>CALYLW010000528.1:213954-578212 GCA_944989445.1 Ampullaceana balthica | reverse complement strand
ATCGTCCCTCTAGCACAGTGGTTCCTAACCTTTTGAGGTCCATGCACCCCTTCAGATGCCCAAAAAGGTTCATGCACCCCCTCATGAAACTTGCAGAAAATGCATAATAAACTATGTTTATTTTAGGAACACAACAGTTTTGACAATAGGCAACAGGGAATTTAGTGAGAGTATCTGCTGCTTCTTATGATGAATCAGCGATTTAAATCTGGGGACTGTTTTTGGAAAAAGCATCTCTCATGTCATCCTCTGCATTCAACTTATTCCTTGCCTTGGTTTTAATCGTCAAAAGTGTGGAGAATCCTGCTTCACAGAGATAGGTAGGGGCAAATAAAAGGAGAGTCAGTACTGCCCTCAGTACTGGCTAGTTGTGGGTAGGAATCTAGCTGGGCGCACCAAATTTCAATCAAGGTATGTCAACTGAAGGCACTCCTCAGTACTTCTCTGGTTCTCAAATCAATCAGGTCATCTTTAGCAAGGTCACTGTCATCAATGTTTTCCAAGTCACAGAGAAAATCATTGCGAATCCAAAGGTCTTTCCTAGCAATTTCTTGACAGAAATACCCACCAAAGGACCTTTGAAATGTTGAAAGATGCTCTGAAATTTCCCCTTTGATGTTGTCAGGCCGTGATCCCTCAGTGCTTCCTTCTGCAGCAGATATTACAACTTCATCCAAGAGTGTAAAGTTTGCCAAGTTGGACTTTTCTAGTCGTCGTTGGAATAATGGCAGTTTGTTAAGGAAGGCTTGCAATCTCTCAGTACCATCCATTACAGTCACAGCAGGTCCATGAAAAGATGTGTTAAACTCATTCAAGATGGAGAAGATGTCAGCCAGCTATGCCAAGTAATGAATGAAATTTGCAGAAAGATGTACCTTTCAAAAAGGTTGCGGCATGCTTTGCTTATGGTTTACATTTTCAGATTATTAGTTTTACTTTCTTTTTTTCCTTCTTTTTTTTCTTCCTTTTTCTCTGAAGGATTCATGCACCCCCTGGAACCTGCTCATGCACCCCTTGGGGGTGCATGCACCCCTGGTTAGGAACCCCTGCTCTAGCATATCTCTCTATTGACGTCATCCCACACCAAACTACGTCACACCAAGCATGTGTCAAAATAGTGCGCACTGTGCAACAGTCAAACATTGACATTCCCAAAGCGGGAAAACCCCATCTAATATATAAAGATGAAAGTTTGTTTGTTTGTTTCTTTTGTTTGTTTTGTTACTCATAGAATGCCACACCGTTGGACCTAGGTGCTGAAATTTTGCATGGGACCCTCATTTGACCCGGGACAGGTCATAGGCTATGTAGTTTTTTTCTTATATAAAAAACTGACTCATCAATAATTGAATTCTCCAACTTCGCGTGTAGGTAGAAGCATGAAACTTTGGGAAGTTGTTGAGTAGCCTCTCACGACGATCATTTGTGTAAAAAAGTTGCAATTCAGTCATGGGGGCCGGGGGCACAAAGACGTTTTTTTCATTATATGGGCTATATGAAAATTGATATTTAAATATTTTTTTTGCTCGTTACCACCACGGAAGTGTACTTAACAACCACCCAGAGTTTTATGCTTCTAACTACACGGAATTAGTGATCTTTAGGTTCACTTGTGTTAAGTTTAATGACTTTCTTAATAAGTTCGTTAGCTAAAGTTTAAATAGTTAATTTGTTTAGCTTATGTAAACATAAAATTATGTAAACATGAAATGACAACATAGGTCCTAGGCCTTTATATGCATGTCAAGATCATTGATTCTTAACTTTAATAAGTAAGTTTATAGTAATGAGCAAGTTTTATTATGTTGTTGAAAATATTGAAATAGTTATTTGTTAAGTATGTATGTGTATGCACCGATTTACTTTCTTCTTATTTTTTTGTATTTCTCTTGATTAACTTCATTTAGTGCCCTCCCCTTTTCTATACTAATAAAAGCCTAAGCCCACTCTCACTAATGGTCCAACTTCCCATTTGACTAAAAGTCTTTAAAATTTACGAATCATACTAAAAACAATTAAGCACGACTGAACTCTGAACTAAAAGTAATGAGTAAAAATCGCCCTTTATCTAATTTCCAGAAACAAAAACAGGAAAATTGTTTTTACAAAATATAATGTCTTATCTGAAAACGGGAATCAAAAAAGAATTGAATCCCTTGGTGAAACAGCAACATATAAGATTTTGGAATCCATCGCTAAATGGGACCGTTTTGTAGAAAGGGACAAAAGTGAAAAAATTATAGTCAATTTTTAGTCAATGAAAGTTAATTTAAAGGCGGGCGCTTAAAATGAAGTCTTGTAATGCAGTACTGCTCCAAAAATAAATTGTATACTTTTTGATAGTCTTTATTTATTAGTGTTTTAATATGGAAATGATATATAATGCTTTTTTATATTTGTCTCTATGTTATACTATTTAAATTTACTGCTTTTATGTAATAGGTATAATTTTAAAAAGGAATTCAAGTATGTTTTTGACCATGTTTCCCGATGGGACATCATAGTTTGTAAATTATATTTCAAACACCAGATTTAGTTTCTGAAAAATAAATAAATTATTTACGAAATAGGAAAAAAAGATGCTATATTTGACTAAACATCTATTTTTAAAATGGCTTTTGTTATTCCGCTACAGCGTGATGACCATGGCATATTCAATACGCCGCCCAACTTAATTAATTGCTTATAGGTTCACTTGTATTGAGTTTAATATGCTTATGTTTATAAGTCCGATAGAAAGGTTTAAATTGTAAATTTATAGAGCTTATGTAATAAAAAAAACACAGCATTGGTCGTAGGCTTTTATATGCATGTAATAATCATTGATGATTAACTTTAATAATTAAATTTAAGGGATTGAGCAAGTAAAATAAGCAAGAAAAATTAATATAGAACACGCAACAAATTTTAAGAAAAACAAACGTTTAGTTCCTCTAAATTACGATTAAGCTTTTTTGACTTGGGCAATTTCTTTCCACATAAAATACCCTCACATAATTAGTATTTGTTTAAATTAAAATTTGAGTCATTAGAAACAACATAAAAAAAACTCTTAATTTAAAAATAAATACCATACATCGTGTGACAAATGTAATGAAATAGTTTTAACAGATCTATAATATATCAAGAAAGTATTTGTATAAAAGGCCACTGTTTTGTACCGCAAGGCCAAAACAAATATGAATGTTATTATAATAAAATTACACTGCTCACTTTTAGATGCGTACACGAAAAGGTGCGCACCGTAATTTGACAATAAAAGATTTTTGAAAGCTCACAGCTAAAAATAAAGTATTGTAAAAAATAACGCACCAAAATGAACTCGTTTTGAATGCCCGCATGAAGCTGTTCAATATCGAAATGAGAATTTATTTTGTCTTTATTTGGCTCTACATTTTCTGATTATGGGCTCCCCTTACCCTAGGGGTGGTCACCTGGGGTTGAAACATAGCTTATGACCTGTCCCGGGTCAAATGAGAGTCCCATGCAAAATTTCAGCATCCTGGGTCCAACGGTGTGGATTTCCATTGGTAACAAACAAACACACAAACAAACAAACACACAAACTTTCATCTTTATATATTAGATATATATATATATATATTGCCCCCACGGTTATTATCTTATCTTATCTTATCTGTTTACAGACGCTCCTTCTATACAGAAGATTATTGCGTCCTACGCTTATCTATGGTTTGTATTTAGTCCTGCATTTTTATTTTTTTATTCAAAGTCCCGACCGTGGGCCGCATAAAACCCGCAAAATCGAAGTCTTACAAAACAATTTTGAAACTGTAAAATAAAAATTTAAAAAAATTATAACAATAATATAATAATAATAAATAATAATATTATTAATAATAACAATAATAATAATAGTAATAATAATAATAATAATAATAATAATAATAATAATAATAATAATAATAAACATTAGTAATAATAAAATAATAATAGTATTAATAAATTTACAGAAACCGTTATATATTTGTCATGGATAAGGGTAGGACGCAGTAATCTTCAATATAAAAAGAATTAGCGCTTGAACAGCTCCGTGCAAAAGAAAAAACTTTCGCCCTAAATATAACAGTTTATGAAATATAAAAAAAAATTAAGGCTTTATGTTAAAACAAAAACATAGAGCGAACGTCCAAAGAAAAACAATAGCTCTATAACTCATTAGTAACACAAATACTTTAAAAAACTCTTTAATTAAAATACTCCACTAAAAACAGTTAACATGAGTATAATTTATACATTCTTACCAACTTTTAGTTCAGAGAATTCTCTAAATAATTGAGAAACATCTTAGCTATTAATGTGTTTATAGTCAATTGCTAATATAGCGAGGTCTAGCAATCTAGATGTTGTTCTCAAATAGTTATTGATTATTTTTAGTTAGGAAAATCTGCGTTCCCCAGAAGCAACAGTTATTCGACACGTTTTGGAGGATAAATCCTTTTTGTTATGAATGTCAAAACTTCCAAATGTACTCAATCTTTTTTAAAATAGAAAACACAGCACTGATATTTCATCACAAAGTTCACGGCTGTTTATATTCGATGGTTCTCCGTCTGTTAAATGGGTTTCCAAACCTTTCAATTAGCCAAAATTACTGAAAAACTAACATCTTTTAGTTTTATATAAAAAAACAGAAGTACCGTTGTGATGCTGCAGCTGCGAAAATCTGATCTCTAAAAACTTGATTGCAGATTAAACTAGGTGGTAAAAGAATTCCATTTTGTATTTTTCCTGTGCATCAATTAAGGGCTCAACCTCAATTTCATCAAATTGTCTTTTTGTTCCGACTCTAGGTGTTTAGTCATTTTTTAAAATATGTATGCAGTATTTCTGATAACTTTTCGCCAGCATCAACAAGGATGGCATTAAGGTGATAGTTCGCACTCAAATTCTTCTTGCATCAATGTTGGAAATTGGAACTCTCCAAAAGTTTTATAGCCAATGCCTTATCATAATTTTGGCCCTGCATGAGGTTACTAATATGATTGACATGATTTAATACCTATACCTTATCACTACAGAACCATGGAATTTTAATTGCTGTATTTGCTTAATCTCTTATTGAACTACCGGTATATATAAATGGATACTCGTAAATGCTAAGCAATGCATTATATTGTTGAACAATTTGATACCTCAACGTGTTTAAGCACCAATTCGACTTTCTCACCTGATATCACTGAGAGGTTTTAAGGTTAGTTCTTCAATGTGCTTCAAAAGAATGGCCCAAATTTTAGCTGAGCACATATTTCAAACTGCCACCTTGTTCTTTTAAAATATCTCAAAACAAAAGAACCTACGTCAAGTACAAAGCAAGCCTAAATGAACATCTGCTAAAATTATCTTGAAAATGGAGGACATGTCTAGACTTGTCACTTGCGTTTCTTATAGACATTAATTCGATACTCCAAATTTCATCTGAGAATGGGGTGTTTTTATTCATGAATGACAGGATCATTAGTATAGTTTAAAACATAATTAATATTTCACAACTATAAAATACATATTTATTAATATTTATTAGACTAATGTGTAGTCCTGCTATACAGTTTCATTATGTTTCAGTAATATTTATTTACAAAAACATATTAGGCCTATTGCGATTAGATGGTACTTATTTGATATTTGTTAAAGGTCTAGTAAATACACATACATAGCATACTGCACATTACTAGCGAGTACACTACTATCTCACAGCTACCTGAGCAACTAAATATTAGGTCTAGACCAATTCTATTCAAGGATTAAGCGAAGGACTAAAATTTTTAATCAAAATAAAGCTAATTGGCAATATAAACCCAGTGCTATGAAAACGATAAAAAATAAAAAGCCCTCGCATTGTACAATTCAGGAAATGTCTTCTATTACAAAATCATCGAGGCCTATAAGTGGCTAAGTGATAAGTAAAAAAAAAGCAGATTCGACATGCTAAGGGGCCGTCCATAAAGTACGTCACGCTTCAGAGGGGGGGAGGGGGTGTAAGAAAGTGTTACAGTTTGTGACAGGGGGGAGGGGGGTGTCCGGCCTTGTGTGACGTAACGCTGTTTTATATTCAATTTTGATTATTTTGTTAATACAAAACAACATTTTTGTTCGAAAGTGTGACGTACTTTGTTCGAGATGTGTGACAGTTTGTGACAGGGGAAGGGGGGAGTTAAAAATGGTCAAAAATAGCGTGACGTACTTTATGGACGGCACCTAAAGCCACATAACATTATTTTCCGGCAGTTTTGGCCTAACAGTACTTTTAAGTCCGGCAAACACACATAATAAAATAAAGTAATACTGAGAAACATATTAGATTATTTCCCTTTAATGTATACTATACATTGTATAGGTTCTAAAATTTATTTTTGCATTGGGGCCGTCGATAAATGACGTCATGTAATTTTGGCCGATTTTTCAACCCCCTTCTCGTCGTCAAACGTCGCTGCAAAACATAGACACTCCTCAAATATGACATCACAAAGCTATTCACTCTCCTCCCAATAAAAGACATATTTTCTATTTAAAAATGAGCATGTTTCAAAACACATTTTTGTCTTTGAGTATGTATTTAATACAGGGGTGTACAAAGTCAAGCCCGCGGGCCAGACACTGCTCACGCTTAAATTTAAACTGGCCCCTGGCCTCATCTTAAATAAGTATTTGACAGACGTATTATTTATGTAATGACATTATATTTATTTTAAAAAGTGAAATTTTGTACTGTTATAAGTACCTAAAGGGATGGCAAAAATCGATAACATTTTATTATTTACCAATTACTAGACGCTCACCCTTAAATACATAAAAAGGGAAAAAAAAATTAGTTTCTTCTGATTGTTCTGCTGTCAATGACGTTAAATTACTGAGTAAACAATCTCTGTATTAATTACTGATGGTGCCCCTGCCATTACTGGTGAGCACAGTTGACCAGGAAATCTTCTCTGTAACAAAGTCAGCGAAGAGGCTGGCAAAGAATTTAAACTTTACTATATCATTCATCAACAAGTTCTTTATTCCAAACACCTTAGATGTGATTGTGTCTTTAAGCCAGAGATAGAAAGCTATAAACTTTATTGGATGTAAAGGACTGTTTCATCGCCAGTTTCAGCAATACTAGAATCAAATTTTACTCTATCATCCACAGACATTATCAATGGCCATCAAACTAGAAGTCGCTTACAGTATCGTCCAGGTCATCAGTGATCTGTGGCAAGATGAAGAGCTCCGAGACTTGACTGTGGAGGTCGGACACACCAAGTTCAGCTGTCACCGAGTCATACTTGGGGCGTGTTCTGGCTTTTTTCCGTGGACTTTTCAGGTCCGGGATGAAGGAAAGCGAGACCCAGATTGTGACCTTACATAATATTTCCAGCGACACTTTCAAGTTGGTGTTAGAGGCTTTGTACACAGATCAAAGCATTCTGACAGATGACAATGTCATTGACATCTGGCATGCGGTACACCAGCTTCACATTAAATTTATGTTTCAAGAGTGTGATAATTTTGTAATTAGAAATTTGTCTTTGAATAATTAAGAAGAAATTTTGAACACTGTAAAACTGTTAAGTCCTTTCTTTTTGTTTTAGAAAATGTTTTGTGCTTTATAAATAAACATTTTCTGGGACTTTCTTTTGAAGAAATCAAACTTTTGATTGGTGGGCAAGATTTGGTGGTAAAATCTGAGGATATTGTCCTAGAATCGATTCTTCATTGGGTCAAATTTAGGGAGAAAGAGATAAATCAAACCCTTGATGAATCTATTTCGAAAGAAATGCTTGCAAGAAACCACAGGTTGGCGTCCCAAAATTTGTTGGATACGTCAATCTTTGGAAACAGCATGCACAAGGAGATCAAGAAGCATAAGAAGAAACAACAGAAACGTCTTTTGGACGGAGACTAAATTTTAAAAAAAATGGAATTGGGTCAACAAATGCTGCGCTGTGATGGAGTCTGTGATAGCCAGATTTTCGAGGAACGGGACCAGTTACAATCAGGAAATGATGAAACTAAATCTTGTCCAAGCGACCGTACGGTAACTATCGTTGACCTGCTCTCTGCCACTAGAACGTATTTAGGGACCAAAGAAGGTCAAGCAAAAATGATTGGTCAAAGGATTATCACAGAGAACAGAGAGGCGAGGGAGATTATAACAAAAGCTCTTCTGTACAAGCTTCAGCTGGACAAAAGACACGGCCAGGCCGCCAGTGGCCTTCTGCGGCCGTCCATAGAGATAACAGCACAATGTATCATGTCGCAGTTGTTCCTGTTGTACAGCTTCAACTTCAAGAGCATAGACTAGTAAATACTTCTACTATTTATAG
Organism: Ampullaceana balthica; assembly: GCA_944989445.1. Taxonomy (NCBI): domain Eukaryota; kingdom Metazoa; phylum Mollusca; class Gastropoda; family Lymnaeidae; genus Ampullaceana; species Ampullaceana balthica. The sequence goes on along the minus strand of CALYLW010000528.1, from coordinate 569,882 downwards.
CTTTACTAGCAATATGAAACCCTTTTCTGTTATCCGAGTATATTCTTTCAATTGAAAAACTGGTATAAAATAACCCAACCGGATATACCCGCAACTGGTAAAGCCATACAGTTTACAGTTTATGAGAATACATTGTGTTGTTTTGTATGTTACAACGCACAACTCTACTATGGTCGTTTTATAAATGGCGATTGGACAATGGAGAAGTTTCAAAACTTTCCTGATTCCAACATGTCTCTTGTGACTATGGATTCATACATTTACATTTTAAAATACGACACTAACGAGCTCATACAATTTGATGTCACATCTAAAAAAATGAGGAAACTAAAAACAATACCCGATAAAAATGTTATCGATCACGCCACTAGTTTTGAGAAAAAGATTTTGATTTTTTACTCTAACACTTCAGAAGGCGTTGACGAGACGGTCATCTATCGTAATCACACAGAAGAGGACGAGTGGACTAGACTTAATAGCCTCCAGGGACCGGCCATCAAACTGACCACATTCAAAGATGACCACCACACGTACGTTCTACAAACCAATGGGGACGTGTGGAAGGTGGTCTAACCCCAGTCGGACATAGTGGACTTTGAGTACGTCACCAAACTTTGGGGCTGTGACCATACAGTGCACGGTGCTGTAACCCACCTGGCCACCTTGTACATCTATGGTGACCAGTCAGCTGATCACGCCAATGATGTCCAATTTAAGCACTCAGTGCCAGGTGTGTTTACCAAGATTGTGTACATGGAGATTGACGTAAATGGTTGTACGGCTTTTATACCAGGCACTGTGGCAAATTGATCACTGATGAAATTGTTGGAATCTTCTGTATATGAACACTAATCGACGTCAGCTGACGAGTACTGGCGTTGAAATCATTCAGATAATTTTCCACATTGTGATTTGTCTTGAATTTTGAACACTATAATCACTCTACGTGTCAAATTTGATAATTAATATACGTGTTTTGATCCTTGTTCTTAATACATTTTTATGATTTCCATGATTTGCAAAGCTTAGTTTCATATATTATATCAACTTTATTATCTTCTTGTACCTTACATATATTTGTGGATATCTGTGTTTATTTGTTCAAATGCTGAATAGTAAATGTTTGCTAAAGAATTTCTCTAAATCTTTTTTCTTCAACAGCAAATTTTTGCAATATTTAGTCTGAGCATCCATCCGCCTTCCTAATAAAAATGTACTGATAGCCTCTACTCCTTTGTATGTTAATCTTTCTAAAGTTAAAGTCTAAAACTAAAAAGAAAGAATTGTGATGTTGTGATGCCATAAGAACTTATTAATTATATAATTAACTGGCTAAATAAATGATAAAGATGTAAATAATTTAAATTTAACCGTTAACTTTTAAAAAATAAAGATTACTTAATCGATAATTTCGATTAAAATTAAAGCCAAATATTAAAATTTATGATGTCATAATGTTTATTCCTAAAATGTGTATATTAAATTGTAAATACGATTAACTGTTCATACTTTAATCTTGTCTTTTATCCTCTGACAAACTTTCCGTATTACGTTTCATGCAAAATAAAGAGTTCAACGTTAATTAAATTTGTAAATTTTACTATTTTACATGATTTTGATAATGTTGTGATTATAATGTATGGACAAATGGGCGAATAAACTGACAAGTCATAATCTTCAATGAAGCTTAAACGGCTACAAATCACAGATATGTAATACATTACAGTCACATAATTTATTTCTAACGCACTCTGCTGTATTAATTTTGCAGTCATAATTGGTGCGCAGTATTCAATGCCACAGTTTAACGTCCGGAACGACCTTCCGGTGGTTTATAAACAACCTGCTGACTCCTCAGAATTATTTGTGAATACTGCAAACTTTAAACTTCTTTGCTGCAGTATCACTTTATGTTGTGTGTAATTCACTATGCATTTACTATTGCCATGATTATATAATTACTAGTGTTTCACCCGTCAAAAATGATGGAAGTTTTCAAAATAAATACACATCAGATTAAAAAATAAAGTAATACAGAACTTTCAATATTTTATTTATTTTTTATTTGATTCATTTATTATCATATTGAACAATTTTATGCGAAACGCTCGAACAGTGTTATTTTTGGTGCAGCACTATAAAACAAAATCGATCGCAGCGCCACCTAACAGTATTACATCCATTCGCAGCGCCACCTACAAAACAACACTACATTCATACAGACAACGGGAATTATGTATATTGATATAATTCTCTTCATGTGACCATGCGAGACACCACGCAAGTATGTGAAACCGAGCATGACGAATGACCCTCGCTGGGGTCAACGAATGTATCGAGACCAACAATGGTCCTTGCGTTTCACTTTCACTGTTCCTTCACAGAATAACTTGAAATTCGTAGTGTACTGGTTATCACGTCCGCCTTATACGGGGAAGGTTCTGGGTTCAAGCCCCAGCGAAAACATTACAAAAATTTTTTTTTAAATTTCTGTTTCCGCCCGTTCTTTTACCCTCTTATTGCCAACACTAGCTGACCCGCGGCATACATAAGCCGATAATGATTTAGTGACGGGTGAAGACTTCCTGAAAGACACAGTTGTCAAAATGGGGTGGGTTGGGGCAAACGACTGTGAGTGAATGAAAAGAAGGAACTATGTAGAGACCCGCGGCGTAGCATACGCCGCAGACTTGCTCATCATAGACAGTGCAAAGAATGGTTTGGGGGGATGAGAGTACAGACACAAAAAGCAGCACTAAGTAAATTAAAAATAGTGATTAAACGTGAAGACATGCACACTGAGGTTGTTGTTACCCGCCTCCCATTTATTACTACCATCCCTTAAACATAAACTGTGATTGGCCGCCCTAGCGAGGGTTAGTCATATTTAGGGTTGTTAATTGTGTGTGTTTTTTTTTCTTTTTTTTGAAAACCAATTATCGATTATGTAACTCCGATTTTAAACCGATTATCGTTTTATAGATGACTTCATATAAGTTAGGGGTGTACCGAATTTCGCCTGCAAATGTCTCGAATCCAACAATGAGTTGGCACCCCCCCCCCAAACGACGTTCACTCGCGTTGTTTACATTTCTTCGTGCTGTGGTTTGTGTCGGTTCTTTCTCCACTTTCTTTGCACTCTCCATGAGCAAGTCTGCGGCATATGCTGCGCCGCGGGGAGTCTAGTTCGAATAAAATATATTCCCGCATTTGTTGACATGTTCATCCAATATGGCCACCAAGGTGTGTTTATAAGTTTTGAGCTCTCCGTGCAGTGTGTTTGTAAATTAATACAATTATTGTTTGGTGAAATGTGGAACGTCAATAATTTCATTGATGTCCGAAATCGATAAAAATAGACGTAATAAATGCAGTCTCTATTGTAGAAATCATGATGTAGGCTAGACATAAAACGCAATACCCCACAATGTGTATTGCGTGTGACATCATTTCTTTAATTCCACCGTTTCCACACCATCTTCGCCAGCCCTAGAAACAGCTCTGCGTGGGATGGCATTTTCTTAATTCAACGAAAACTATCACGTCACTTCATTTCCTTATTCCACGTCATATTCACCTTATAAGAATATTTTTTTTTGGGGTGTACCGGATTCAAATTTTTGAAATCCGTCCGGAGCCGGATTCGGCCGGATTTATGAAGTGAAGCCAGAGCCGGATTTTAACAATTTCTTAAATCCGGATTTTCCGGAGCTGAAATCCGGTACACCCCTAATTTCTATGAATTCAGCTGTAAAACGATAATCGTTTTAAAATTGGATTTACATATCCGATAATCGTTTTTCCCTTTAAAAAACGCAATTAATAACCATAGTCAAGACCCAGATCAATATATGCCATATGAAAGAAGGTAAAGTAGGGCTTAGAAAACGTTGCCGTCCTCATTGAATATAGAGCCTCATCTGGCAGCTAAAAAATTTAAAGGTTCTACCGACACCGCGAAGCACTTAAGAATTACCCCACAGCAAATTTTGATAAGATGTACACTTTTGCACACTAAAAGGAACGCTGTGCCACTTTGCACACTAGTTGGTTATGATTATATACAATTAACTAATCATGAAACTTAAAATTGTATCAAAAGTTCTTTACTGATAAGCATCTTCAGAACCATACTAAGCAAAAAATGTATTTCAAAGTGTCATCTTGGAAACAGTATAGGGCATATCTTATATCTTCTTCTATATCTTATCTATACAGACGCTCCTTCTATGCAGAAGATAGTTGCGTCCACAGACCATGACAGATGATCTGTTGACAAGTGATGCAGCGTTCACAGGCCACGGCTTTGTGGGTTCCACGCATTACCTAGCCGCCTAACTACATGTAGTGTTAGGTACCCATTCGGAGGTGCGTGACTCAGGGACGCCCTAGGCCCCGGGAACAAACCCTTGCCTTCGCACGGATTCGAGCCCGTGACCATCGGTACGACAGTCCAGTGCGCTGCCACTCGACCACCGCGTCCCGCATAGGGGATATCCTGGCAAGTGGCGACAATTAATCTTACAGTTTATCACTGTTCACACCGGCGTGCCGCAGTTAGATTGGGCTGATTCATTGGCGAGAGAAGGTTCTGACCAGCCCCAACCCAACCACCCGATGACCCATCTGTGTGGGCAAATCATGGCTCAAGGACCATTTTAGAGAGACGTGGCTCCAGAGCTGTGCTTCTGGAGTCCCGGCAAGAAGAGTTTACCAGTTTATGCATCGATCGAGCTAGAGCGACATCTGGTGGCAATTTAAGCGTAGCGATCATCCAGATAGGACTGAACGCTGTCCCACACGGAGCTACCTACATAGGTTTGACACGAGAAGGGATAATGGCTGTCGATTGCGTGGCGACTCGGAGGAGACGGTCGAGCATCTGCTGATAGAATGTCCCACACTTCCCGGGGATTAGGATCGAGAAACCATATCTGTGGAAAATTATCTTTATGGCCATGGTCACTTGATGAGGCTTGCCAATGATAAATTGAGCCGGGTCCTAAGAGTGCACAGCTCGACCCCAAAAAGAATGTCATGTATTTCAAATGTCTAATATTGTTCCCTTATTCTTTGATCACCTGTGACACGGCTTATTGAACTATTGCTTCTCTTTCATTTCAACTAAATATCTGTACAAGGTAGATAGATATTCACGTCCTTATTTCATTAACTTTGGAGATCTGTGCTTGTTTAGGTTCCTTGAACTTTGTAATATCTGTTTTAGCTTCCTTAACTAAGTTCTTTCAGTCTTTTTGACATTCATGTGACCTGCTTTCATCACCCGTATATAGAGCTGAGAGCACATTTGTAAGCACGTTTCGGGGAAATGTTTCTTAAGCTCCAAGTGTGCACTAGATACTGGAACAGGAGCAGAAAGTGCGTTCCCTGATACGATACTTTTCTTTGGGAAGCTACATAAGAACAAATATGATTTTTTTTCAAAACCGTTCTTTTAAAGATACATATTCTGCCAGTAAAAGGGTACATTGGGTGGCCTCCCATGTCATGAAATAAATTTAGGAATTTAACTCAAAAGGAAATTTATTTACATGGAAGTTTGTTCGAAAGAGATTTGTAGAATTAAAATTATTGATTAAAAATAAACTTTTGAAAAGAAGATTGTTACAAAAGAAGAAAAAAATTATGAAAACGTAAAAGACAAACTAAAAAAACAACAATATATATATATATATATAATATATATATATATATATATATATATATATATATATATATATATATATATAATATATATATATATATATATATATATATATATATATATATATATATATATATATATATATATATTATATATATATATATATCATTTAATATTCTTATTACAATTATTTAAATAACGGGTTATTCTAAACAGCAACAACTGGATGAAACCAAACAACTCATTAATGCTTAAGATCACTATTATAAACTCATAGGGAATAGAACATGATTACACAGGTATGTAAATTTGTTTGTTATAGATCCCAAGAAGGTAAGATAAGCACCTGCAAAGGTAAAGAAAAAGAGTGAGCCCCGGGCTAAATAGTCCGACAAGCTTTAGCAACGGGGTGCCAAACAAACAAAAATAGAATAAGCCATCACCTTTAAAAGATGTAGACCCTGAAACAAAATCATTTTGCATATAACAAAAACACCTAAAAATACACTTTTTCCCCAAGTTCTTTCCTTGATTAGTGACCCGATTCTTGTGGAAAAGGTTTTATTACGTCACCAGATTCGATAGAATATTATATGAACTGTTTGTTTATAGTTGCCCCTTTTCTGACTGATGATGCAAATAGTTTTTAAAAACCCACTATAATTCCACTATTGCTAACTTGTCATATAGAAATCGGTTGAACAGGGATAGCGAGACAAAGTTAATTGTAGACTAGTTTTTTTTTAAAATGGGGTGGGGCGGTGGGGGGTGGGTTCAATCAACTATTCCCAATTTAGCCACAAAATGTTTTAACAGGTTTTCAGTTGGACAAATGTTTTAACAGGCTGTTATTTGGACAAATGTTTTTATAGGCTGTCAGTTAGACAAATGTTTTAAAAGGCTTTCAATTGCACAAATGTTTTAATATGTTGTCAGTTGGACAAATGTTTTAATAGGCTGTCAGTTGGACACATGTTTTAACAGGCTGTCAGTTGGACACATGTTTTAATAGGCTGTCAGTTGGACAAATGTTTTAATAGGCTGTCAGTTGGACAAATGTTTTAATAGGTTGTCAGTTGAAAAAAGCTTTCGTCATCTATTTTGAGGAAATTGACACTTATGACAATCTTTATGTCTGTAAGTTAAGTATTTATGAAGCAGCATACAATGGCGAATAGGAAGATTTTTAAAATAACAACTAAGTATCTTTATGATAGCCTATGCATAAAATTAAATTAAATTGAATAGTTTAATATTTTAAATAGCATTAATAAATAGAAGGATGATTGATAATGTTACAGCAAAATTGATTTAATTGATCTAAATATCCCTGTGCGATTTAAGACAGTTGAAGCGAAATAAAAAAAAAGCAAGAATTCTATGAAGTCTAAGAAGCCCCCTTCCCACTTTTTACACGCTTTTATTTAAGTCACACTGTTTGTATGTTGTATCCATCCATCCTTCCTTCCTTCAAATCTTGTAACGTAAAATTAAACCACTTCTGATGGTCCCAGAGATCTCAAAATTTTTACCACAGATAGATCGTGGATGACAATGCATTGTATCAAAATTTCAGATCGATCGAATGTACCGTAATTAAATTAATGAATGCACTTTTAGTTTTTGTATATATAAAATATTATCTCTCGCATAAATGAACCATACCTCAATTCGCCCCCGAGGGATACAATTAATCTCAATGTGTTGACGTCAGATGTGGGTGGTAAAGAGTTTTTATTATAACTTTAAAAAGTACTATCAACATCAAATCTTGCTGGCCAAAATATTAGCGTGTTCGATTGCCGACATGAGGGTACGAGGTTCAATGTTCAGTTGGGGAAAATGTTTTTTTTTGTATTATACATAAATTTGTAATGAATAATCTTTCTTTTTACCACTATCACATTTAAGTTATTGACAATGAAGTTTAACTAATTAAATTGAATTGATAAGGTCGAAAAATCAATTTAAAAAAATGTTGATACTAAAAAGTAGAAAATAAATAATGTAAAAAAATCTTTTTTTAAAAAGGGACACGTTTTATTTACATATAGAAAGTGCACTAAAAAGAAGAAAAAAATTTATATGAAAACAGGTGAAATCGGTGAACCTATCTACTGCACATAAAAGCGTGGGACGCTCATCACAACTCTCTATCGTGTACAAGGCTGCGAAACATAAAAACAAATTTGTATGAATATTAATAAACAGTAAAAGTTTGCAACTTTGATCATATAAATGCTACTATCACATTAATTAGAAATATTTATCTATATGTAAGAGAATATTTTCAATGAGAAATGATTTGTGATGGACGCCCCACTCTTTTATGTGCAGTAGATGGGTTCACCGATTTCACAGAAAATTTTTATTTTCTTCTTTTTAGTGCACCCTCTATATGTAAATAAAAGCATGTCCTTTTTAAAAAAAGATTTTTTTTAAAACATTATTTTATTGTTTTTCAAAGTAGTAGAATCGCAACTATTCGCAACCATGATGCTGTTTCAGTTTCAATCAGTGCTGCCAGCGCTAGGTTTTTCAACCTATATATAGTTTTTTTTGACCTTGTCTAGGTTTCTAGGTTTTTGTTTAAAAAATAGCCATAATCTAGGTTTTTCTTTAAAAAAATGTAATTAAAGGATGTTAAAGTACAAATATTATTAAATATGTGCGATTAATAACCTAAATAAATTCGATTTTAAAAAAATAAAATTAAGCAGCAGGTGGCAACAGTTTTTTCAGCCTCTCTGTCATGTTACATTATGATATCTATGGCTCTGTCACACTGAATTCGAAAGGTGGCGCTACTGTGGTGCCATCTGTCTAAAGAAATCTGGTACACGATAAAACAGCTTGAATGAGCCAAAATATTCAATTCTATTAGACTTTATGACAAACTTAGCAGCTCTACCATTTTCTTCTGCCTGCGCTGGGAGACTATTCTCTCAAGTATACGTGGTATCGACCAAAGATAATGTAATTATTAGATTCTAATACAACGCTCAGATAGACATGGCTATAAAAACAGTTTTCCTATTCCGTATGCAAGAACAAAAACATAATTCTCGTTCTTTCCGACCGGAATTCGGAAGTTGAAAGAGTTACCTGATCAAACGAGGAAAACCAACACTCGATCAACATTTAAAACTCAAATGAAAATGCAATACGAGACATAAACAATGGATAAAATTATGACTCAATAATCTTCTGTATAAAAAAGGAACGTCTGTAATAGATAAAATAAGAATGGTTCCAAGAATGCTGGTAAGATTGTCATTTATAAGGAAGATGACATAAGTGATGAATAAATGCAGATGTAAGTATAATTTACAAATACTTGTGTAGAACAAACTAATACCTTAAGGGCCATTCTTAAAAATGACGACATGCATCTAGGGGAGAGCGAGGGGGTCACATTTTTGTGAGATGCGTGACAAGGGGGAGGGGGAGTTTAAGAACTGTGATGTCACATCAAAATCGCGAAACTTTTAATGAAAGCTCCACTTAAATATTTGATTGCTTACAATTAATTTAATTACGTTTTAAATGGCTTCCCACGTGTAACAATATTAGACTGCAGCTTCACGCTAAATACATACTTAAATGGCAATAAAATGATTTGAAACATGCTCATTTTCAATTAAGAAATAACGCTTTTTCCCCTCTTTTTTATGGGAGGCCGCTTTTTGACGCCATATTTGTTTATTTTTAGCGTGTCTAGGTTTTTCTTTCGGATCTAGGTTTTTTTGGACGTGTTGGCTAGGTTTTTCCCAAAATTGTCACTGGCAGCACTTGTTTCAATAGCAATTTCATCCGTGGCCATCCATTCCCGGTTCATTAAAGGACAAGTCGTTTCTGTGTTGTTTCTATTTAAGTAGGTAAGCGTCGATTTATTTCCTAATTCCAAGTCTTTTTGATTTAATTACATGATTTTGTCTATGCTTGTTTTTTTTGCACGAATATGTTCTTAGAGCGAATATAAACAAAATCTTCGAAAACTATTGAAACATGTTAGTTTACTGTTGAGCTGTGACGATTGCCACCAGGCCGTTGTCGGGCAGACAAGGAAACTAAATAGTGAAGGCCTGCTTAACATTAGACTATAATTAAGTATACAGTATTATCTTTCAATGTCTGTTTAAATAAATGTTAAGTATAAGTCATTCGTAATAATTTCATTATTCAAATTAAATTTAAATCTCAGAAATAGAACCACATCAATCACTCAATCATTCAGACATTCCGTTAAAAATTCACTCTCATAACTGCCCAATCAACAATCAGGAGATTTTCAATTCCCCCAACTATTAACATGAAACTAACTTCAATTAAGAGTTGGTTCTATTTAATTGTTTCAAATTGGGTTTAAAAATAATTGGACACATAACCACTCTATATCATAGTTGTATTGTTACCACAGTTACTCAAAGTCCGGACCGCGGGTCAAATGAAACCAACAAAGTCGAAGTCATCTCATTCTTCCCGTAAATAATAATAATAACAATATTAAAAATAATAACTATTTAACTTTTCGCTAATTAGTAACCAGGATCAGTGGCGTCACTAGGGGTGCGGAGGGGGCGGGCCACCCCGGATGACACCATCAGGAAGATGACACCAAAGACTAAATTTTACTGTGTACGATTTTATGTCAAAAAAAGAGACGACAAATTTTTTTCACCTAAAAAAATATTATGAAATACAGTCGGACCTTGATAATTCGAACTCAAAGGGACCCGAAAAAAATCGACTTACGGATTTTTCGAGTTAGGGAAAATGGCGTAATAGGCACAGATTAATCAAGGACAATGTTGATATTGAGAGGGAGGTGGAACAGCCATGCCAGCGAATAAGCTTGACAGGAAAGAGAGTTGGTGTCTGATGTTTCATATGAAAGGAAGCCAACTTGGCTTTGACATACCAGCCCCCATGAGAAAGCCCCCCCCCCACACACACTTTACTCCCTCCACAGTGGGATTTTCCCTATCTCGAAAACTCCTAAGTCGAATTTTTACGGGTCCCTTTGAGTTCGACTTAGCGAGGTCCGACCTTATAATCTGTTTTATTCAAGTATTTTGTCTACAATTCCTAATTCCACATTCTTGCAGAAGTAAAGGCAAGCACGTGAATCCTTTATTTAATTTAGTTAAAAGATGGAAAGATTGTGAGAAATGACTCTAATTATTTTTGAGTCAAATACCAAGTTATAACTTTTCCGGCTTAAATAATTCTTTAGTAATGATTGACTTTAATTTTGAAAGTTACAAAAGTAAGCCAAATTACACTTAAATTTTGGACACGTTAAAAAAATAGAGGAACTCTAATCTTTAAGTATGACAGACAAGACTTAAACTTTAAAAATTTCATTAAATTAAATAATAAACTATTTTTTAGTTCAAGGCTTGTCTGACATATGTTGGGAGGCATCCGGGCAGAATAGCGACTGTAAAAACAGCGACCGTCATAATAGCGAATGCATCATAACAGCGACTGTATCAAAATAGCGACTTTTTTCTTTTGCTTGTGATAATATTAGAAACTTTTTTGAAAAACTTACTGTGCCTAGCCAACAATGGAGTTTATAAAATCAAGAAAAGTAAGACATGAAAAGCCTTGTACAGAAGGGACAATAGAAAATTAAATACAATCAACTGGAGGTGTGTATAAATAAATGTTGGTGTTGTAAAGAGTGTATACACATTTTTGGGACACATTTTTTTTAATTCTGTAAAAAAATAATATATTATAACTGCTATTACTTCAGTCAAATATATTTTACAGAAAGCACGATAGAGATTAACAAACATAGATGCAGTCGATTAATTGAGGGGGATTGTGGTGGTAGGGGCAGAGGTGGCGTGTGGCTGCTTTTTTAAGCTAGAGACAGTTCGACTTCAATACTTTTTGATCCCCGGATGTTTTGACCCTTTTCGTTTTTACCTCGTAAAATTGTTGTTGTCCTTTTTTTCTAATTTAAAAAAAATTAATGAAAATAATATAGTTTAATATTATTATCTATTAAAAATTAAAAATGGCATGAAATGGTTATTGCACGCTTTTTTCAACGTTTAATTTAACACTAAAAAGTATACACACTGAAAACCAATCAACATTAAGGGCGAATTCATGATTGTGTTAAATGCACCACTCCTCTGAGGTAGCAAGTCCTTCCAAACCTATCCGACTCCACCCCCACCACAAGGCAATGTGGTCAGATAGTCCTTTATAAAGGTACCTACATTCTCTCAGCCCCCAATCCCTTTATTTACCTTCTCCATAACACGGGATCCGTGGTCGTCACTTCGTTTAGCCTTCGTAACATGTCATTATGTAACCCCCGGACAGTTCCACCACAGGACGTTTTGACAAAGGGGCTGTCAATATTGAAAAAGATGCCCGGGTAACCATGATTTAAATTTTATTTTTACTGAGCAGTTGTTTGTATTTGAATGAATGCGTGTATATATAGCATAAGTTAATTGTTTTAAATTTTATTTTAAACACAATTTTTAATTTCAATAAATACTTCATCAAAATGTTGCTATTTTTAAATCCCTTATATTAACTTCACCGGCGTCTCTCTCTCTCTCTCTCTCTCTCTCTCTCTCTCTCTCTGTCTGTCTGTCTTGGGCGGGCGGGCGGAAAAAGAAAAGTCAAAAATGACCCACTTCCCATGATCCGATCGAACTGAAATTTGGCACACGGACCCGTCTAACCTAACAATGCATCGTATCAAAATTTCAGATCGATCGAACGTACCGTAATTAAATTAATGCATTTTTAGTTTATCCTTATATGAGGTATGTAATTTAAATTCACTGTTTGTTATTGTTTTTTTTCTTCCACTTCTACGTGAGTTTGAGTTGACGCCGACCGTCGTGCCGACACCCCCTCACGTCCCACCCCCATTTTTTTCAGACAAGGGACATCACTCGGTGTTAGTCTGTCAATGTTTGTAGCGTTTGAAAATAATCAATACTGTTAGTTATGTCTCATATATAAGGGATTTATAGTCAAAAACTTTGTTTTTACGGGTTTGTTTTATTTTGGAATTTTTATTTGTTACTATGCATTTATGAAGTTTTTTCACTTGGGGTCCTTGGGTAAGTTTAGACAATGAAAAGGGGTCTATGTGTCAAAAAATATTGGAACCACTGTGTTAGGTGAATGGTTGGACAAGAATAGCTATGTGGTGAAGTCGCTGTTATGACAGTCGCTCTTTTGATACAGTCGCTGTTTTGAAGTCGCTATTATGACAGTCACTGTTTTGATGCAGTCGCTATTTTGAAGTCGCTATTATGACGGTCGCTGTTTTGACAGTCACTATTTTGAACCCGTGCCATGTTGGGAACATGTTCCTTCTTTAAATTGTTGTCACGTGCCATTAAAGCGCACTCGATAAAAGAGCGACGACAAATGGGCGCAAACATGAGAGCGCTATTCCGCGTTGATAGTCCATCTTGAAACATTAGCATCTATTAGAACAATCGCCTTCAATTTTCATCTGCGCTCTTTTGTTATGTGCTATAATACGGGTCACCATCACAAAATTAATTAGTAAGTTACACTAACCAGTGGCGTCACTAGGGGTTGCGATGGGTTTCGGACCGCACCGGGTGACACCATCAGAAGGGTAGACACCAAACTGTAAAGTTCTTTATGTTCCCGTTATTTGGCCCTGGAAGACTCGGAGGAGTTCTATGGGTTAAGTCGTGAGGGGGTGACACCATGAGCTACCGCCCCGGGTGACACCAACCCCAGTGACGCCTCTGACCCGGATTCATGATTTCCACCACCTTTTCTTGGAAATAGTTTGCCACCCCTCCCTAGGACCAAGACAGCCTTCACCAACAGATCACTTGTTTTATCGCATCTCATGTTGTTAATAACACACCGACTGACCTGACTCATCCGGCGTGTCATCTATTTATAGACACACATGCTAGGGGGAAGTAAGTTTAAAGTTAGTTTTAATATGTTTAGCTTAATTAATACTTTAAAACCTCTTAATAACGCCAATGTGCAAAGAGAATCTAAAACCTGCCAACCACCTTATGAATCTGCTATTTTTCAAAAGTGTTACGCACGAGGAAGATTTTACTTTTAAGAATGTGCGTTATAAATAAAAAGAATAGTAATACACAAACACAAATTCAAAGGTGTAATCATTTTTACCAGGAGCAGATAGTCTAATTGTTACACGTCAATGAATTGAGACCTATTCATTACTTCAGACCATGGGCGTAAGGAAGGGGGGCAAGGGGGGGAATTTGCCCCCCCCCCTACATTTTAGAAACATTTCATACAAATATAAAGTTGTTACTATAAAACTGAACTAAATTTCCTGAAAGTTTATTACATAGAAGACAGTTTACATATATCAAATATAAAAAGAATTATACCTGAAAGTATAACTGATTATATTACTGATTGTTCTAAATATTCCAGTTGTTTAAAAATTTCTGTCACATTTTCATAAAAAATCAGCAAACTTTTATATTTATGTGACCATCTAGTTTCACATAGAAAAGGAACATTTGAAATTAGTTTTCTTTGATGATTACTTTCTCGGAAAAACACTATAATTGACTTAATTGTTCCTATTGTGTTTCGTACGACATTCACATTATTTAAATCGTTCACAACAAGATTTAGTTTATGTGAACTGCAATGTACAAATGCTGCTTTTAGGGTATTGTTTTCGAATTATTGCTTGGACTCCTCCTTCTTTACCTGCCATTGTAGAACATCCGTAGTATCCTTGACCAACAAGCTTTGTCATATTTAATCAAAATTCTAATGAATTAGTAATGATGGTGTTGGCTAAACCTTCAGCTGTTCTATTGACAATTGGAATATATCCCAGGAATTCTTCTGTGACCATCATTTTCCCATTTTTTTCTTTGACAAATCTAACACTAAGTGACATCTGCTCAATGCCTGAAATGCCATTTGTCTCGTCGGCAAGTATAGAAAATGCAACTGAATTATTTGCTGCACGAACAATGTCTTCACGCAGAGGGACCCACACATCAATATACATAATTTGCAATCTCTGTCACGTCTGTCTGTCATGTCTGTCCGTGACGCTACTAATTTTAGAAAGCAGTACACCAAATTACTGCACCAAAAAAGAACTCTTTTGGAACGGCCGCATAATATTGTTCAATAGGGAAATAAATGAAAAAAATAAAAATAAATAAAATAAATGAAAGTTCTGTATTACGTTATTTTTTAATCTGATGTGTATTTATTTTGAAAACTTCCGTCATTTTTCACGGGTGATAAACTAGTTTCGATTATAGTGTTTTTTGTAGTTGCCGAGATATACTCAGCACTACAAGAACCAATTGACAAATGATTACCAAGAACTTTATCTCCAGATTCAACACGAAACTCTCAAACAGGTCATAAAAATTACCAGAATTTGATTCTTTTCCACGAAGTGCTAAATCATGCATGCAGCAAAATAGGATAGTAGAAATGATGGGACTCAGTTTGTATCGATTTTCTTGAATTTTTCTTCTAAACGATCAGTCCAACTGCTCATCTATAGAAACTGCGTTGGCTTCAAATAATGCAACAAAATTGCTTGCATCTACATGAGGGCCTTTGTCCCATGTGCTTTGCAGGTGGCTACGTGCATCTTCGTTGAAATCTTTATATTTTGTACATGGTTTGATGACAAATGCCCACTGAACTCCTCGAATTACTTTTTTGCGGAAACAACACGCAATATTTGCAAAAGGCACCTTTTAACATTTGCGAGTATACAAGCCACGGTGAATAGTCTGATAACCATGCATATCTAAAAACTAAAAACTCGGTTTCCCTCACTGTCAGCTCTAAAATCAAACTTTTTATGAATCAGCTGCAAATTTCAACTTATTTGAAAGGTCGTGTGTCCAGACATACCTTCCAATATCCAATTTAGGAAATGAATAAGTGTCAGCGACAATCAAATTAGGAACAGTTGCTTTAGTTGTGTCTGGCTGTTGAACTTGTACTGTTGTCCTCAATGCCAAGATAAGTCAGATGCTGCAGACGCCCCAAAATCTTCTAATAACGGCATTTCGGAATCCCGCGATTGCTCTACTTTTCGTGTGTTTTTGTTTTAGCCTGAAAAAAAATTTCTGATATCCATCTTTGGTAATCCTGCAGTTTCTACACGTATATTATTTCACAGCAAAATTCAATTTTCTCGTGAGAACTTAAGTTTTTAATTTATTAAATGCATTAATATATGTTGTATTTTAGCTATTACAGCACTAATTTGCAAGTCTTATTAATTTCTAAGGCTTTTTTTCGGCCCTTATGTTATACTTAACTTGAATTTAATGGAAAATTGAAACTCTATGGCATTGTCAGTTAAATTAAAAAACGATTTTTTGTCCCCTCCCCCTTCTGGAAAAATTCCTAGCGACGCCCATGCATCTGACACACATTCATTATTTCACACACATTCATTATTTGGCACCCATTCATTACATTTGACAAACACAAAGTGATTACAATGTTCATAACATAAAATAATACAAAAGTAATAATACAATTACAGAACCCCTTATTTATTTGTCATGGATAAGCGTAGGTAGGGCCGACCTTAGGCATAGGCAAACCAGGCATCCGCCTAGAGCCTCCGATTAGTGGGGGCCTCGCACAGGAATCATATTTTTTTTCTATTACATTTAGGGCCACCAAATTCACTTTTCCTAGGGCCTCCCAATCCCTAAGGCTGGTGTTGCAAAATACCCCCCGCCCCCCATACAGAGTCCCCCCCCCGGAGGATCTATTTAAAATCAATCCTCCGGGTGAGAAAATATTTTTCCTCCCAATTAAATAATCCCCCCCCCCACCCTGTAAAATAAATCCGCCCCCATCACTCTTTCAATTTTACACAAAAAGATCACTCAAAAACAAAAGCATAACGAATAATTACATTTGTATTATTGTAATATTCACACATGTTTACTCTAATGCAATTTATGGTAGTGGCGTAGATATAGAGAGATATGAGGGAGTGAGGGCCACGCATTTTGACACAACTCAGGGGCGTAACAAATTTTTAAAAAATGGCTTAATTACTTTGCATTTTTTTCCACTGTACAAATTGACCGACAGGAAGATAATGCATTTTTAAAAATTATTTTATTATTTTATATTTACTTTTTTCATTATCTTCTCGGGTTATTAGTCCCTATCGCCATTTCTCACTCACCCGCTTGCTTGATTATCTGCTAAATTAGGTTTTCCATTGATTACTTGTTGATCGTACAACTTACAACTATACGCAACTCCCTCATGCCTCCCAGTGCGTGACTATTACATTAGATTAACTCATTAGACAGTGCAGGTGTCTTACGCAGTCTTCCTCATAGCTCAGCAAAAAATGACTCGATAGACAACTCAAATGGACAATAAATGCCCGCCCTGAAGCAATCTACTCATTAGCCACCAGCTAGTCTAGTACTCGTCTAACAAATGAAGCTTTGCGTTTTCCTGGCGCATGTCATCAATAAAAAAAGCCCACCTCTGAGCTAAAGCTTCAGTCTCGTGGGCTCTAACATTTCGTAAGATAATTTACTTTATGCCTCACTAATTCAGCGGCACACCTATACGCAGTGGCGTCACTAGGGCAGTGTGGTGGGGGAGGGCCGACCCGGGTGACACCATCACAAGGGGTGACACCAAAATGTAAAATTCTACATGTTCCCGTTATTTGGCACTGGAAGACTCGGAGGAGTTCTACAGGGTAAGTCATGAGTGGGTGACACCATGAGATACCGCCCCGGGTGACACCAACCCTAGTGACGCCTTTGCCTATACGCGAATCTCTAACTAAGCTGAAATCCTAGCTACGACGATGATTGTTTAAACGTGTGATATAATTTTTGTTTGTCTAAGTTTTGGCCTGTGCTGTGTGTTTTGAGACGGGTACACTAAAAGTAATTGCCATTTGAAAGCTCTTTTTGGCCGATATTTTACTATATTTTAAAAATCAACTTTAAAAAATTATAAATTTACAAATCTTGGCTACTTGGATTTGTTAATATTTCTGCTGTAAATTTTGTAAATGCTACTGGTAAAATACGGTAATAATATTTTGAAATTATTATAATGCACACATGGAAATCATAAATTTCGATTAAGTCATTACCACAGGTTCTACTCACAAAAGTAAAGAAAAAATTATTGTTCCTAATCATCGGTGTCACGTTCCCATATTTCTTGATCATCTTTGTTTTTCAGTTCAATTTTCTTTTATTCTTTTAAATAAATCTGAACAATTAGCCAACTCTAAAAACGTGTCTATACGGGCATAAACCAAGTTAGCACGCAAATTTTTACGCCCCTGACTAAGCTTATGATTGATAAATTTCCAAAAATCATACACAAATGAATGTAGAACAAATACAAAATATATTGTAAGTAATAAAGTTTAATAAAACAATTATTTATAATTTCCAATAATTAAGGTAAGGATTTATTTTAACCCCGGAGACTTTATTTTGGGGGAGACTTTATTTCGTGACACCGGCCCTGGCGAAGGGCACAGGAATCTTTAGTATTTAAGAACCGTCTGTAATAGATAAGATAATGTGCAGTTTTAAAAACTAAATTTGCGTTTTTAACATAACGTGAGCGCGTGTGGGCTGCGAACGTTTTTTTTTCGACAGTCGATCCATTATTCGTAGAATTTAAGAGTTAATTTATGAACGTTTTGAACTTTGTCATAAATATACATCTCCTTGCATCTAATCATTGAAAAGAACAATCACCTGTTTCACATCCTGTGGCCAAAAACTGTCTACTTCTATTGCGCAGCTACAGCAATATTAAAACATCAAAATTTCAATTAATGAGTTCTCTTCTTGCTTTGCTGAGGCCAAGATATTTTGTAATACGGACATTAAAGTATGTGTGAAACACAACTTTGGTTATCAAACAAAAAATTATTTTGTTTAATCTTCAGTTTTTAAGGGAGAGTTCTTTCTGAACACAAATAAATGCTATTGTCCTCAAAAGCTCATAAACATTAGAGCAAGTTTAAAACTATTTGCCTATCGCCACAAGGCTGCACTCATTTTCCGTTACTTTTACGCAATGTGTAAGAAGAAGACAAAATATTGAAATAGATAATAAATAATATATTATTTAAGTGCAAGCAGAAATTGTAGAGCAAAAATGAATGATATTTTTTATACAATGATCTTATTTATTTATTATTTTTTGTTTGAAAATATATCTTTGCTTCCTGATTTAAATAAAATAGTTCTTAGGTGTATGGGAACATAATAAATATTTTTAAAACTTAATTCCACAAATATTTTTTAAATAGAAAGAAAGTTAAATAATAATAAATTGACAATTTTTATAGCGCTGTATCCCAGCAAATCAGCAAATAGCCGGGCTCACAGCGCTTTACATGGAGATAATAACATACATATAATAATTAAATAAATATTCTTATCGTAATAACCACATAAATGACACTACGTTACACATAAGCTACGTTAATCATTAAAAAGAAGATATGTTATGGTTAATTAAAGGTACCCCCAGCCCACAAACACACTGAAATTGTTTTAGCTCTATTATATGGAGATTTAATTCATTTGCATATAAAATACCGAGTTGTTAAAAATAACTTTAACGTTGACTTTTATTGCTGTTCCGTTTTCGTTTTGTGCATATTTGTTAATGTACACGTGACTCCCTTGTTAAACAATATGTCAACAAACACAATAAGTCATTCGTTGACTCTTTTTAACATTTAACACACAAATAATCATAATAAACATGCTTAGTGATCTAACTTAGCATTTAAAACTAATTTCAATCATCGATTTATTCCTCAAACAGTTACTGTGTTTTTATGAAACTATTAGCACCAGCACAAATTGGTTCCAATTCATAAAACCTCATGGTTATTGGTTAAAATAGCAGCAACAATTGTTCTATACAATAACAATACCATTGATTGGTTTCAATAGCCTCGTAAATAGTTTAAAATGGAATGAAAAAACAATCGGTCAGAAAGTAAGTAATGTACTAATTGAATCATTACATGAACACATTTTACTCTGCCATTCACAGATATCATTATCAATGGCCATCAAACGAGAAGTCGCTTACGGCATCGTCCAGGGCATCAGTGATCTGTGGCAAGATGAAGAGCTCAGAGACTTGACTGTGGAGGCTGGTAACACCAAGTTCAGCTGTCACCGGTTCATACTCGGAGCATGTTCTGGATTTTTCCGTGCACTTTTCAGGTCCGGGATGAAAGAAAGCGAGACCCAGATTGTGACCTTACAGATTATTTCCAGCGATACTTTCAAGTTGGTGTTAGAGGCTTTATACACAGGTCATGGCATTCTAACAGATGACAATGTCATTGACATCTGGCACGCGGTACACCACCTCCAGATTAAATTTATGATCCAAGAGTGTGAGAATTTTGTAATAAGAAATTTGTCTTTGGAAAATTACGAGGAAATTTTTCACACTGCAAAACTTTTGGGTCCTTCTTTTGTTTTAGAAAATGTTTTGTGCTTCATTAAAAGAAATTATGAAAATTTCACCAAAACCGATACTTTTCTGGAATTTTCGTTTGATGAAATGAAACTTTTGATTAGAGGGCAAGATTTGGTTGTAAAGTCTGAGGACATAGTGCTCGAATCGATCCTTCGTTGGGTGGAATTCAGTGAGAAAAAGACGAATAAAATAATTAATGAATCTGTCTCAAACGAAATTCTGGACCAGTTACAACCAGGAAAAGACAAAACTAAATATGGTCTAAGCGATACACCTGACAGGCGGGAAATTGTCGTAAATCTGCTCTCTGCTGCCAGAACGTGTTTGGCGACCACAGGATGTCTAGAAAAAATGATGGATCAAAAGATTATCACCGAGAACGGAGAGGCTAAGGAGATTCTAACAAAGGCTCTTCTTTATAAGCTTCAGTTGGACAAAAGACACGGTCAGTGGCCTTCGGCGGCCGTCCATAGATATGTCAGCACAATGGATCACGTCGCAGTTGTTCCTGTTGTACAGCTTCAAGTACAAAGAAAAACATTATCTGCTATCCGAGTATATTCTTTCAGTCGTAAAAACTGGTATAAAATAGCCCAACCAAACATTACCGCAAATGTTAAAGACATACAGTTTACAGTTCATGAACATACATTGTGTCTTTTCTATTTTAACAACCCCAACTTGTACTTTGGTCGTTTTTTAAATGGGAGTTGGACAATCGAGACTTATCCATATGCAATCTTTTTTGAATCCATCATGTGTCTTGTTACGATGGATTCATATATCTACATTTTAAAATATGAGACCAACCAGCTTATAAGATTTGATTTCACATCTAAACAAATAAAGGAACTGAAACGATTACCTGATACAACTTTTTTCAAACACGCAACAAAGTTTGAGAAAACCATTTTGATATTTTGCTCTAACACTTCAGAAGGAGTTGACGAAACGGTCATACATTGCTATGACACGGAAGGGGACGAGTGGACTAGACTCAATAATCTTCAAGGACCGAACATCAAACTGACCACATTCAAAGATGACCACCACACGTACGTTCTACAAACCAATGGGGACGTGTGGAAGGTGGTCAAACCTCAGTCGGACGTAGTGGACTTTGAGTACGTCACCAAACTTTGGGGCTGCGACTGGGCAGTGCACGGTGCTGTAACCCACCTGGGCACCTTGTACATCTATGGTGACCAGTCAGCTGATCACGCCAATGATGTCCAAGTGAAGCACTCAGTGCCAGGTGTGTTTACCAAGATTGTGTACATGGAGAGTGACGTAAACGGCTGTACAGCTTTTATACCAGCAACCATTACAAAGGGATCACTGATAAACTTGGTTTAATAGTTGGAATATTCCATTGCCAAAAGCTTGAAGATAACCGATTTCCTGTTTATGAACTCATTCAGATAATGTTTTGTACACATCGTGATTTGTTTTTCGTCTTGAATTATGAACACTGTAAATACTTTAAGAATTAATATATAGTTTTCCATTTTCGCATTTTTTATATTTTTAAACATTTTTTAAACATAAGAAAAACAAAGTTAAATTTTTTAGAAAGTTCCAATGGATAATATTTTACGTTTGATCTTTAACAATAATTCTTCTACATTAGAGGTGGGCAAAATTTTTAGAGCAATGGCCGCATAATTAAGATACGAGACGTCAAGGGGCCGGATCTAACCAAAAGGTTTCCTCAGTTTAAGTGCAAACATCCATCTTCAACATAAATGTGTTGATTTTTTCGATATTACAGCGTGCCGCAAAAAATTCGTAGCAGGCAGCATGCGGCCCGCGGTCGTAGTTTGCCCACCCCTGTTCTACATTATAAATATATCATATTATCAATTATCATTTTATTTAGAATCTGATCTTGATGACTTGCATACTTAGCAAAACTTCAATTTTCATAACGATTTTCTAAATTTTAAAAACCTTTTATAATTACTCGTGGTGTCTGCTTACTTGCTTGAGACGGGCGGTGCCGAAAAAACTTTGGATCGATTTTTAAACCCCTTCCTCGTAAGCTAGCGAGCTGAAATTTTGCAGGCAGACTCACGCCGATGATAAAAATGATGTTACAAAAATTCAGGTAAATCAAATGTACCGTAATTAAATTGATGAATTTTTAGATTATCTTTATTTATCTCTATGTAACATGTTAACTTTTTTTGCTATAGTGTTTGGTGCCTTGTTATATTGAACAACCTTTCCTGTCGCACAATAAGGTGTATATTTTATTGACAATACTTTTCATAAACATACTAGGTTGTGCTGCGGCGCCCACTTTTTTATGGCGCATACGGCGCCCACCTTTTTCAAAGCCAACTAAGTTGTCATTGTTTGATAAATCCGAAATATTAAACTTTCTGAAATGTACACAAAGTATTTTATAATAGGGGTTGTAGCAGTGGCGTAGCTAGACCTTTTGCCGCCCGGGGCGGTCTCCAATTTGCCGCCCTTTTTAAGATAGTAATATCGTGGTTTTTATAAATTAGGAAACATAAACAAATAATTGTTATTGAAACAAAGTAAAGGTGGCGAACATTTTTACCATTGGATGCCATATTTAAGTAAGCGGCAATAAAGGAGGCCAAATAAGATGTTATACCTATAAATACATATTTTATAAAAATTACGGACAATACAAGATACTTTTTTAAGGTTACAAGAAAGTTAATGAGGTTGCAGAGCATGAGACAAACGCATTCCAAATTTTCACCAAAAAATACCAATTAGTATGCTTTTATTTTGTATTTATAAATAAATGATTTAATTATTTTTATGAACAAATTGTGTACATTAGTATGTAAACATATTATTCATACATTTATTTTCCTAGCTTCCATAGTAGAAAATCGTGTATTATGCTATCAAAGTTTAAAAAATTTGTTATATTTTGTTCTATGGACAATATATCAAGATTTTGTAGTCTTAAATCAAGGGTGGGGAAACTTTTTGTCTGAGAGAGCCATAAACACCACATATTTTGAAAAGTAATTCTGTGAGAGCCATACATTATGTAACTAAAAATTCAAGTAAATGTGGGCATTATTTCACCCTAACACTAAAAGTACCATAATTATGTCTCTGAATTATTTTTAATATCATTGTTATGCTGTTTATTTTATATGCAATTCAAAGGAATCTGAATAAAAGTTTTTTTTTAAATAATCGATTATTTGTCTGAGAGCCAGATTAAGCCATCAATAAAGCCACATCTGGCTCGCGAGCCATGGTTTCCCGACCCCTGTCTTAAATCATGTACTCATTGTGGAACGAAGATAATTTTTTTATCAACTTCAGTTTGGAGAAGCTACTTTCACAACTAGCGACACTGATAACAATAATTGTTATAAAAATTCTTAGCAAGATTGCAATGTTGGGTTCAGAAGTTTGCAATCTATACTGTTTAATAAATTTTAATAGATCAAGGGGGCCTTTTCCTCCATCTTCCCAACGCAATGCCTATTTTTGTGGTATAGGTACAGCCATGAAACCTGGATCATTATTCTTTCAATATGAAACTGTTCTTTATCAATGTCAATAAAATCATTTATTTGACATTCAATTTCTTCATTTAGTAGGTTACATGGGATATATGCACGAATATTTTCTTACAAAGACATGCAATTGATCAAAGCGTTCTTTTAATTCCTTTATAATTCGATCCATGGATTAAAAAATTTCTCGTCGTACTTCATGTTCTATAGATAAGACCACGTCTTTTGAATTTTCCCCACTCATATGATTTTCTCTTCTAACTTGGCGTTCAGTCGATGTCTCCAACTCTTCACACATTCTTTTGGCTGCTATAACAGCTTTTTCTATGAGTACATCTCTTTGTTCCATGAACTGGGTTTGCAAAGAATTTAGTTTTATATGGCATTGGTGAATATTTTATTTGAAGGTATTTTTGAGCATCATTAATTTACAATAAACAAACCCGTAAAAACAAATTTTTTGACTATAAATCCCTTATATATGAGACATAACTAACAGTATTGATTATTTTCAAACATTTACAGACTTAATCTGTCTTAACTCAACTTTGCATCATAACCCTAGTGGGGGGAGGGGTGGGTGGGGGGGGAGAGGGGAAAAGTCTGGTCACCGATTCGCTTGACCGAGCTCAGAGTGACACGTAAAATGTAAACAAAAGCGCCCGTCGCTTCGTTGGGTCGCCTCAATGCGTCAGCTCAAACTTTCACGTGGCAAAAAAACAATAACAAACCATGAATTTGAAGTACATACCTCATATAAGGATAAACTAAAAAAGCATTAAATTAATTACGGTACGTTCGATCGATCTGAAATTTTATCTTATCTTATCTGTTTACAGACGCTCCTTCTATACAGAAGATTATTGCGTCCTACGCTTATCTATGGTTTGTGTTTAGTCCTGCATTTTTATTAGAGATTTAAATGTTGATAAAGTGTTGGTTTTCCTGGATTCTTCAGGCAACCCATTCCACGCCCGAATTCCGGACGGGAAGAAGGAAAACTTGTATGTGTTTGTTCTTGCATACGGAATAAGAAAGGTGTTTTTATCCTTATGTCTATCTGAGGGTTGTATTAAGTTATCTTTGTGTTGTATTTCTAAATTAGAATTAATTGCTTTATGTATGATTACTACTTTGCTCTTGGTTCTTCTATCCTCTAGTGTTTCAAGGTTTAATGATTTAACTAATGGTGTTACTCTTGTCAGTTTCGAATATTCTCCAGTAATGAATCTGGCAGCTCTTTTTTGAATTTGTTCTAGTTTATCAATGTTTTCTTTGGTGGATGGGTCCCA
This sequence comes from Ampullaceana balthica, assembly GCA_944989445.1. Classification (NCBI taxonomy): domain Eukaryota; kingdom Metazoa; phylum Mollusca; class Gastropoda; family Lymnaeidae; genus Ampullaceana; species Ampullaceana balthica. The sequence continues at coordinate 544,872 of CALYLW010000528.1, read as the reverse complement.
TACAGAAGATGCATATTCTAGTGCAGGTCTCACCAAAGTGAGGTAGCATTTTAGTTTTATATCTCTATTACATTTGTTAAAGTTCCTTTTTATAAAGCCTAAATTTTGATACGATGCATTGTTAGGTTAGACGGGTCCGTGTGCCAAATTTCAGTTCGATCGGATCACGGGAAGTGGGTCATTTTCGACTTTTGTTTTTCCGCCCGCCGAGCCCATGAGAGAGATGATGAGAGAGATGATGAGAGAGAGACAGACAGAGACGGCCACGAAGTTAATATAAGGGATTTAAAAAAGACGGGTTCCCATAAATTGTGATAACATAGAAAAGAAACAGATTGCATTGAATTGAGAAAATTTTTCCAAGACGCTTAAAATATAAAAAAAATATATTTTTTTTACTATAGTTACTGCTTCTGCTCAAGCGCTCCAGCGAGTTTCAACGCTGCGTTTGACACCTTGACCTCTGACCTGTGACATAAAGTAAAACTTTCCATCGACGTGTTGAAGAATTTAAAAAAAAATGAAAACAACTTTTCGATAGTTCCAAAATGATGTGAATGAATGATTGTGTGCATGCTACAAACTCTGCATTTAGATTGACGGAATCATTATCGTAAGTCCTTTCCCCTGTAACTTGTTTGTATCTAAACATTTTCTCATTTCTTTAAAATCATATTTTTGATTTCCTCAGCAGTTTTTACTTTATTTTCTACAAAGTAAATATACGATTCTACAACTTTAACTTCGCTGATATCAATAACTACGTACGTTTTAATTTGACTAGTTAAAACTTTGTGGGAAATATCTGGAGTGCTGTAAAATATCATACAAAAGTTTTTAGCTTGCTTTATTAGGTCATAGTTGTTTTTCTCACTGCGCCCCTCAATAGGTCTATGAATTCATTTCGAATCATTTTCCACAAATAGGAGACACTATATTTATTACTCATCTTAATGTTTACTAAATGTTCACGTAATACTGGGTCGTACGTAGTCAACAAGTCAATAAACTCTAGAAAATTTCCTCTATTTTCAATTGAATTGATGTCTTCCTCATGAATACTTTCACGATGACCCCTCAACGCCAATTATTTTTTGTTTTGGTTGCTAAGAATCTAATTATTATATTAAGTATTGTGAGTTTTCGTTTTCATTTTTGTATTATTTCTTTATCAATATTCTGTTGTTGTAGTTTATCAAAAGTTGCACCTTGTCCCATTCTTATTTCTAACTCCTTCCATTGGGAAAATGATCGAATATGTAGTAGACTCAATTCGTGATGACTTATTTTGAGATTTACTCTTTTTGTTAAAACCATTTTTCCGTCTTAAAATTTGATTGGAAAAGATCATCAAACAGTTTACAGCAAAATTAATACACAATATTTTCAATGGTGAATACACCATCCACGATCTTAACAAATTTTCACCATTATGCAAAACTTGGAGAAAAAAACAACAATCGCGATTAATCTTTCTTGTCAAAAATCACAATAATTTTCAGTAAAATAGACTAATTTAAACTATCTAAACATTACTATAATAGGAAAGGCGTACAAGTTTTAGTGAATAAACGTATTTTAATGAAACAAACAAATTTTGTTTGTGCTCCTTTAATGGAAAAAAAACATATAAATAATTTTTAATAAATTACCTTAGAATAATTTTCAGTAAACGTATACAGTAATATAAATTACTACTTGCAAGTTAAACACAATATTTGAACCACCATGCCATGTAGGTACTTGTTCGCTTATCATTCTGTGCATGTCGATAATCTACGCAATAACTGTCGCGGCGATATTAATAGTATATTCGGTCCAGCGGTGATGTGTTTTTTATGTCGATTTCTTTTAAAAAGCGTCATCAATGATGTATACCGCTTAATTTTCAAAACAAATCAATACAATTTTTAAAGAGATTTTAAATTTCTTAACGGTTATGCGTTAGTAATAACAGTGTGTAATAAAAATGTCTTGAGAATCCGTTAATCACGACTCGAAAGTACGAATATTTTATTTTCACCCGGGTTTTCCTCTTTCAAAAGAAAAAGGTTGGTTGTCAGAAAGGGCTGCACTTTTCAAATGCTCCCAAATTCCGCCCCCAAAATGTGTGCCGCCCGGGGCGGACCGCCCCCACCGCCCCCCTAGCTACGCCACTGGGTTGTAGGGCGCCTACGGTGCGCACTTTGTTTTTTGTCAAAAGCCCAAGTAACTTATCCTTGTTTGATAAATACGAAATATTAAATTTCCTGGAATGTACAAAAAGTATTTTATAATTAACCATCATCAAATCCTCTTTTTAGATTGTCCCCTTTTCCAAAATTAAAATATGAGCTAAAACAATGACGTCATATAATATTTTTTACAGCGCATCTTTAATTTGCACACTTTTTGATGCATTGGTGCAGTAATTTGGTGCGCTGCTTTCTAAAATTAGTAGCGTCACGGACAGACACTACAGACGTTACATTGCAAATTATATTGTTTAATTCTTTTAGTTATGTCTCGTACATAAAGAATTTATAGTCAAAAATTTGTTTTTTTAACGTTTTAAAAAAAATAGATATGAGCTTTACCAATAATAAAATTATGTAAGTGATATATATATATATATATATATATATATATATATATATTAGGCCTGTTCACGATTAATTTAAATTTAATCGTTAACTTTGAAAAATTAACGATTAATTAATCGTTAATTTCGATTAAAGCTAAAAAATTGAAATTTACGGTGTAATAAGTAACATTTATTAAAATACTTGTCGAAAATCCAAAGAACACTGGCATTCCAAGAGCCTTGCTTTATGGCGAGCTGGCAACTGGTATGCGGAAGAGAGGACGCCCCTGCTTACGCTTCAAGGATGTCTGCAAGAAAGACATGACTCTGGCGCAGATTGACCATAAAACGTGGGAGACCATTGCTGAGGAGGGCACCTCCTGGCGGACAGAAGTGCGCAAGGGCATTCAAGTCGCGGAAGCTTCCCTTACAGTCAGGAGCGAGGAGAAAAGGGCCAGGAGAAAGGGGAAGGGGGTAGAGGAGCAGGAGGAAACGCCATTATCCCATGAGGATGGACGGATGCCATAATAATAATAATAATATATATTAGGGCTGCGGAAATTAACGATTAATTAATCAATTAATCGTAAAAAAAATGTTAAAGATTACAAGTAAATAAATTAGCGGTCGATAAATAGAAACAAATTTCCTGACGTTAAGAAGAAATTTTTGGTTTAAAACTATTGTCTGACGGGAATTTTCAAAATGCTGATAAAGTTTATTGTATCCATTGTGAGAAATCTTTTGTCTGCCATGGTTATAACACTTCGCTTACCTATCAAACCAAATGAAAAGCGTATTAAGCTAATGGAGTCTGACTCAGACACAGAAAGTGACGACAGCTCTTCTAATTAATTACTGCATTAAAAATGGTGATGAAAGTTCCTGAATCCATTGACCCTCTACAATGGTGGAAACTTAATAAACACCGATATCCGAAATTGTCATTCCTTGCCAAGACCGTTTTGTGTATACCAGCTACCTCAGTTCCACATGAACGATTGTTCAGCTCGGCTGGTTACATTGTCAATAAGACCCGCTCATCACTTGAAACAATAAATGTCAACACACTTGTCTTTTTACGTAGTTGGTTAAAAGATGACATATAAAGGAGACATCCCAGTGTTATTGCGATTTGCAATAAGTATATTTTATAAATGTTACTTATGACACCATCAATTTTAATAGAAATTTACCATTAATTAATCGTTAATTTTTCAAAGTTAACCATGAAATTTACATAAATCGTTAACAGCCCTTATATATATATATATATATATATATATATATATATATATATATATATATATATATATATATATATATACAAGATACGACCCGCGGCAAAGCATACGCCGAAGACTTGCTCATCATAGATAGTGCAAAAACGGGTGGTGGGTATGGTGGCTTAGAGAGCGGACACAAACAGCAGCACGAAATAATGGAAAAAAAAGTGAGTAAACGTGGAGACATGGGCACTGCAGTTGTCTTTACCTGCCCCCTTGCCAACTATTAACTGTGATTGGTCGACCCTAGCGAGGGTTAGTCATGTTCGCCAAAAAAATGGGGAACAGAACGGTCAGAAAAAAAAATTAAAATTACCAAAAAAAAATTGTTACCGCTGGGGTTTGAACCCATGACTTTCCTCGTGCAAGGCGGACGTGATAACCACTACACTACGAATAATGTTATTCTGTGAAGGAACAACGCACGTGAACTCAAGAAGCGTTATTGCCTCCACCCCGACTCCTTTTTTAAATCCCTTATATTAACTTCGCGGCCGTCTCATCATCTCATCATTTCATCATCTCATCATCTCATGGGCTGGGCGGGCGGAAAAAAAAAGTCGAAAATGACCCACTTCCCGTAATTCGATCGAGCTGAAATTTGGCACACTGACCCGTCTGAACTAACAATGCATCGTATCAAAATTTCAGATCGATCGAACGTACCGTAATTAAATTAATGCATTTTTAGTTTATCCTTATATGAGGTATGTAATTCAAATTCACTGTTGGTTATTGTTTTTTTGCCACGTGAAAGTTTGAGCTGACGCATTGAGGCGACCCAACGAAGCGACGGGGTGCTTTTGTTTACATTTTACGTGTCACGCTGAGCTCGGTCAAGCGAATCGGTGACCAGACTTTTCCCCTCTCCCCCTCCCACTCACCCCTCCCCCCTAGGGTTATGAAGCAAACTTGAGTTAAGACAGATTCAGTCTGTAAATGTTTGAAAATAATCAATACTGTTAGTTATGTCTCATATATAAGGGATTTATAGTCAAAAACTTTGTTTTTACGGGTTTGTTTTTATTAAATCCCTTATATTAACTTCGCGGCCGTCTCTGTCTGTCTGTCGTCATCTCATCATCTCTCTCATCATCTCATGGGCTGGGCGGGCGGAAAAAGAAAAGTAAAAAATGACCCACTTCCAGTGATCCGATCGAGCTGAAATTTGGCACACGGACCCGACTCACCTAACAATGCATCGTATCAAAATTTCAGATCGATCGAACGTACCGTAATTAAATTAATGCATTTTTAGTTTATCCTTATATGAGGTATGTAATTCATATTCACTGTTTGTTATTGTTTTTTTCTCCCACTTCCACGTGAGTTTGAGTTGACGCCGACCGTCGTGTTGACGCCGACCATCGTGCCGACACCCCCTCACATCCCACCCCTATTTATTAAAGACAAGGGACATCACTCGGTGTCAGTCTGTAAATGTTTGAAAATAATCAATACTGTTAGTTATGTCTCATATATAAGGGATTTATAGTCAAAAACTTTGTTTTTACGGGTTTGTTTTATTTAATTTTTATCCCACTACGCTTTCCCACTGTTATCTGTCGACCCCAGGGAGGGTCATTCGTCATGCTCGTTTGCACATGCCCGTATAAGTGAATTATGTATATATACATACATACATATATATATATATATATATATATATATATATATATATGTATATAAAGATGCATATAATTTTTATCTTAACATTTTGATAACAATAATACTTTAAATTTGTTCATATAAATCAACTCTTAAATGTTCACATTTAAAAATTCATATTTGCAAAACTTTATTCTTGTACCTTTCCTGTATTTGTGAAAATCTCTGTTTATTTTTTTAGCGCCGAGCAATAAATTTTTGATTCAGAATCAAGTTTCTTTTTTTCTTAAAAACAAATACGTCTGTTACAAAAATGACGTACTATTGTAACTTCCCACCCCCAACCCCAGAGGTTATAAAAATACACTTCTCATAAATGTGACTCTGATATAACCATATATAAATTAAAGAAGCTGCCCCCTTAGTATACACTCCACATGTGATGTCGCTCTCACGTTGAATTCAAATGCCAATTGTCTACATATCATTTTACACGGTGTCGGTAGTACTAGTGTGTTCACCTGTGGAAAAAAAGCAACATATGATAGTCTATCAGTGTCTTTACTAACTTGTACATACTCATATCCAATGTACTCACGGAACTGATTCATCGCTTTCAGAAACGTTTATACATCTAGGAAGCTGTCCATATGACCCGGGAAGAAGGGAATCCCCGAGACATTTTGGAACCTACCACATCTGATGCCCTCAAAAGTGTCCCCACTTTAAAAAAAAAGTTTCCCAACTATAGGGCAAAAGAAGGATTAGTAAATTAACTACATAAGGGAGGGTAGTTGGTTAGGGTTGCTTGTTGTGAACTGAAGTTATTTCCCTTGAAAATGCATTTTACATTTACAAATGCTGCAGTTTATTTGCTTAAAATGTTCTTAACGAAATTTTCACCATATCAATTTTCATGAGTTTCTGGATGATTTACTTTCGGATATGATTTTTTCCATATCATACATCACACGTCTGAGTGAGGTGAGACTAAAAAAAAACTGTGATATTTGTAACGGACCGAAAACATAGAGATAATTTTCTGGGCTCTTTTGTGATATATCGTATTGTCTGAGGCCGTCTCAACAGGTGCAAGATTATCATGAGGTTTTATTGCAGGCCGACTGAACGGCGCACCACTAAGTTTTGATGCCTTTAAAAAATGCAAATACAATTTTAAAAAAAATAAATAAAGCACTTACATAGCACTTTAATAGCACAGCTAGTTTAAATTAGTATGTGATTTTTTTTTAAATTGAGTTTGGTAAATCTTTTTTTGAAGGAATTATTTTCACGCGTCAGTTGTCATATGAAGGTTGATGTAACGATGACAAAAATGGGTAAAATACCAGACATTTTAAACTTAATTTAATTCCCAGCCCACCCCATTCAACTGAACTGTAAACAAATAGTAAAAACTCGAATGAGTATTTAAACGCAATTTCCAACATAGAATATCCGGTATTTTTAGTCAAGGGAAATCATTCTAGATCAGAATAATCTATACGTTTAATCTGTTCCACTCTTTAACAAAGAAGTCATTCTACACACAACAATATCAATGCTCTCCTTGCTATCAACAACAAACCATCACTATCGCATATTTTCTCTATGACATCATATCCCTTGACGTTACGTCACACCAAGAATGTGTCAATATAATGCGCACCACGCCACAATCTAACATTAGCATTCCCAAAGCGCAAAAATCCCATTAACTATCATTCTAGATTACATTAAAAGTCATTTCAAATAATAATTCTGAAACTAAACAAAACAATCGCTATCTACAAATTGCTGCTAAAATTACGGGAGTCGAACGAAAAGAGATTTTTTCAAAAAATCCTTCTCCAACATTGTTCTAAATATTATTAGCTATCGTTTGGCGTTTGTATCAACCCGATAGATTTATGGTTTTCCGAGAAATTGCCAAAATACTGATGTTTTTTCGTTTTTTAAAAATTTTCCAGGAAATTCAGTAAACCTTTTTGGTATTTTTTTTGGCCCGTGTACATCTTTGGGACCTCCTTAGCATATTTGCAAAAGACCCGAACCCTCTATCTGGTATGATTCAGGAGGAGTTGCTGTTCAAAGCTTGAACAGACAGGCCGGACATTTCAAATATATAAACGCATTTTTTCCCAAGGGAAATTGCGTTAAAAATATTTCTAAACCAGCCCACTTTACTTTACATAATAACCTCATTTCTTCGTTTCCCGATGCTATATTTCTAAATAATCCTCATCACTTTTAAAGCAACGCCTGGTATATTCTTATATATTACAAACGCTCTTTTTATATACAGAAGGTACTTCCGTTGCATTTTGTAATCATTAAAGAACAGTATACTAAAATAATTTTTACAAAAAAAAACAACAATAAATGTTAAAAAAAAGAATTTAACAAAACAAATAAACGAGTTTTAAAGTGAAAGAAAACCTATTTCTTGAAGGGGGATTATGAAATACATTAAGAAATTTATTGTTTGAATTATAACATTACTTTTTTAATATTTATTGTAATTAGTTAATACTTTTATCTCATGATTTTTAACTTGCCTTTTTACACCGACGCATAATAATATATCTTTAATTGCTTCAAAATAATATTAATAATGGTATTAATTATATTTTTAAAAAGTTACTTTAACCTTTTAACTAGGATTAATGTTTGCTTGAATCGCACGTCAATTTACTTACATTCAAATACGTATTACAGAGCCCACGGGGTAAAAGGATGTGCCCCGAGCAACACAGTCTAGCAAGCTGTATCAGATATGCATATATTTGTTTTAAAGATCAAACCTCAAGGGTACAAAAAAGAAGGCGCCCATGTGAACACGATGTAGCGAGCAGTAGAAGCGGGGAACTATATATTGACAAACACAATTTTTAAAGGTAGACATTCTTTAAAACAATATACCCCCCCTCCCCCACAAAAAATAATAATTAAAAATTTCGTGTGTGTTCTAATGTTACTGGGGTGATTCATAACTTTGAATTTTACCTTGGCAAAAGACAAAAAATGAGAAGGACAACCGGATATAGGAAGCATTTGGGCTTCGTCTCCTTAACAATATTACATGAAAATACGCTTCTTGTTTGTAAGTGAATCTGTATATGGCAGTTGTTCATGCATGGCTGGTGTGTATTTTTGACTGAAGTAATGCAGGTTAAGACCTAAAATTATCCAAGCTTTACTTAATGTCAAGACCCAGATCGCTATATACCTTTTGAAAGAAGGTAAAGCTGGGTTTAAATAAACAACCCGTAAAAGCAGGGTTTTAAAAAACGTTGCCATCTCTCATTGTACAATTACCGCGCAGCACATTTTGATAAGGGTGTATAATTTTGTACACCAAATGAATGCTGCACAACTTCGCACACGAGTTTGTTACTTTGTTCAAGGACCAATAAACTTTAAAGGGAACATAGTTCAACAGATTTTTAAATTATTGCTTTTGTTTGTCTACCAACATGCCGGTGATGCAAAATAAATCCTCCCCCATACAGAGTCTCCCCCCCCGGAGACTCTGTTTTAAAACAAATCCTCCGGGGGAGAAAATGTTTTCCTCCCGATTAAAATAAATTCGCCCCTACCCTGTAAAATATTGTCTCCCCCAAAATAAATCCGCCCATCATACTTTCGATATAAAACAAAGAGATCGTTAAAAAAACAAAAGAATAAAGAATTCTTACTAGTGTATTGCTGTAATATTCACACATGTTTAATGTAACACTATTTATGGTAGTGGCGTAGATATAGAGAGATAAGGGGGGGTGCGGTCCATATTATTTGACACCTCTCAGGGGCGTGACATAATATTCACACATGTTTACTGTAATACTATTTATTGTAGTGTCGTAGATATGGAGAGATAAGAGGGGGGTGCGGTCTATACCGTTTGACATCTCTCAGGGGCGTGACATAATATTCACACATGTTTACAGTAATACTATTTAATGTAGTGGCGTAGATATAGAGAGATAAGAGGGGGTGCAGACCATACCGTAATGACACCTCTCAGGGGGGTGACATAATATTGATACATGTTTACTGTAATACTATTTATTGAAGTGGCGTAGATATAGAGAGAAAAGAGGGGGGGTTCGGTCCATACCGTTTGACACCTCTCAGGGGTGTGACATAATATTATTAATATTCACACATGTTTACTGTAATACTATTTATTGTAGTGGCGAAGAAATAGAGAGATAAGAGAGGGTGCAGACCATACCGTAATGACACCTCTCAGTGTTGGGGCATAATATTCACACATGTTTACTGTAATACTATTTATGGCAGTGGCGTATATATACAGAGATATGAGTTTTGGGGTGTGTATAAATGCAGTTGTTTTGTTTCATAAAGCAAGGATTATGACTTTGAAGGCATGGGTTTGTGTTGTTACTATAAACGGTAAAGTCGTAATAACGTCGGGTGTTCAGACGGTGAGAAAGATTCTAACTATCCATCTAGAATCGAGGGGAAAAGGCTGGGAGTGACCCAATTAAGTAAGCGCACGGAGGGAACAAAAATCTGGCTACGACAGTGTCCTGTTTAACTTATGACCTGATTATACAGTCTTTGGGCTATGCATTGTTATTGTGAGACGCATAGGCGGGGCGTCAATGGGGGGGATACTGGTGGTGCTAACTGCACTGGCTGACACTCACAAGGGGTGAAACAAAATCTAAAATTAAGTATGTTCCCGTTATTTGGCACTGGCAGACTCGGAGGATGACTATGGGTTTAGTCGTGAGCGGGTGAAACATTGAGCTTACCGCACTGGGTGATGCAAACCTTAGTGACGCCTCTAGCGAAACAGCTAATCCGGATTCCGGCCATTTTTACAAATTCGGCTCCGGCTTCGACAGAATTTTACTTCATAAATCCGGTCCGATCCGGCAGGCCGGTAGAGCCATAAAAATATATATATTTATAATAGCTCTGGCAAATCCGGAATCCGGCTATGTTTACAAATCCGTCTCCGGCCTAATTTCACTTTATAAATCCGGTCAAATCCGGCCAGATCACCCCTAGTTTTAATATATATTTTTGTGTGTGTTTTTGTGTGCGTGAAAATGTCACTGGAACTTGTGCTTTCTTAATATTAAAATAATATTTTATTTCAGTGAACATAAAAACTTTAAAATTAAATTTAAAATTTAAAATACTTCGTTGCAGCACACTAGAATATTATCAAGCACTAAACATAAATAATTTTCAAAAATTAAATAAAATAGCCTACAGAAGAAATACGTACAAAAAATGTGAAGTAAGTGATAAACTTATTGAATGAATAAGGAAAGTTTTAGAACGTTATCAACGTTCCACGTTCTTTTCGTTCACGTTTGGCTGTTGTATCTTTGGGAAACGATATTACAATCACTTCACACACACAACGACGCATGTCATCAATGAAAAAGCCAGCCTCTCAGCTAGACCTTCAGTCTCTTGAGCTCTAACATTCCGTAAGGTAATTGACTTTATGCCTAACCAATTCAGCGGCACGCGGATCTCAAACTAACTAAGCGTGCGCCTCACCTCAACCCAAATCTCCACAGTACTGTGATCTGGGCTACACAATAAATTTAACGTATCGGTGGACTCCAACCCACGCCACGACACTCATTGTTTAAACGTTTGACCTAATTTGTGTGTGTCTAAGTGTTGGCATATGCTGTCTTGAGACGGCTACACATAAAGTAATTCCTTGTAAAAGAGTTTTTTAAACTATATTTTAAGAGTAAACTTTAAATTTTTTAAAAAATTTACAAAGCTTGGCTACTTGGATTTTAAACGCAACCGGTATTGGGCCGTCCATAAAGTACATCACGCCATTTTATTAACAAAATAATTGAAAACTATATAACTCATGGCCGGACAACCCCCCTCCCCCCTGTCACAAACTGTCATACCCCATCCCCCTCTGAAGCTTGACGTACTTTATGGACGGCATCTAAAAGACGGTCATAATATTTTAAAATAATTATAATGCCCACATAGAAATCGCAAATTTCGTTTAAATCCTTATCAAAGGTGCTACTCACAAACGTAAAGAAAGTCATCGGTGTCACATTCTCGTATTACTTGATCATCTTTGTATTTCAGTTCATTTGTCTGTTATTCTTTTAAAAAACTCTGGGCAATTAACCTACTCGAAATATGTGTCTATACGGCATACATCCATTAAGCCCACAAATTGGTACGCCCCTGACTAAGCTTATGATTGCTGAATTTCAAAAAATGATACACAAATGCATGTGGAATAAATACAAATTATGTTGGAATGTTGGAAGTCATAAATTTTAATAAAACAATTATTTGTAATTTCCAACATTTAAGGGGAGGATTTATTTTAACCCCGGAGACTTCATTTTAAAACAAAGTCTCCGGGGGCGATTTTGTTTTAAAATAAACGCTCCGGGGGAGACTTTATTTTGGGGGAGACTTTATTTCGTGACACTGGCAAGGGTGACTGTGGAATGTCATTAAACACTAATCACTTACAAACCCTCGCTTTCCCCCTTTCTCTTTCTCCCTCCCTTTGTTTTTCTCCCATTCTCCCTCGTTTATCTTTTCTTTCTCATTTTCTCTCTCTCTCTCTCTCTCTCTCTCTCTCTCTCTCTCTCTCTCTCTCTCTCTCTCTCTCTCTCTCTCTCTCTCTCTCTCTCTCTTTCACCTATATCAATGATGGCGAACCTATGGCACGCGTGCCACAGTCGGAACGCAGAGCCTCATCAGCCGGCAAGCAACTAAAATATTACTTCCTTGATCAAATCAGCTAAACCTAACCCCGATGCGATGCGTTATGGTTTCATTGTAATATTGGCACTTTTCTATAAATAAGAAGGTTTCGGTTTGAATTTTGGGCACGCGGCCCTAAAAAAGGTTTGCCATCACTGACCAATATTTTCCCCGAATTCATAATTAGTTAAACAAAGTAATGTTTCTATGCAATTAACTTTTCATGAAAGCTTAAGTCTTATCAAAACTTTCTTTACGGACCAGGATTTTCAGAAGCTTACGATAGTAAAAATATTTATTTCAAAAGTGTAATCTTCTTCCTTTATTCTTTGATCTCATGGGACACAGCTTATTGAACTATTGCTTCTCTTTCCGTTCACCTAAATACTTTCATAAACTATAAGTTAAATACCCGTGTGTTTATATTGGTACCTTTGGGGGGCTTTGGTTTTCCGGGTTACTGCTACTTTGTAATATCTTGTTTAGTTTCTATAAGTTAGTTCCCCCCGTAATTTCCTTATTAGAATCGATAGGCTTTTATCAAGATTATCAAGAGCGAAGAGAACTTTTATTAAGTTTCATCTACCAAAGACATACTTAGGTAGATCCAAACGTGCACGTGCTACTTTTGTTCGATGGGTATTTTTAGAATCAAAACTATTAATTTAAAATAACGTTTTTAAAGGAAGGCGGTATTAACAATGAAAGAAATTTATGGAAAGGAGGTTCCGAAAAGGGTTGGCCTCTACGCGGCTTGGACCACGAGTAGGGTCGTGGTACTGGTCGCGACCCGAAACCAACAACCATGGCAGGCAACCCAGAAGTCCGGTTAGGTGCTACTATTTCATATATGATTATAATCGCTATACGGATCTTTTAAACAGAGTATCAGATGTAATATCGATGATGAATACCTTAGCATCCATTGAGGGCCGGGTTCTCCGAAGCGACTGTTTCACCCCCATCACTAGCTATAATGAGTGGTACTGTTTAGGGCCAGGAGTCGCAGTACGGATTATATAAAAGTACCGCGAAAAACTTAGCGAACGTCAGCTCTGAGGAAACCTTCCGATAGGGTGACACCCTTAGGTTGGTCACTTTAATGATCCCCCGGCTAGCGAGAGTCCTTAGATAATAGACTCGTTCGTTCACCGATCGTTTACTGAGCCAGGGTGGAGCCATGGTTGTAGCGAGTTGAAGTATGGAAAATGCACCGCTCCTTTGTGAGGTCAACTTTAGTGGAAGGCATTTTTGACCGTGTTCTTGGATCCCCAGGCAACCCCCTCAGAGGAGACCATTCCGGGTGGCCCGGGGGGAGGGAGGTCTCTAGCTATTATTTCTCTTGGGGGGGGGGTGGCATAGTTTCTGGGAGAGTTTCCCGGGAAGACCAATTAAGAGCCTTCTGCTCAGGGCTGCTGACCAAATTCCACAAAGTAGGAACGTGGAAAAAAAACATTTTAAATTGATTGGTATTAATAAATCCAATTAAAGTGAATTCGTGGGTATTTTCAAGTTCTTTCCCTGGAATAGTGATCTGGATTTACAAGGTGGACCTGGTTTTAACACGTCACCTACTTTGCTAAAAGATTTTATGGAAATTTATTTAATTTCACAAAGAAAACTTTTATTGATTAAATTGTATATGTACATAAACATAAACTTTAACATTTTTTATTTAGTATCTCAACTATTCTTTTATTTAACGGTTTCAATTTTTACATGAACATAAAATGTAAGTCGCCTGTTCATTTGCTGACTTATTATGTAACTCTTAGCTAAAAGTTTTGTTCGGGTCGGGGTGGGGTCTGATATCATTCGTTCACACTTTGGCAAATGCTTGGCTTCGTCGTGTCGTTTGAGTAAACAGTTTAACGTCTAGTTGTAGGATTATATTTATGGACCTGTATAAAGTTGTAGAAAGCTAGACTATGACATAATATAAAATATTAAGTTAACATTTTATAAACGTAAAATTAAATCAAATTTAGTCATTAAGTAAATTTAATTGCAATATTTTCTGCATAAATGTTTCATAATGAAATAGCTAAATTAATTTAATTGATCAAAATATTATTATGGAGTTTTGGATAACAGGAATGAATTAACCAACAAGAAATCTTAGAGTTCTGAGTCCCCCTGTGTGACTACTTAGTTTGTGACTAAAAAAATATTTTCTGCTTTTTCATGCGAGATTCTACATTCCTCACTGCAGTTGGGCCTCATCTTTAAAAAAAAAGTTTTTTTGTTCATTTTATTTCTCCTGAAGAAATATGTCGAGCTCTGTTGGCAATTCAAAAACTCTTGACATTACTTTTCATCAAGTTAACCAATTCACAGCATGCAGTAAAAGCTGTTTGTGTTCTCATTTGCTTGGTGGCTAAACTTTCACGGTGAACAAAACAGTGGGTAAACTTGCATTCTGGTGCTAATTCCTTAATTTTGATAACAACTTAAGAATGCTGCGCAGTCATGGCCGCAACGCCATCCGTATGCACACCAACACAATATTGAAATTGTGTCTGACTTTTTTTAACAATGTTATCCCGAACTGCTCTGCTTTGAATATTTCAGAACTAGTTGTATTAGTTGGTAATGAAGTAGAATAGAAATACTTTTCCTTCAAGTCATCCGTACATTGATATGTCACATATATCATTAAAATGACCATATTAGAAATTTCTGTGAATTCATGTAGCTACAGAGAATAATACTTATCCAATTTCAGCTATTCTACTTGCTGCGCCTTAATATTATAACCCATCTCCTCGATGCATTGACATACTGTTGTTTATTTGAGAGTGTCTGCGCCACTTCTTTTGCCGCAGTTTTACCTTATATTTCTAAATAAACAGCCTAAAAGCATCCTAATACCAACGTTTCACCGATTGTTAGTCTTTTGTTAGCCTTGGCAATGCGCAGTTCTACCTTGACGAAATTGACAATGCACAACTATTTTATTAAAATCATTCTAATTTATTTTAAATTATTAAATTATATGTTTAATTTATCTGCTTGTGTCGAACAATTGAGATATTTTATACGATTAGTGCTATTTAATGGTTGAAAATCTCTCGGAAGGGGTTGGCCTCTACGTTGGCCCGGGAGACGAGTAGGGTTGCGGAAGTTGCTGCGACCTGAAACCGACTAACCCCAGCGAAATTATCAAAACATATGCACTGGAACCCCCCAGACAACCGGAATGATGGGCATGGCCTAACTGAGAGGCCCGGTGCTGGGTGTTGGAGCAGGCCCATACCCAACAGTGCCCGGCTAGGAACGCTGAAGACAGGAAGACCCTCTGGGTAAGGGACGGGACGCACACAAACCGTCCTCAATGGGTTGAAGATTTCTGCCTACCCCCCCCCCTTCTCTATTCTATGGTTCTTTTATCGAAAAATGCAGGTCCTGAAACGGACCTTCTAAACCCCTTCTCGGTGGATGGTGGTACGTCGGGTCGGTTGGTTACCTCCCCTTTTAGAGGCATGGTGACGAACGACAGGCCGTGTCCAAGTTGTCAATCGGTGACTGGCCGTCCTTGTATAGGTGCGAAGGGCCATCCTGAACAAGCCCTGGTTGTTTTACAGTTGAATGTCTGTGGCATAAGGCAAAAGGCAGACGAAGTAACCAAAATACTCTAAGAACGGAAAGTGGATGTAGCATTGTTCCAAGAAACGCTTCTTAGGGGAAAGCCGTTTTATATCACTGGTTACTCGCTATACCATTGCAAGTATTACCCGGCGATGTCGAGGTCTTGCCAAAGCGGTCCGGCATGATTTAACGATGTAGCTGCTCGAAGTCAAGTGTTACAGCAACACTGATACTCTCACCTTAGGAGGTTTCAAAGGCGACGTTGGCTTTACAATCACGAACGTCTATAATACGCCCAGAAATCCAATTACACTTTTAATTGGGGAAGATGTCATTTTTGGAAGAACGATAATAACAGGAGACTTTAATGCACAGTCTCCTGACTGGGGCTATGCCGAACGAAACACGTCAGGCCGCTACATCGAGGATGTCTGTATCAATACTAATCTCATCATGCTGCAGAACGCAGACAGTGAACCGACACTGCTGCACATGGGCCACAGCACGAAGTCCCGCCCCGATTTTACGCTTATATCCGCTGACCTAGAGTCAAAGCATAGACTGGAAGTATTAAAGGAAGTAGGGAGAGATCACCTCCCAATCCTGATTGAATTTGTGCCTGGTGCAGGCAAACCCCGATTTCAAAGAAGGCTTTGGCTGTTCCGTAAGGCTGACTGGCGTAAGTACGAACCCGAGAGCGAGACCAAGCTCGCTCTGCTGGATGTTGCAGGAGACAACATGGATACCACCTATGGGCGGTTTATTGACACAATCCTTGGGGTTGCGAGGCGAATGATCCCAAGGACTAACGGAAAACAGAAGTTCAGACCTTACTGGGACAAGAGTCTGGCAGAAATTGGTGAAACAACGAGCAAAAGCACGGAAAAAGGCTGCTAGACTGAAGACACCCAAAGCTCGCAGGGCGTACAAAACAGACTGACGGCTGAAGTCCTGGCCGCTGTAGACAAAGCGAAGAAGGCGAAATGGGTAAATAAATGAGAAACAATCGACTTCGTAGACGGGAGAAAAGTTTGGCGGCTTATAGATGCACGAGGAACACCAACCCTTTAACGACACCAAAGGGCCAAGGGGCTAGTGAAGTTACGCTCGCACGAGCGCTGAACAAACACTTTGCCCAGGTAAACAAGAAAGGTGCCAGATCTGACTTTAGCCAAAAAATCGACCGAATGCGCAGGGAAGACTCAAGGAGACAAAGCATGGCCCCTCAACTAGAGGCTTTTGCGGCCTCCTGCACAATGACAGAGTTGCAAACCGCTCTCAACAAGTGTCAAGCTGGCAAAGCACCAGGTCCAGATAAAGTTCACAATGAAATGCTCAAACATCTGGGCAAGACAGGCCGAATGAAACTATTGAGTTTTATAAATAGAACTTGGAAAGGCACGCTGCCGAAGCTGTGGAAAAAGGCCACAATAACCCCAATTCCCAAAGAGTGGAAACCAGGCCAACAACCGTCCAGTTACCGGCCAATTTCCCTCACATCGTGTGTGGGGCAGGTGGCTGAACGGTTAGAGAACGCACGACTCTACTGGTTCCTCGAAAAGACCAAAAGCATTCCAATTACTCAGGGTGGGTTCCGAAAGGGACGCCAACCGATGGACCAGGATCTCCGTTTAATTCAGACGATTACAAACGAACTCCAGATGAGGAATTACACCGTTGCTGTGTTCTTCGACCCGAAGCAGGCTTACGACAAGGTGTGGCGAGGAGGGCTACTTTATAAGTTGCAGCAGCTAGGTGTCACTGCAAACATGTACAGTTGGATAAAATTGTTCCTTACGGACAGAACGATCAAAACCCGTGTATGGGAGTCATTATCCAGCGATGTACGCCTGGAGGACGGACTCCCGCAGGGGCCCGCCCTCAGTTGTACATTGTTCTTAGCCTACGTCCACGACCTACAAGGCATTCTCGAGTCACAGAATGCCATGTTTGCTGACGATTTGGCTATATGGAGTTCAGGAATAGACGTTGCAACACTGCAGAACCGGCTGCAGGAAGATCTGAACCGAATCGAAGACTACGCCAACCGATGGCGTCTAGTAGTCAATACGGAGAAAACGGTCCATTCCATTTTCACAAATGGACGGAATGCTCTGAAGCATGAGGTGGTGCTTCAGATATGCGGGAAAAGGTTTAATTGGGATCGGACACCAACGTACTTGGGAATCAAGCTGGACCAGAAGGTACAGCTACATAACCATGTACGTGAATTGTGCGTCAAAGCCACAGCTAAACTGTCCCTGGTGAAGAAACTGGCTAACACTAGTTGGGGTGCGGACGCGAGACTACTGAGAGCTCTCTATCTCGGTAGTGTGAGGGGAGCAATTGACTACAGCCTCCCGGATCAGGGCTTTGCGAGCCGTACGGCTCTAGAAGGACTGGACTGAATACAAAACCAAGCTCTATACGTTTTGTATGCGGGGCGTTGCGTACGACACCCACAGCCGCTGTAGAAATTATGTCAAACGTGGAACCCCTGGCGATAAGGCGAGAAAAAGCAATCATGACCACGGTAGAGCGGTACCGTAGGAGGGAGCATGACGAACCCTGCTTCCTGCTACAAGACCGATGGGTAAAGAGGACCCGACTGAAAAGACCATCCTTTATTGATACGGTCTACGAACGAGAAGACTCAGTCCCCATACCCAAGCACAGGGAACGAATGCAACTGGTCCCTGCTCGAGGACCACATGAAAGCTCTGACTTGCCGGAACTACGTTTGACACTGGCAAATTATTCGGTGACGAAAGCCAGTCCCATCGAGCTCCAGCGAGACGAGACTCTGAAGACAATCGAAGCGTATGTCGACAGCGTGGTAAAAAGTCTTCACGGACAGCTCACGTTTCAAGAATGGCAGAAGTGGATACGGAGTACTGATTCAATACCCCCAACCTGGACCTGACAGTATTGAACTGTCAGGGCCGTATGGATATGCATACAGTAGTCACGACGCCGAACAGGAAGCGATCTGCAGGGGTTTGAAGGAAGTGCGCCGACTCTAGCAAGAAGAAAGGTTTTCCCGACCGTCGTAGTCTTCACTGACTCACGGTTTTCGCTCGAGACTGTGGGTCGATCCTCTCTGGAGACGAAAACGGTCAGTGTCATTTTGTAAACAGTAGGTGAAATCCTAGCACGAGGCGGAAAAGTAGTCCTTCAGTATATCACAGGGCACAGTGGCGAGCCTCATTCAGACAGGGTTGATAAGTTAGCGAGAGATTGGTAAGCCCAGCCCCAACCCGACCGCACGATGACCCAGCTGGGGGACATATCGTGGCTTAAAGACCATTTCCGAGAGAAATGGCTTCAGGGCTGGGCATCTGGAAACACGGCCAGAAAAGTATTCCAGTACATGCCACGACCGAGCAAACGCGACTCTTGTTGGGAAATTGGACGTAGCAATCAGACGCTAACGTCTTAATAGCCCACGGGCTATTTAGACGCAAACAAATAATAGGCCAATGAAAACTAAGTATTTACGGTTGGCGCATTTATTCTATCGATTGCGCCAACAAGCTGTTATAAACGCGAAGGAGTTATGACTTATGTATATATAACAATTCATTTTACCCATTGGAAATAATTCACTCACTTTGATTTTATTAATCCATAATATTGATAAGACAATAATATTGATGTCTGATAAGAAAATTATAAAGCTTACTGAGTAAACAGTGATGATAAAATGAAATTGATTTAAATACCATATCATATTAACACTCGCCGTACTCCCTTTCCAACACATAACAATTACATTTTTTAAAGAAAATATCAGTTTTGATACTAATATGGTAATCTTACGTCAACTGTCTTTGATTTGCATGAAAACTGTCACTAAAAGACCGAACTCGAATTTGAGGACCGATTAATCGCCCGGTATCTTTGCTACGTCTATCAAATGACTCTCGTAAAATAGGTACTTCACTAAGCAGCGCGCGCCGATCACTTTTTTGGATGCGGGAAACAGACTATAAACCGTTGACCAGAGAATGATAGCTCACGTGGTCATATGCTTTTATAGCTTTCTTTGTTTTCTTTTATATACTATACGTATTGTCAAATTACTTTTTTTCTTCATAAAGTCTTGTCATTTAACTGATTGTCCCGTAATATAAATAGTAATAGTCAGCGACATTGACCATTGTTCACATCAAACACTCTCGTACAATGCCTCGACAACTAAGCAAATTAATTATTTTTTTTTAAAATCATTCTATGTCCATAGCCGTTGGGGAAGTAAACTAATAGTGATCACGTGTATATTATTTATATACCGGAATATGGAGAAAGCGATGGGAAGTCACCGTCGCTCGCGTTAGTCTCGTATGCTGCCCTGCATCTTAACCGTAACAAAACAAAAACGAACTCCGGGTAATATATAATATGCTAATACAGGATTATTGAAGTTGCCTAGAGACCTAGGCCTAGAGTGTAAACAAATAATACAATTTTAACGCTGATAATTAATTTACCTCACCCACCACCCTTTTTACATGCATTTCTTTCTTTCTTTAAAAATAAAAAGAGTTGTGTAATTTTTAACACAATCAATAGAATAAATGCGCCAACCGTTATTAGTAAATACTTAGTTTTCATTGGCCTATTTTTTGTTTGCGTCTCAATAGCCTGTGGGCTATTAAGACGTTAGCGTCTCAATAGCCACTGCCTAACCAGAATGAGAGCTGAACATTGTCTCATACGAAGCTACCTGTACAAGTTCAACACTAGAAGGGAACTGGCCTGTCGGCTGTGTGGCGACTCGGAGGAGACGGTGACCCACGTACTCGAAGAGTGCCCCGCGCTGTGCGGGGATTTGAAAGGAGAAGTCACGGTACCTGCAGGGACTACCTCTATGGCGATGCTCGCTTGATGAGGCTCGCCCTACAGAGGAGTTCCTCTATGGCGATACCCGCTTGATGAGGCTCACAGAGGAGTACCTCTATGGTGATGCCCGCTTGATGAGGCTCGCATGCGATAAAATGAACCGGGTCCTAAGAGCTTAACGGCTCGACCCAAAAGAGAATGTACATTCAATGATTGCAAATAGAGGATTATAATAAGATTTTTCTTTCCTTTCTGATACCTTCTGCGGATGGGCGGCTGATAGTCCACGGACCGGCACCCGTCCGCGGACCACCACTTTGAGAAGAACTGGTCTACATGTCCTATTACACGGTGTGCATTGTACTAGTTGCTCACTTTTGAAAACAAAACAGTACTACGATATGATATTCTACTACTCTCCTTGACTAACTTTTAAAAGATCATTTCCCATTACATCGAACTAATTCATCGATTTCAGAAACATTTATATAGTAAGCGGGTTCAAGACCTGGAGTATAAAAACTTCCCATCCCCAAAGCCTATTGCACTATTGCTTCTCTTTCTTTTCACCTACTAAATGCTTATACATGTATTATTTAAAAAATATCAGTCAAAATATCAAAACAATGAATCCCATTCTTTAAGGTTTGTTAAATTTATAAAAAATTTTTATTTTATTTCTAGAACTTGAAATAACTTGGTGGTCTCCAAATTTTCGGGTTACTTCTACTTTTAGTCATGTCTGATTTTGCTTTTTTAACTAAGTTCTCCCCATCTTTTTCTTATGTCCACTTGATATTTTTTTCGATGAAGATTTTTAGAATGAAAATTATGAATTGAAAATAAACATTTTTTAAAAGGAAGCCGGCATTAACAATGGAATAAATTTAATGGAAATAAAAAATAACTAAAAAATTGTATTTCATTACAACTTCATTTAAAAATAAATCGTGGGTCTTTTCAAGTTCCTTCCTGGAATAGTGACCTGCACTTAACTGTGGGCCTGGTATCAGCGCTTTATATACTTAAGCAAAGATGTTGTGGAATTTTATGTAGTTAAAAAAAAATTATTTAAAAAAAAATCAACAAACCTTTTATTTACTAAATTGTTTATGTAATCTAATATATAAATCTCAGTTGGTGTTTGTATCTTTGTATGTTTGTATGTTTGTATATTTCACTTTTCGACTGTAAGTTCCACAATCACGGAAAAACCAAATGACAGACGGGGATAAAATTTGGCAAGACGGTTCATTTTAACCTGCAGATGGTTTACGTATATTTTTTTGTAATTGTCCCTTTTGCCCGAAAGCCATCAATTTAAAGATCAGAAAATGTTGAGACAAATAGAGAAGTATTAAGTCTCATTTCGATATTGAACAGCTTCATGTGGACATTCAAAACGAGTTCATTTTGGTGCGGTATTTTTTTTCCAGTACTTTATTTTGAGCGGTGGGCTTTCAAAAATCTTTTATAGTCAAATTACGGTGCGCACATTTCCGTGTACGCATCTTAAATTGAGCTGAGTGGTACAAAGCGGTTGCCTTTTTTACGGGTAATATTATCAAAATGGTTGGTAATAGATAAATCTGATAAATAACTTGGCTAAAAAATGTAATAACCAGCAACTAATACTGGGGGAAAGGGTCAGCACACTCCCGCTACAAAGTGCGGGTGTATTTCTTGCATAAAAAAATAGAATGTAATTCTAATGCTCATTTGCTGTCTTGTTGTGTAGCTAAAGTTTAAAATGTGGAGGAGAAGGGATACAATGTAAAGGGTGTAACATTTTCAGGGCTGGGGTTGCTGCCGTTTGTGTCCTCTTTGCCCATATAGTGCCACTTTGAGAAATGTTTTAACTAGGGCTGTGGAACTTAACGATTAATTAATAGATTAATCGCTAAATTTTTAATCGATTAACATTAATTTGATCGATTAAAATTTTATTAACATTTAAAAAACTATTTCTAATACACTTATGTATTTTTTTCCAATTTATTAATAATTTATATTTTTTACTTACCTACTTTTCCCTCGTATTATTATTATTTATTTCGACGTGCATGCATAAACAAAAGGGGTTTTTTTCCTTATTTCTTGTATAGCAGAACGAATTTGCTGTGTTACTTCATAAATTTGGGAGCCATGGAATTACCGCGACTTAACCGATTTCGTTGTGGCAATCTCCACTCTATGCCACATTTGTGGACTTTGAAAAGGCCTTTGATAGCATAAATAGAGAAACTATATGGTCAATAATGAGGCACTATGGAATACCAAATAAAATAACTAACATCATCCGAAATCTGTACGAAAACTTCACCTGCCAAGTAGTACATAATGGTAGACTAACAGATGAATTCCATGTCACAACTGGAGTCAAACAAGGATGCCTCCTTTCACCACTTCTGTTTCTTCTTGTGTTAGACTGGGTCACAAAAGAAGCTTATGCAAGCTCAGGAAAAGGAATCCAGTGGAACCTAATGCAAAAACTAGAAGATTTGGAGTTTGCTGATGACTTGGCCATTCTGTCCCACAGACTCCAAGACATGCAAGACAAAGTCACAGCCTTGAGCGAGACTGGGAAAAGAGTAGGACTCAAGATAAACATTCAAAAAACAAAATTTTTGAAAATAAACTTCCTACAAGATGGAGTCATCCAAGTAGAAAACCGCAACCTGGAGCAAGTTAACAACTTTGTATACCTTGGGAGTGTGGTCAGTGTAGCAGGGGGAACAGATGAGGACATCGAACGAAGAATAAATTTGGCGCGACAGGCTTTTGCCAATCTGAAACAGGTCTGGAGATCTACACACATCTCTGTCAAAACAAAAGTAAGGATCTTTAACACCAATGTTAAAACGGTCCTACTTTATGGATCCGAAACATGGCGGACGACAGAGACAGCAAAAAATAGACTCCAGACCTTTGTTAACAGATGCCTTAGAAATATTCTGAAAATAAAATGGTTCGATAAGGTCGAAAACTCCAAGCTGTGGGAGAGGTGTGGACAAAGAACAGTAGAACAACAAATCATGGAAAGAAAGTGGAGATGGATTGGACACACCCTCAGGAAAGATAACAGCAGGGCTAGGCAGGCCTTAGATTGGAACCCCCAGGGCAAGCGACAACGAGGAAGACCCAAGCGTACATGGAGACGGAGCATGTTGGACGAGGCTGGAAGGACTGGGAAGAGCTGGGAAGAACTGAAGCGACTGGCAAGGGACCGTGTAGAGTGGCGAGCTTTGACAGAGGCCCTATGTTCCACAAGGAACTCAAAGGACAAATGATGATGATGATGAACCGATTTCGTGAAATAATGAATCGCAACTTAACGGGTTCTATATATGCGTTCTTAAAATATAATTAACCGAAATTAATCGATTACATTTCCTCCCGATTAATCTGATTTTTAAAAAAATCAGGACCACCCCTAGATTTAACTGGTTATCAGTTGTACAAGTTCTCCAGGTAGCTAGCTCCGTCAAATCATTTGAGTAGATTAATATTGTAAAGCTCCTTCGTAATGCTTGACTCTTCAACTCGCATACTTAAAACAAGGCTTCTTTAATACTAACAAGTCTTCTCTTTATTAGGCATCGCTTCTGGCTACAACACTCGTTCTCTCTACGTCTCTCTCTCACTGCCTGTCCGTTCCCCTGTAGTGAGGTAAGTCTTTCGTTGTCCGTCCTCTTACCGTAGGGTGGGTTACTCTCTCCAGGTCTCTGGTGGGTGACTCTCTGTCCTGTTCTCCTACCGTCCCTTCCTTATATTGCTTGCCCAAGGTATGCGGCTGACATTCGAGAATGCCCCCTTGGTGTGAACAAATTTTTTTCAGTCTTTCATTCCCTTACCCATGTCCAATGATTAGCTTATTATTCCCCCCCCCCGGTGGTTCTTAATGTTCTCCCATCCTATAGTCTCGTCCATGGCACTAAAATTTTCACTTTCGGTCTCTAACAAACTTTCCTTGTTCTACACTAACTTACACCCCTCCAACGTTTCATCAGTGAGGGTGAGAGGGGGGGGTTGAAAGGCCGGAATCTTTTCGTTTCCGGTCATTGGTCTAAAAGCACGGCCTACCGTCAGCTCCCCTCTCAAATATTTTAACCAAGGTTCTCAATTATTTCCACCCAGGTCCTCCACAATTTTCATCCAGGTCCTCCACAATATTTTAACTCTAATTTTAGGAAAATATTTATGGAGCTGTATAAATGAGTGGATGGGTAGTGTTTAAAAATAACTTTAAACATTAAGTTATTTTTTTATAAACACAAAATTAAATTAAATTTAGTCATTAATTAAATTTAATAATCATATTACATAGATAAATGGTTGAAAATTGAACAGCTGAAATAATTCAATTGATCAGAAAATCATTATGGAGTTTCGAATAACTCGAATAAATGCACCAACAAGAATTCTATGACCTTATATTTATATTTCCACCACTTCTAAGCAGGGGAATCGCAGCCATGCTGCAGTTTCAGTTTCAATATCGATTTTACTCCTGGCATTCATTTCTGGTACGTGAAAGGACAAGTCATTTCTGTGTTGTTTCCATTCAAGCAGGTAAACTATTTATTTCATATTAACAAATCCCTTTTATATTATTAGACGATTTTGTTGATCCTTGTTTTCTGGCACGAAATTTTCTTAAAGAATAGTTTTAAAAAGTCATCGAAAAATATTAAAAAAAACTTTTACTAATAAAAAAAAATCATAAAAAAGAAAAATCATTTTTTGCGCATTTCATTTCGTTTACGGTTGATTTGTGACGGTTCGCATTTGTCAGTTGTCAGTCAGGCAAGAAGACATGATAGTGTATACCTGTTAAACACTAAACTATACTTAAGTATTTCGTATTGCCTTCCGATGTCATTTTGATTCGTTGATAAATCTAATACTCAAGTAATAACCATCAAACTTACTTAATGATCTAACCCAGTGGTTCCCAAACTTTTTTTACCCGTGGACCCCTTTTACATTCAAAACTGTCCCACGGACCCCCAAATGAAAACGCTACATAAATGCAAGGTATACAAATTTAATAATTAAAAAAAAACATTTTGTTGAAGATTAATTTATTTACATATAACTTTTGTTTAAAATGTTTTAAAAAATTAATGACTTGAATAAACTTGATGAGATTTTATGAGTCTTTTTATGTCCGGATCAATGTTTGTGAGTAACAAACGCAAATCTCCACGAGCACTAATGGCTAGCCGGTTTCTTTTGTTTGTGATGAGGTATATTACGGCACTGAATCCACGTTCTACCAAATAGGAAGACGGGAAAGCAGTCAACAACTTCGGTACAATAACCCATAATGCAGGATATAAAATTGGGATCTCTTTTTGTAACCAGAATTTGTGGTATCATTCTTCAAACATTGATTTAAGTTCCTCATTTGTGGATAATTCAATAAGTATCTCCTGTATTAGTATGGAATCATCTATGTCTGGGATCTGAGTTTGTTCTCCAGCAAAAGGGTTCAACACCCAGTCGGGAGTATCCATGTGAAGAATGTCTTCAAATTTTTGGTTCAGGTCTGCAAGAAGAGCCGTTAAGTGTTGACAGTAGGCAAGCAAGTCTTCATCTCTATTTTGCAATTTTGAAAGATTTTGAAACTTTGAAACTGAGAACATTCTCCTCTCCCAAGTTTTTTTTTCACAGAAAATTTTATGCAACAAACGCAGATAATACGGTTTTAGTTTTGATTAAATTTATTTGGTCACCTTGCAGTTTCAAATTAGTTTAATTAAATTTGGCAAATAAATCTGTCATGTAGGCTATGTTATTATTATTATTTTTTTAGTTCATTACATTTTGTCTCAAATCATTGTTCCGATGGTCACGGGTTCGAATCCATGTGAAAGCATGTATTTGTTCCCGGTGCCTAGGGCGCCCCTGAGTCCACCCAGCTCTTAGTGGGTACCCGACATCAGTTGGGGTAGTAAAGGCGGCTGGGCATTGTGCTAGCCACACAATCCCCTCGTATGCCGTGGCTATTGAAACTTGTGAACGCTGTTTCACTTGCCCCATAGGCCATTCATGGTCTGAGAACTTACTACTACATTGTTTTTGCCTTCCACGAATTCCAGCATTGAATCAAAGAGAGCATAAAATCGATTTAAACATGCACTTTTAGATAACCAATGTACTTCTGTGTTAAGTAGTAAATGATTATAGTCTTCATCGTTTTCTAAACAAAGTTTAGCAAATAATCTCTCATTGATGGCATTCCTTTTGATTTTATTAACTGCTCTAATGACATAATCTAGTGATCCATGCAAACTTCACTAAGATATTTTGCAACTAAATGATGTCGATGAATGCACTGAACATACATGTGGTACAGCTTGTTTTAAGTATGCCAGAAAGCCTCGGTATCTTGCAACAATAGCCGGAGAACCGTCAGTAGTAACAGAAATTATATTAGTCAAGGGAATAGCTTTTTCATCGAAAAATTTGTTTAATTCAGTAAATAACGTTAAACCTTTCGTATCGTTTTCCAAACACTTAGAAAACAACAGTTCTTGGCAAAATTGTTCTTCTTTTACATAAGCTAAAAGTAAAGCCTCGTTTCCTGGTAAAGTGGACTCCTCAAGCTGTAGGGAAAATGCAGATGTTTTTAAGTAATCATACAAAGAATTTTTCTACACACTGAGCCATTTTGTCAATCCTTCTTTGGACTGAATTATTGCTGAGTGGAATTCTTTTTGGGATGTGGAAAGCTGGTTTGTGCAACACAGTGCTTATCACCTCACTTACAGCTGGGGCTTATCACCTCACTTACAGCTGGGGCTTATCACCTCACTTACAGCTGGGGCTTATCACCTCACTTACAGCTGGGGCTTATCACCTCACTTACAGCTGGGGCTTATCACCTCACTTACAGCTGGGGCTTATCACCTCACTTACAGCTGGGGCTTATCACCTCACTTACAGCTGGGGCTTATCACCTCACTTACAGCTGGGGCTTATCACCTCACTTACAGCTGGGACTTATCACCTCACTTACAGCTGGGGCTTATCACCTCACTTACAGCTGGGGCTTATCACCTCACTTACAGCTGGGGCTTATCACCTCACTTACAGCTGGGACTTATCACCTCACTTACAGCTGGGGCTTATCACCTCACTTACAGCTGGGGCTTATCACCTCACTTACAGCTGGGGCTTATCACCTCACTTACAGCTGGTAAAATAAGTTCTTCACAAATCGTATTGGGCTTTCCAGACTTTGCAATCAGTAAAAAAAATATTATAAGACGAACGCAGTCCATCGTCATGTCACTTAAATGATGTCCCCATGAATTGTTGAAGTGATGGGGTTTTCAAATATTTTTCTTTGACTGCTTTAAAAAAACAATAAATCTTTATCGTTTTGTCACTTTGTATTTTCATCAAATGTTCCTTAAGCTTGGAAGGTTTCATAGAATCATTCGACAAAGTTTTATTACACAGAAGACACATTGGTAAAATACTATTTTCTGGTGAGGAAATAAGGCCATACTTCAAATATGCAACACTGTACTGTCTACATTTTTTTCTTCGCTCACTCATCTATTTAAAAAGGGCACAAAACTATACGAAAAATTGTATATAAAATGTTTTATTTGAAAGTTTAATTAACTAATTAACTATTAAATGTTACATTTTCCAATGAAACGCTGCAGTAAAACCCTTTAGAATTATTTTACGTAAGATGTTAGGAAAAAATTCTATTTAAATTTTTTTCAAAAAACTTTCCATCCCTTCCTGAGTTTTTTTTAAATTTTTCATTTTATTTTAATGTATTATTTTATTTTTATTAACGTTAAGGCATTACTATATTGAAAATGAAAAAAAAATCTTTTTTCAAAAGATTTCAAATTTATTCAAATATTATATTTACATACGTTCAAAAGTAAACTATCTGGATAACAATACAAAATTCAACTATATCAAAACTTCCAACTAACAATACTAAACTTCTTTTGTCTAAGAATGGGAAAATTTGTTTATTCACTTCTTATCAGCATTACATAAAAGTAAATTATCGATTACGTGTGTGACTCTTTTAGACTTTATGTTGTAGGCAAGTTATGCATGTAGCAACACTATTGTATTGCTGTATAAAACTATTTTCGGTAGTCTGTCTCACACTATGCCATGTTTGTTATTAACTTAAATAGTTGGCTTCATCTCAAACTTTGAAAGGGGGGGGGGTGAGAAATCGGCCAAAAATTCTCATTTTCAAGTGTTTCTATGTTTTAATTTATTAGGTTTTTAAAGCAATTTTTGAATGTTAATTACATAAAAAATATCATTTATATATTAAAAATTATTTTAAAATATTACTTTGCTAACCCTACAAAAAATGTTTGGTCGAATTTTGAAGAAGTAAAAAATTTTTTTTTCGATTCCTGTATTTGGTATCGTCCAACATATCAAATGCAGTATCCATGGAAAGCTTGATTCTTCCTGCTTTAGATAAATATAACTTCCCGACACGTCAAAATTTACCCGACCCTGCAATCATCGTCATTTCCGTTAAAAGATGGTATTTTTATGACCTACATATAGGGTCTTCACCTTTCTCAGGCATCAAACTTTCAATAAACCAAACATTTTGATTGGTTACAGCTGTGGAAATATTGTAGTTATACTTTTGTTTCTAGGTCAAACCAATTTATTTTACTCAGGACCTAAAAATCGCGACTATAGTTTTCATTGTTCTTTATTTTTATTTCGGTAATAATAAAAAAGAACATGATTTTATTATTTTTATACTAAACCTTGCGTGGACCCCCTGACGTTGTCCAGGGACCCCCAAATCAATTTTAATTTTCCACGGACCCCCTGAATGGTTCCGCGGACCCCTGGGGGTCCGTACGGACCACTTTGGGAACCACTGATCTAACCGAATATATAAAATTTTTCTCCTATTTATCACGGGCCCACGATCTATTTCTTCCTTTAAAATTTGTACCAAAGATTTAAAAAAAAATTTCTATTCGAAACCCTCATTTTGTAGTTTAATAGGAAAAATAGTGGTTTTAACAACGACAACCGTATAGATTTGTTTCAGTAGCACCGTAGTTGGATAATAATGGACCCATATACAATGGATCGATTAATTGATTGATTGATTTTCAATTCGGGCTTAGAAGAATCATGGCCAGATATTTGTGCTTACCGGTCCTGCCGGTTTATTGCAGCTTGGTGAAGAAATTGGAATGTGTAAAGATCTAGAACAGGGTTGTCCAAAGTCAGAATAACTGGCCCGCTGGCTCATGCTTAATTAGTTGACTCGTGGTTTGTTTCTGTTACGACAATAAATTTATAAAATAAAATACTTTTAAAAAAATCATTTTTTAAAAAGGACACGCTTTTATTTACATATAGAAAGTGCACTAAAAAGAAGAAAATAAAAAAATTCTATGATTACAGGTGAAATCCACTGCACATAAAAGCGTGGGGCGGCCATCACAACTCATTTCTCTATGCTACTATTCTTCTGCATATAGATAAATATTTCAAATTAATATGATAGTAGCATATCGAAGCATCTTCAATCTCTTTAGATGCACTAACGTCTTGATCTTCATTTGCTTCTGGTTCTATTTGTTGCACACAAACTAAATCATTATGATTTATTTGTGCATTATGACCGATATCTACGTCACTGTAGAGTTCATTGTTATCAATTAATCATCGTAGCGCATTGTAGATTCGTGATGTGATGAGCGCCCCACGCTTTTATGTGCAGTTGATTTCAATCTTGTAACGTAAAATTAAACCATTTCTGATGGTCCTAGAAATCTACCGATCTATCTGTGGTAAAAAATTTAGATTTCTAGGACCATTAGAAATGGTAAAAAAATTTACGTTACAAGATTTGAAGGATACAACATACAAACAGTGTGAGTTAAATAAAAGCGTGTAAAAAGATAACATTATGTGCTGTTTTGTAAACAATGACAGAAAAATCAATGACGTTTACACGCGTAAATATAAATTTAAAAAAAAAGACGATGACCTTATGTACAGTTATGCCAGGGGCGGATTAAGACTGCACGGGGCCCCTGGCTGCAACACGAACTGGGCCCTATCCAGCCAGCCTCCCTTTAAACTTTAACTAAAATGATTGCTAGCAGCTAATATAAAACTGTAACTTGTAACTATTCAGCCTAAACGATTATTCATGATAAAACCGAACACGAAGAAATAACAGTTTACCTGTATCATAAAATTGAGTGTAAAAAAGACAATTAAAAAAAAAGACAAACGACAAACAAAAATTACCTCTCTTCCCGGGAATCGATCCGCCATCGCTCGCACCACAAGCCTACAGACTTCCATGAGACCAGCAGAACTTGAACGAAGGAAATTAGAAAAAAAAAGTATTCTTTAATATTTTCTCTTATTGAGCTTATTAAATCAGTTTTTTTTCTGCAATTACTAAGACTATTGGGTCGGAATAGCGATCAGATTAATAAATACGATTTTGTTAATTTATTTAATTTATGATATTTTCAGGGATTCACGCAAACATTTGTCCACCTTTATTATAATATGTATTAAGTTTCGGGGCCCCTAAATCACCGGTGGCCCCTGACTTTAGCCCGTTCAGCCCCACCCCCCCCCCTTTATCCGCCATAGAGTTATGTGTACCAATTTCAATGACGTCTAAAGTAAAAAATCTATGACGTTTTTTTAAAAGGATGTGCATGTGAAATCGATGAACTTAAAATTTTAAGACATATTTGAATCCGCTATAGTTATATTTGTAAGGTACATAGTTTAAAAAAAATATCTGTATTCGATAACTGTCAAACTGGAATTATTGAGCAAAAGTTAATATAGACATTGTTAACCCCACAAATAACCAGACGTTACAATAATCTTGCCAATATTAATAGAATTTTAGAAATGTATATTGATAGCATACGAAATTTTAAAATGTCGAATGTCAGGATAGCAATGCCCTATTTTTACAAGTTACGTTTGAAAAATAAAAATAATTTTTAAAAAACGAAAAAAAAACCAACACAAACATATAACTGTATAACTGAAAAGTCTATAAGTTATTCTAAAGGTTGAAGAATGTGATTTTCGTTTATTATCTTAATACGGCCCACGCATGCTTTTACTTCATGGAATACGAATTCTTTGCAAAAATTTTGGACGCCCTTGACTATGGCGGATTAAGAGGGGGGCTGAACGGGCTAAAGCCAGGGGCCCCCGATGAGTTAGGGGCCCCCAAATTTAGTATATTTTATAATAAAGGTGGACACATTTTTGCATGAATCCCTAAAAATATGATACATTAATTAAATTAATAAAATCGTATGTATTAATCTGATCGCTATTCGGACCCGATAGTAAATACTTTTTATATCTTTTAAATGTGACATACGCATGAAGTTCTGGTGGTCTTGTGGCAACCTACAGGCTAGTAGTGCAAACGGTGTCGGGTTCGAATAACAGTGGTGGATATGATTTTTTTTAAAAATTTGTCTTTATTTTTTTTAAAACTATCTTTTTACACTCAATTTTACGATGCCGGCGAACAGTTATTTCTTTGTGTTCGGTTTTTTGATGAATCCGATCCCGTAGTACAGAAAAATTATGAGAAAGGAACCAATGGAAGATTTAGTTACAAGTTACAGTTATAGTCTTATATTATTAGCTGTCAGCAATCATTTTATTTAAAGGGACACTGGCTGGATAAGGCCCCAGTCTGAATTGCAGCCAGGGGCCCCGTGCAGTCTTAATCCGCCCCTGGCCCTTGACCTAGAAAGTTGCTGTTGTTAACAAGAAAATATTTTTTGTGCTATTTCCTCCACAGACATCATTATCAATGGCCATCAAACTAGAAGTCGCTTACGGCATCGTCCAGGGCATCAGTGATCTGTGGCAAGATGGAGAGCTTAGAGACTTGACTGTGGAGGTCGGACATACCAAGTTCAGCTGTCACCGAGTCATACTCGGAGCATGTTCTGGATTTTTCCGTGGACTTTTCAGGTCCGGGATGAAAGAAAGCGAGACCCAGATTGTGACCTTACAGAATATTTCCAGCGATACTTTCAAGTTGGTGTTAGAGGCTTTATACACAGGTCACGGCATTCTGACAGATGACAATGTCATTGACATCTGGCATGCGGTCAATCAGCTTCAGATTAAATTCATGATCCAAGAGTGTGAGAATTTTGTAATCAGAAACTTGTCTTTGGAAAATTACGAAACATTTTTTTACAGTGCAAAACTATTGAGTCCTTCTTTTGTTTTAGAAAATGTTTTGTGCTTCATTAAAAAAAATTACGAAATATTCACCAAAACCGATACCTTTCTAGGACTTTCTTTTGATGAAATCCATCTTTTGATTGGTGGGCAAGATTTGGTGGTAAAATCTGAGGATATTGTGCTGGAATCGATTCTTCGTTGGTTGGAATTCAGGGAGAAAAATACAAATCAACTTCTGGATGAATACACCTCAAAAGAAATTCATGCAAGGAAGCGAAAACTCTCATCCCACCATGAGTTGGACACATCACTGTTGACAAACAGCATAGAGCAGGAGATCAACGGGCAAACAAATACAAAACACAAAAGTCTTTTGGAGGGAGACCAAAATAATCAGGACGGGGAACTGACTACAGAATCAAGTAATTATGATAGAGATTTAAATAGCCAGGCTGTCGTGGTACAGGACCAGCTACAATCAGGAAACGAACAAACGAAATATTGTCTAATATCTAGCGACACATCTGATCTGACGGGGAATATAGTAGACCTTCTCTCTGCTGCTAGAACCTGTTTGGCAACCACAGGGTGTCTAGAAAAAATGACCGGTCAAAACATTATCACAGAAAACAGAGAGGTGAGGGAGATTCTTACGAAAGCTCTTCTGTATAAGCTTCAGCTGGACAAGAGACATGGCCAGTGGCCTTCAGCGGCCGTCCATAGAGATAACAGCACAATGGACCATGTCGCAGTTGTACCGGTTCTAAAAGAGTATTCAGAAAAAGAAAAAACTGTATCTGCTATCCGAGTATATTCTTTCAACCGTAAAAACTGGTATAAAATATCCCAATCAAAAATACCCGAATATGTTAAGGACATACAGTTTACAGTTTATGGAAATATATTGTGTTGTTTATGGATTTACGACACAGAACTGTGCTATGGTTGCTTCCTAAATGACAACTGGAAAATAGAGAAGTTTCAAAACTTTCCTGACTCCAACATGAGTCTTGTGACGATGGATTCATACATTTACATTTTAAAATACGAGACTAATGAGCTGATAAGATTTGATATCACGTCTACACAAATAAAGGAACTGAAACCATTACCTGATAAAACTGTTATCGAACACGCCACAAAGTTTGAGAGAAAAATTTTGATATTTTACTCTAACACTTCAGAAGGAGTTGACGAGACGGTCATCCATTGCTATGAGCCGGAAGGTGACGAGTGGACGAGGCTCAATAACCTCCAAGGACCGGCCATCAAACTGACCACATTCAAAGATGACCACCACACGTACATTCTACAAACCAATGGGGACGTGTGGAAGGTGGTCAAACCCCAGTCGGACGTAGTGGACTTTGAGTACGTCACCAAACTTTGGGGCAGCGACTGGACAGTACACGGTGCTGTAACCCACCTGGGCACCTTGTACATCTATGGTGAACAGTCAGCTGATCACGCCAATGATGTCCAAGTAAAGCACTCAGTTCCAGGTGTGTTTACCAAGATTGTGTACATGGAGGGTGACGTACAAGGTTGTACAGCCTTTATACCAGCGACCTTGACAAAGGAATCACTGATAAGATTGTCTTAAAAGTTGGGATCTTCTATAGACGAAGACTGGAAGACAACAGATTTCCTGTTATGAAATCTTTGAGATAATTTTTACACATATCATAGTGATTAGTGATCTGCCTTGAATAATAAAACACTTCAATTACTATTCATAAATTTGATAATTAATAAATTTTAATCCACTTTCTTATATTTATATTTTCAATACATAATACCTTTTTATTATGAACATATATGTAAAAGTATGTTATTATCAATGATTACAGTTTTTAGATTATGTTCTCTATGACTAGTATAAACTTGCAAAACTTAAATTTTAATAACCGTTTTCTTGTTTTTAGATACTAGCTTTACCAAATATAAAATTATGTAAGCCATTAAAAAAAGCGAAATTGACTCATAACTTTTATTAATTTATTTTGAAATCATGTTTGACTTGTCATTAAGTTAATTTTAAATATGTGTCATATTTGTTCAACTTTTATATTTTCTTCTTGTACTTAACCTGTTTTTGTGCAAATTTGTTTTTAAAAAATTAAAATGCTGAACAATAAATCTTTGGTAGAGAATTTATCAGGTTTTCTTCTTTTTTTAAACAGGACATTTTATCAATTGCAAGTCTGACCCTCCACCTTGCAAGTCTGACCCTCCACCTTGCAAGTCTGACCCTCCACCTTGCAAGTCTGACCCTCCACCTTGCAAGTCTGACCCTCCACCTTGCAAGTCTGACCCTCCACCTTGCAAGTCTGACCCTCCACCTTGCAAGTCTGACCCTCCACCTTGCAAGTCTGACCCTCCACCCTGCAAGTCTGACCCTCCACCTTGCAAGTCTGACCCTCCACCTTGCAAGTCTGACCCTCCACCTTGCGAATATAACATTTAAGATAAACTCTTTTGTATGGGACTTGATGTTTCTAAAGTCTAAAAGATGGAGGTGTGATATTAATAAAGACTCAATATTAGATAATTAAATGGCAAAATAAATGATATTTAATGATTTTTAAAAAAAAATCAATACAAACACAATATATTCTTGCGATATATGCATATGTGTGATTTAAACAATAAATGCATGGCTTCATTATTTGATAAATACAAGAAAAGAGAGTACCGAGCACAGGTATATAATTGCTTACGGTATCTCAAATAACTATAATTTTAATGATTAATATCTGGTGAGGATGCATTGTGAACTGGGGGTCCAACAATATACATCAGTATCAGGTATGTCACGGCCCAGCTTGTCACAATCAACTACAAGCGTTAAATTTATGAAAAGCCAAAACAAAATTGTAATAGTATAATTTGCCAGAAAGCACAAGTCCTTGACTTGTGCAACAACTAACATAGTTGATCGTGCTCCATACATTTCAAATCCACTATAACTATAAGTTCACCTGACAAAACATTCGCAGCCTAAAAAGCATAGATAAACACAGCCACTAAATTCACACGTTCAGACAATATCTTCAACAGAAACTTGTCTGTTATAGAAATGACGTACTAGTTTCGCTATTACTCCACCGAATCCTCATAACGTATAAAATACAAATCAGAAATAAATCTAACTACAATGTAATTGATCTCCTTCCCATGCACACACTTTCCTTAGTCATGGGACGTCATTTTCGAGATGATCGCAAATGCCAAAAGTCTACATAGCATATTACAGGCTGTCGCTAGAACTAGTGACTTACTTGTGAAAACAAAACAATGCAACGTTATGATAGTCTCTTACTGTCCTTGACTAAATTTTAAAAAAAAACAACAACTCATATCCCATTCACATCCAACAGTGAAAGCCCTTCCATAACCTTCCCCATTTTTAAATGTCATTGCTCGTTGTTGTATCAATATGACTGAGGACAAAAGTAAACTCCGAACATTATTTCCCGATATATTTTGGAACATACTAGATCAGGGGTGGCCAGACCTGTAGTAAATGAGAACCATTTAAATAATTTTTAAAATTGTTGAGAGCCGCACGGAAGCAATATGGTTCAAGACTCCAATCGCAATGAAAAATTGCTTTAGTGGTGTATTTTTATTAAAATATGTTTTATTCCAAACACGCTGCATCTAGACTCGTGATTATAGATAACATTAATTGTTATGATTCTGCCAAGAAGCCTTTGAAGCAACAAGTTTCTTTAAATCTGGTTGGTATCCAGTAGTTGGGGTGCAAAGAAATTCTGTCAGATGCTGGTTACTAGTAACTTCTCGATGTTTTGCTTTATGAAATTTATTTTGGAGTACAAAGATTTATAAAATGTTGTGTTATCAGTCGCCAAAGTCTGGAATTATTTGGATATAATATAGAAATTACTCCTCAATAATCTTCTTTAATAAAGCACACATCAGCACAAAATTGTTTAGCACGAGCAATATTCCAAGCGATAGCATAACTTGCCTCAGTTAAAGTGACATTTTCTTTGCTGAAAGCTCAAAATAATATCTCCTGCTGACACATTTCGGACTTGAACTAAGCAAGTTTGCTTTTTCTTAATTCAGCTTGCAGTGGATACAATGCAAACAGTTTATGACTTTTTGATGCTGTCACTTCTAGATTTGTAATTTGCAAGCGGTGTTTGAAAGATCAATCGAAAGGTACTGGTTCGTAAAAGCTAAGTCTTCTTCCCATTCTGATAGAAAACTTCTTTTTTATTCTTTATAGTTTCATTTCCTTAAACTTATCCCATATTTAATGTAATGTTCAATACTTCAAAATGCTGATTTTACCAAAACCTGAAACAAAATTTAATACCAACCAACCAGAAACCTATCTTTTTCTACAACTTTTAAAATTTAAATCGAGCTTAATTTTTTCAATCCATTTTTCGGTGCATTAAAAAAAAACTTTCATTATATTTAAAATATTATATATTTCAAAGTTCTAAATTCATAAATTGTTTGGGAGCCGCAATGTGAACACAGAAGAGCCACATGCGGCGCTCGAGCCGCAGTTTGGCCACCGATGTACTAGATTAAGCCCTACCATATGGATGCAGACACACCAGACGCCGACAAAAGGGTCAACATTTTTTTTTCAAACTACAAGGCAAAAGACGGATGAGCAAATTTACTACGGGTAGTAAGGGAAGGTAGTTGGTTATACCCTGTTTGATTTTAAATAAGGTTATTTCCCTTGAGAATGCGTGATTATTTACTAATGGCCCAATTTATTTGCTTAAAAAGTTTCTTTCCGAAATTTAATGGCAATTGGACTAAAAATCCATTCGGCTGATTTGATTTTTAAAACGTTTCTTGATGATTTCCTTTCACATGTCAAACAGATAATATATTAACAAATATTTGTTCGTTCATATAGCCCGAAAGGGTATCATATATATATATATATATGTATATATATGGTATGATATGGTATGGTATGGCAACCGTCCGTCCTCATGGGACGATGGCGTGTACTCCTGCTCCTCTGCCCCTCCTGTCCCTTTCTCCTGGCCCTTCTCTCTTCACTCAAAGCTATGAGGGATGCTTCCGCGACATGAATGCCCTCACGCACTTTTGCCCGCCAGGAGGTGCGCTCCTCGGCAATGGTCTCCCACATTTTATAGTCTATCTGTGCCAATGACATGTCTTTCTTGCAAACGTCCTTGAAGCGCAAGCAGGGGCGACCTCTTTTTCTCTTACCGGTTGCCAGCTCATCGTAAAGCATGGCTCTAGGAATGCGCTCTGAGCTCATCCTGTAGACATGACCTAACCACCGCAGGCGCCTCTCACTCAGAATTGAGTGCATACTCAGCATATGGCTTCTTCTGAGTACCTCGACATTCGTGATCTTGTCCTGCCACTTGATGCGTAGAATCCTACGCAAGCATCATCAGTGGAAGCTGTTGAACTGCTTTGTTTGCTTAGCGTAGGTAGTCCAGCACTCACTGCCATAGAGGAGTGTGCTGAGCACGCAGGCCTGGTACACAGTAATTTTCGTCCTATCTTTGAGCTGCGCATTGTTCCACACTCTTTGATTCAGCCTAGACATTAATGATGCGGCCTTGCCGATTCTGGTTCCTATTTCGTTATCCAGGGAGAGTGTGCTTGTGATATTACTGCCAAGGTAGGTGAAATCATCGACGACGTCCAAGGTGTTTCCCTCAATGGAGATTGCTGGAAGGCGGTCAGTGCCTTGTCTCATAATGTTAGTCTTTTTTAGACTAATCGTTGAACCAAAATCATTGCATGCCTCTGAGAACTTATTGACCAACTGTTGGAGTCCTGCCTCTGTATGTGAGGTAAGGGCTGCGTCATCCGCGAAAAGCAACTCTCTGATTAATACATTTTCCAATTTGCTCTTCGCACGGAGCCGGCTGATATTATATAGGTTTCCATCCGTCCTGGTATGAATGTTCACACCATCGGAGCATACCTCGAAAGCATGTTGCAATAGCATCGAGAAAAAGATACCAAAGAGTGTTGGAGCCAGTACACAGCCCTGTTTGACTCCGCTACAAACTGGGAAGGGTTCTGAGGTGGCACCATCGAAGAGCACTGTGCTGTGCATATTGGTGTGGAAGGACTCGATGATGGAGAGAAGCCGCGGCGGACATCCTATTTTTTCCAGTATACGTAGCAGACCCTTGCGGCTGACCAGGTCAAATGCCTTCGTTAATCTATGAAGGCAATGAAGAGGGGTTTCTGTTGCTCCCGACATTTCTCTCGTAGCTGACGGAGTGAGAAAATCATGTCCATGGTTGACCGGCCAGCCCGAAAACCGCATAGTGATTCCGGGTACACATTATGTGCAAGAATTTGCAGGCGTGCTATGACCACTCTGGCAAAGGCCTTTCCCACAATACTCAGTAAGGAGATACAGATGATATATATATCAATTATGGATCAGCCGGATGTGGGTTTTTACTATTTGCCGAATCCAGATAGTTTGGCCCTAATATTTGCCGGATCCGGATTCCGGATATCTCCACATTTAAGTGTAAGAGCTAATAAGGTGTACTTTACTACTTTATATCTAGTATATAATACTATTTATTAAAATATTTATTATCCTACAAATGAAGAGTATCTGCTATCGACGTTGTTACATTGTCAAAGTCAACGATGAACATTTTACAATGAATTGAATGAACGAACTTGAAAAAGTTCAACGAACTGCGTAGTGTGTACCACACGAACGCCGTTGTACTGAGTGTGTAGTGTGACGTACAAGAAGTCGTGACCTAGAACCATAATAAAATATTTCTTTTATTCAGACAATTTAAGTTTAATATGCTGTTATTTAACTTAGTTTGTTATCTTATGCAGTAAAGTAATATCTATACTTTTAACTTTTTAACTTAATATATTTTTCTCGTATTGCAATTGATTCTTTTATTATATTTTGAGTAGATTTGAATGATTTGAATGGATCAACGCTTGTTAATTTGTTTATTTTTGTTATATATTAATAATTTAATGTATAACTTAATTTGTTACTTAACTTATTTAGTATAATTATTATATTCACAATAGACTAGAGTTTTAAAATTATAAGACTGAATAAGATATAACACATAAGACAAACAACATTTTTATTTTTAAGTTCGCAAATCAAATCACAATTGCAACTGCCTTTTAAAGTTCAACGGAAAAAAAATGAATATAAAATTATTACAATGATATAACTTATATAAGTCTTATATAATATAAGTAACATTTTTAAATGTGAATACTGAATTGAAAGTATTGAAAGATTGACTACAGTCTACGTACTAGTCAATGACAAAGGAATTAATAAAACAGACCCTTAAAAACATAGTTTTTGACTAAAAATCCCTTATATATGAGACATAACTAACAGTATTGATTATGTTCAAACGCGACAAACATTAACAGACTGAAACGGAAATTATCTCCCCTGGCTTTAAAACTGGGGGAAGGGGGTGTTGGCATGGACGGATGGCGTCAACGCGTTAACTCAACTCCTGGTGTAAACCACCTGGTTAAAACACGAGATGTGTTTATCGATGGCTGGCGTGAAGTCAAGTGACCCGTAAAATGTAAACAATAGCGACTTCTACATATAGTTTTCTATAGATCAACTAAAAATGCATTTATTTAATTACGGTACATTTGATCGATCTGAATTTTTGATACGATGCATTGTTAGGTGACACGAGTCCATGTGCAAATTTTCAGCTCGATGGCATCACGGGAAGTGGGTCATGTCTGACTTTTGTTTTTCCGCCCGCCCGACGACGAATGACAGAGAGACAGAGAGAGAGAGACGGCGGTGAAGTTATTATTAGGGATTTAAATAAAACAAACCCGTAAAAACAAAGTTTATGACTATAAATCCCTTATATATGAGACATAATTAAAAGTATTGATTATGTTCAAATGCGACAACTATTTACAGACTGAATCTGTCTTAACTCTCCTTTGCTTTATAACCCGGGGTGGGGTGGTGGGGGTGGGAGAGGGGAAAAGGTATGGTCACCGATCGCTGGACCGAGCTCAGCGTGACACGTAAAATGTAAACAAAAGCACGCCGGTACATCGCGTCAACGCGCGAACTGAACTGTAACGTGGAAAAAAACAATAACAAACTGTGAAATTGAATTACATACCTCGTATAAAGATAAACTAAAAATGCATTAATTTAATTACGGTACGTTCGATCGATCTGAAATTTTGATACGATGCATTGTTAGGTGACACGGGTCCGTGTGCCAAATTTCAGCTCGATGGCTTGACGGGAAGTGGATCATTTTTAACCGCGTTTTTATTAACTCGCTTTCGTTCCTGTGGCATTGTTTGTTGGTTTGTCTGTCCACAATTTTTCAAATGTGCCAACGTAAAATTTAACCACTTCTGATTGTCCTAGAGATCTCAAAATTTTACCACAGATAGATCTTGGATGACAATGCATTGTATAAAAATTTCAGATCGATCGAATTTACCGTTATTAAATCATTGAACTTTTTAGTTTATCTATATTTTATTATATACTTGATTTTGTGTCTTTCCGCAAATTTTTTAAAATTTGCCAACGTAAAATTTAAATACTTCTGATGGTCCTAGAGAGCTCAAAATTTTACCACAGATAGATCTTGGATGACAATACATTGTATCAAAATTTCAGATCGATCGAATGTACCGTAATTAAATTAATGTATTTCTTAGTTTATCTTTATATAAGCATCACTACCCGCCTGCCGTAGTTTAATTTCACGTGGCGAGTTCACGCCGTGACCTCATCGTTTTAATATTAAACGTTGGACGGGAGCTGATGAGGTGTTTGGTAAAATAAATAGAGGTAAAAAATATTTTAAAAAACCACGTTTTTATTAGTGGACTAAAAATAATAAAAAAAATAGAGGGAAAAAAATATTTTTGAAAACCACGTTTTTATCAGTGGACTAAAAAGAATAAAATAAATAAAGGTAAAAAATGATTTTTAAAAACCACGTTTTAATAAGTTGACCCAAAAGAAGAAAATAATTTAAAACTTATTAGTTCAAGTACTTCGATTTAATAAGACTAAAAACGTGGGGCGGATGTTTGGTATAAAAATTAAAGATTTCTAATTTAAAAGGCAAAAGAGAGATCTATAAGTGAGAGAATGAGTGAACCGCATATGTTAAACCTCATAAGCGACCGCCCCACGTTTTTAGTCATATTAAATCGAAGTACTTGAACTAATAAGTTTTAAATTATTTTCTTCTTTTTAGTCCACTTATAAAAACGTGGTCTTTAAAAATCATTTGTTTACCTTTATTTATTGACTTTTGTTTTTCCGCCCGCCCGACAACGAGCGACAAAGAGAGAGAGAGAGACAGGGAGAGACGGCGGTGAAGTTAATATAAGGGATTTAATTTAAAAAAAACGTAAAAACAAAGTTTTTGACTATAAATTCCTTATATATGAGACAGAACTTAAAGTATTGATTATGTTCCAACGCGACAAACATTTACAGCCTGAAACTGAGTGAACTCCACCTGGTTAAAACGCGAGATGTCGTCACCGATGGCTGGCGTGAAGTCAAGTGACTCGTAAAATGTAAACAATAGCGACCGCTACATAGAGTTTATATAGATAAACTAAAAATGTATTTATTTAATAACTGTACGTTCGATCGATCTGAAAATTCTATACGATGTATTGTTAGGTGACACGAGCCTATGTGCCAAATGTCAGCTCGATGGCATCACGGGAAGGGGTCATTTTTTACTTTTGTTTCTCCACCCTCCCGACTGACCGACTGCGAGCCCAAGACAGAGAGAGACGGCGGTGAAGTTAATATAAAGGATTTAATAAAAATATTGCTCGTTATGCGAAAATCTCGTTATGAGAGGTTTGCCTTATCTTAAGCGACAAGTTTGCGAACCCCCTTTAAAATGTCTGTATACGGCCTTGCACGGTATGAAATAATCTAAATTTTATTTCTTGTTTGATGTCTTGTTTCTCACTGTGAGAATGCCTATGAACATTTTATTTAACAAATACCACAAAATTGGTTAACAAATCGGACAAGAAGGGATCCAAATAAAAAAAATGAAAGCATCATTCACGGAATTAAAAACCGTGCCACTTACTGTAATTTAAAACCTTCGATGGTCGTTTTTGTTATCTTAAATATATAATAAAACGGGATTAGTAAGTAAGTCGCATGTTCGACGGTCGTAGGGTATCCCTAATGTTTCCATTAGAGCTTACTCGGGGCTTGTTTATACCTGGTGGGTGCCCCAATTCTCTTCCAGGGGTCCGCGGAGGACTTTCTTAGCGTATCATTTATATTTTGACTTTGCGTGGGGTCGATCCGACGCCCCTCAGCTTTGGGATTACCCAAGGTAAAACACAGTCCCCCCACCTCACATGCACATTTTTACCTGGAGTTATCTTGCGGTGTGACCTAGATAAAGCTGGGGACGTCCCTCAACAGACGCTCGGCTGCCACCGCTTCACCCTGCCGTCCCGCTAATCAAACCGAGACTCGTGGCTGTTTTTCCTGGTATCGGATATTGTCAACGCGCGAGCACATGGTCGAGTGTGTTAGGTCAGCAGGGGACACCGGTGGAGGTTGTTTCAAATAGTTTCTTGTGTTTGGATAGATTGTCAGCGTGTAAGTACCTTGATCGACTTTTCCCCACAGCTTACATGGCGAATACACGATGCAGATGTTGAATTGTACTTGTGTCACATTAGTAATATCTCAGCATCAAATATTTAAAAGAAACTATCAGATTAGATAAAGTTCGTTGATGGTGATGCTTGTGTGTTTGTTACCACAGTGTCCATAGTCATAGCCTTAACACGCGCATATATGAACACACGCACGCGCATATATGAACACACACACACGCAAGTTCGTGTGACTTTTAGGGGTCACAGCCCTTTACAAGCGTAACATACTACATTACAACCGTGTCATCATCAATACAGACCCTAATATTAATTATCAAGAGGATTATCTACATTACAGACTGTGACATTATCATGATGATCATATACTTTACAGACTGGGGGGACTGTGACATTATCACATTACAGACCGTGACATTATCACATTACAGACTGTGACATTATCTATATTATAGATCGTGACATTATCACATTACAAACCGTGACATTATCACATTACAGACTGTGACATTATCTATATTATAGATCGTGACATTATCTATATTATAGATCGTGACATTATCACATTACAGACCGTGACATTATCACATTACAGACTGTGACATTATCTATATTATAGATCGTGACATTATCACATTACAGACCGTGACATTATCACATTACAGACTGTGACATTATCTATATTATAGATCGTGACATTATCGCATTACAGACCGTGACATTATCACATTACAGACCGTGACATTATCACATTACAGACTGTGACATTATCACATTACAGACCGTGACATTATCTATATTATAGATCGTGACATTATCACATTACAGATCGTGACATTATCACATTACAGACCGTGACATTATCTATATTACAGATCGTGACATTATCACATTAAAGACCGTGACATTATCACATTACAGACCGTGACGTTATCACATTACAGATCGTGACATTATCACATTACAGACCGTGACATTATCACATTACAGACCCGTGACATTATCACATTACAGACCGTGACATTTTCACATTACAGACCGTGACATTATCTATATTACAGACCGTCACATTATCACATTACAAACCGTGACATTATCACATTACAGACTGTGACATTTTCACATTACAGACCGTGACATTATCTATATTACAGACCATGACATTATCACATTACAGACTGTGACATTTTCACATTACAGACCGTGACATTATCTATATTACAGACCGTCCCGTGACGTTATCACATTACAGATGGCAC
Source organism: Ampullaceana balthica (assembly GCA_944989445.1). Lineage (NCBI taxonomy): Eukaryota > Metazoa > Mollusca > Gastropoda > Lymnaeidae > Ampullaceana > Ampullaceana balthica. Next base: position 500,062 of record CALYLW010000528.1, on the reverse strand, counting down.
AACTTGGAGGCCGAGCCTCACATTAATACATCATATGCGATGATTTTTCACAGCTAGGAATGTCCTTCCTTATTTGATAGTGTAACCCTGGAATGAGATACTCTGGTACTCGATACACACAAACACACACACGCACACACAGAACTAAGAAATGAATGCTGGTACTGAATTGATTAACTGAGGCACACAGCTTTATCATTATCTAATTCTCCCATAAAAAATCTTTGTTCATCTACCCCACTAGACATAGTTGGTCTAAATTTATTTTCCTGTCTTTACGGCCATTACATGTCAATGACGTAAATTCTTATGCACAGTTAAACTTCGTCAAGTGTAGTTAGGCACACAATTTTCCATTTTCTACTTATCTACCGATATGGGCATGGGAGGAAAAAAAGGGACGAGAAGCCACTTCATGTATCTCGGACAGGCATCATGATTGTTGAATAGACGTATAACCACAAATAGTTGGTTTTCTTATTAACATCGATGGTGCCAAGATAAATTCTACAATTCTTTTTTTAACAATTGCTTCATAATAGTTCACCGTATTCTTTGTTGGGCTCAATGTTCCCCTTCAGCTGCGTGGACGCCCTGATGTCTGATCGATCGAAGTCGTGCAGCAGTTTAGAATTAACAGGCATAAATTTTATAATGATAATATCTGTGCATTAAGTGTATTACAATTTTGCACGAAGAATGGATGCTGCGCGGCTTTGCACACTAGTTTATTATTTTGCACACTGACCAACGAACATTGGGGATTCCCTTGTATGATGTTGTTCTTTATGTCACAGTCGGTTTGGAATCTGTCGTGGAACTGGATTCGGATTAACCAAAGTGTAATTTCCTGGAAATGAAATGTTTCGTTTTACTGGAAAATGCCATATTAATTTCGCTGTCTTTAGTGTTTTCTCCTAACTCCCTATGTTAGAAACGGGTAACCCAGGCCTAGTTCAGTCATGAGATCTACTGTACGTTCACCCACATGAGAATGAACACATACAGATACAAAACATGTGTATGAGGTGATTTTATTGCCACATAAAGGGGGGGGGGACTATATTACTAGCCGTGCTCTCATATATGTATTATCCCACGTTTAATCCCACAGTGTCAATATGTTCTTGAGCGGTGTCCCCCTTGTGTTGAAATCTATGCCATATGTGTTGAACTGCGTCCCCCTTGTGTTGAATTGTGTCCCCCTTGTGTTGAACTCTATGCTCCATGTGTTGAACTGTGTCCCCCTTGTGTTTTTATGGGTGCCCCATGTGTTGAACTGTGTCCCACATGTGTTGAACTGTGTCCCACATGTGTTGAACTGTGTCCCACATGTGTTGAACTGTGTCCCACATGTGTTGAACTGTGTCCCCCATGTGTTGAACTGTGTCCCCCTTGTGTTGTTGTGGGTGCCCTATGTGTTGAACTGTGTCCCACATGTGTTGAACTGTGTCCCCCATGTGTTGAACTGTGTCCCCCTTGTGTTGTTGTGGGTGCCCTATGTGTTGAACTGTGTCCCACATGTGTTGAACTGTGTCCCCCATGTGTTGAACTCTGTGTCCCACATGTGTTGAACTGTGTCCCCCATGTGTTGAACTCTGTGTCCCACATGTGTTGAACTGTGTCCCCCATGTGTTGAACTCTGTATCCCCCATGTGTTGAACTGTGTCCCCCATGTGTTGAACGTCCTCATTTTTCCTATATCCTGTGTCCTTGTTTGTTTTTGGTTTTTCCTTTCTTTTTAGTTTACATACATTTTTTATGATACAATATTTTCTAAGAATTTAAATATTACTTATGTAAGTACCTATTTTATGTTATTGTACTGATGAAGGCATTAGCCAAAACGTCTATTATAGTTTTAGTTTAAAATAAAGCTCAAATTTATTGTTTTCCTTGCACAATTTTGTTTGTGTATTTTGTATTTTATTTAAAAAGCTTTATCGCAGTCCCATTCTATATGATATATTAAAACATTGGATTGTGTCGTAAAAAAATAATACTTTTTTTTTCGTGAACTGATGCACAGACATGTTTCATCGGTCACAGAACCTACTACCGACTGGATAATGAAGCTCATAGAAATGTTTAGATATTTTTTTAAAATTTCGTAATGAAAATATTACTTTTTCTCTTCTTGTAATGGCATCTTGTAACGTTTGTGGTTGGCGATGTTTGAGAGTCACTGGTTGCTCTGCGTTTGTATTTGTCATCACTGATGGTAACACATGTGTACACAGAACTTACAGTTCAACCAAACAACACTCACACGTAGATCATATAAATAGTTCAGTTCTTACAAACCACCTGTGGTAACTCCATGGCGTTTCAAACAAACCGAGATGGATATGCAGCTGAGCTTTCTGTGTTCATCTTGGCTAAAAGACGTTTAATTATTATATTCAAAGACAGCTGTTCCTTCAAGCCAACCAGCTCAGTTTAAACTTAGCGAATAGCTTTGCCTAACTTGATAAATATCTTTGCATAACTTAGCAAGCACCCTAGTCTTATAGTCATGGCGAACAACGAGATAATCGATTTCACCTACGATTTAATGTTCCTGTCTCATTTTAAACTTTAACATTTTCATAAATTTGGAACTAAAGGTCTCTTCTGACGGTAAATTTCAAATTTTAAATTTATTTTCTACTTTTTAGAAAATGTCTATATAATTTTTATTTTCTACTTTTTAGTGCATTTCGAGCATAAGACTAGTTTTTAAAAAGTGTTTTTTATATTTTTTTAAAATCCCTTATATTTATATTAACTTGCTTTGTAAGTTTAAGCGGACATCCGAACCGACTATTTGTTTGTAATTCTTTCACGTGCCAGTTCAGTTCACGTGTTGACGCCGATCGTCGATGTTCACACCCCCTACCGTCCCTGCGCCCGGTTTTAAAACCAAGGGAGATAATTCTGATTCAGTCTGTAAATTTCGCGTTTAAACATAATCACTACTTTTAGTTATGTCTCATATATAAGGGATTTATAGTCAAAAATTCGTTTTTACATCTATTTATTTTATTAAAATTACACTGAGTAATAAATCGGAAACGACAACAACAAAATCAGATCTAATATATTTGTACGTTTTTATGCCTACGTATTTTACTCTTTAATGATTACACAATTTACTGTCCCACGCCTACACATTATACTCTTTCAAACACACACATCGCACAACCTATACAAGACGCACAAGTGTCACCATTACTAACATGATGTGTGTCGGCGAGCATGTGTGTTAGTGTGTGTGTGTGTGGAAACATCATTAAACTGTTCCTAATATCATCTGGATGCTTTGCGTTGCAAAGGTCAGACCATATGTAATGACCTTTCGCGATGTATCAGGTCAAACTGATGCTTTGACCTTTTGTGTGTGTAAAAATGATAGAGAAAGAATATTCAGACATAAGAGAGGTGGGATGGGGTATTTATTTCCTGGGTTGACCTGCTGTCCAGTGACAGGAGACCGCCTAAGGGGCGTGGTCATGACTCACGGTAACCTTGACTAACTGCAGTGGTTCTAACACTTTCAACCACAAGGTCCTTTATCTCCTTAGTCTGACCAGACACAGGGGTTTCAGACAGCCGATGTCATGTTGACGCCCTACTGAAGTGGGGCACTTGGGGGTGTCAGACAGCTGATGTCATGTTGGCGCCCTACTGAAGTGGGGCACTTGGGGGTGTCAGACAGCTGATGTCATGTTGGCGCCCTACTGAAGTGGGGCACTTGGGGGTGTCAGACAGCTGATGTCATGTTGACGCCCTACTGAAGGGGAAACTTGGGGATGTCAGACAGCTGATGTCATGTTAACGCCCTACTGAAGTGGGGTACTGGTGAACTTGGCACCCCCATGAACATCTCACTACGTTCTCACATCTTGTTATTAACTCTTTAGAAATTAAAAAAAAATGATGTTGAAAAGGGGCAGCGTTGTCTCATACTTATTGCTAACATTTTAATAATTTTTTAGAACTTGCCAGCTATATATTATATATATATGTTAATTTGTCTCTTCTACAAAATGTCTCAATTTTTCACTATATTTATTTGGGTCAAAGGCATGCATTTTTTAGGTTTATAAAAAAATGTAGCTTAAACATTGAAAAAGTGACCGGATAACTTAGAAGTTTGGGAAGATGAGAATAGAATTAACTAACCGAGTAAATTATTCACCTTCATAGCTTCATTTAACTTGTATCGAAATAGATTTCATATTCAGGCTACGCTGATTGAAGAAAATACCGTTTGGTTCTCTTCGAAGTCAAGGGAGGGAAGTATCCACATACTTATTATTACTTTATTTTGAAAGCAATACCACACCACATGACAACCTTAATTACTCCCAGCACATCCACTGCAAGGAACCATTTGACATGCCACGGTTCGGTCCCTTACTCCCAGCACATCCACTGCAAGGAACCATTTGACATGCCACGGTTCGGTCCCTTACTCCCAGCACATCCACTGCAAGGAACCATTTGACATGCCACGGTTCGGTCCCTTACTCCCAGCACATCCACTGCAAGGAACCATTTGACATGCCACGGTTCGGTCCCTTACTCCCAGCACATCCACTGCAAGGAACCATTTGACATGCCACGGTTCGGTCCCTTACTCCCAGCACATCCACTGCAAGGAACCATTTGACATGCCACGGTTCGGTCCCTTACTCCCAGCACATCCATTGCAAGGAACCATTTGACATGCCACGGTTCGGTTCCTTTCCAGCACACTGAATACAATAGCACTTCACGGCCTCACTATCAACACTGTAAGCCTTGGACGCATGTTTAAAAAAACAACCTGAATCGCTGTTAAGGTCGTATCCCGTACCCGACAAGAATGCCAACACTGGGTACAATGGCGATCCCCGTGGTGGAATTTAGCAATTGGGGTTAGGGTCGTATCATACAAGCAGGGCCGGATTTAGACTTGTTTGGGCCCTAAGCTATTCGAGATATTTGGGCCCTTTTGAAGTCCAGATTTAAACAAAAATTCCGGGGGGCCCCCAACAAGACGGGGGCCCTAAGATATAGCTTGTTTAGCAAATAGGTAAATCCAGCACTGCATACAAGGGAAGTGTCGACTCTCAATTGAAACGGTACGGATAGATACCATTCACTGAACAACTTTACTTTTACATCCCATTCACTGAACAACTTTACTTTTACATACCATTCACTGAACAACTTTACTTTTACATACCATTCACTGAACAACTTTACTTTTACATACCATTCACTGAACAACTTTACTTTTACATACCATTCACTGAACAACTTTACTTTTACATACCATTCACTGAACAACTTTACTTTTACATACCATTCACTGAACAACTTTACTTTTACATACCATTCACTGAACAACTTTACTTTTACATCCCATTCACTGAACAACTTTACTTTTACATACCATTCACTGAACAACTTTACTTTTACATACCATTCACTGAACACATTTACTTTTACATACCATTCACTGAACAACTTTACTTTTACATACCATTCACTGAACAACTTTACTTTTACATACCATTCACTGAACAACTTTACTTTTACATACCATTCACTGAACAACTTTACTTTTACATACCATTCACTGAACAACTTTACTTTTACATACCATTCACTGAACAACTTTACTTTTACATACCATTCACTGAACAACTTTACTTTTACATACCATTCACTGAACAACTTTACTTTTACATACCATTCACTGAACAACTTTACTTTTACATACCATTCACTGAACAACTTTACTTTTACATACCATTCACTGAACAACTTTACTTTTACATACCATTCACTGAACAACTTTACTTTTACATCCCATTCACTGAACAACTTTACTTTTACATACCATTCACTGAACAACTTTACTTTTACATACCATTCACTGAACAACTTTACTTTTACATCCCATTCACTGAACAACTTTACTTTTACATACCATTCACTGAACACATTTACTTTTACATACCATTCACTGAACAACTTTACTTTTACATACCATTCACTGAACAACTTTACTTTTACATACCATTCACTGAACAACTTTACTTTTACATACCATTCACTGAACAACTTTACTTTTACATACCATTCACTGAACAACTTTACTTTTACATACCATTCACTGAACAACTTTACTTTTACATACCATTCACTGAACAACTTTACTTTTACATACCATTCACTGAACAACTTTACTTTTACATACCATTCACTGAACAACTTTACTTTTACATACCATTCACTGAACAACTTTACTTTTACATCCCATTCACTGAACAACTTTACTTTTACATACCATTCACTGAACAACTTTACTTTTACATACCATTCACTGAACAACTTTACTTTTACATACCATTCACTGAACAACTTTACTTTTACATACCATTCACTGAACACATTTACTTTTACATACCATTCACTGAACAACTTTACTTTTACATACCATTCACTGAACAACTTTACTTTTACATACCATTCACTGAACAACTTTACTTTTACATACCATTCACTGAACAACTTTACTTTTACATACCATTCACTGAACAACTTTACTTTTACATACCATTCACTGAACAACTTTACTTTTACATACCATTCACTGAACACATTTACTTTTACATACCATTCACTGAACAACTTTACTTTTACATACCATTCACTGAACAACTTTACTTTTACATACCATTCACTGAACAACTTTACTTTTACATACCATTCACTGAACAACTTTACTTTTACATCCCATTCACTGAACAACTTTACTTTTACATACCATTCACTGAACAACTTTACTTTTACATACCATTCACTGAACAACTTTACTTTTACATACCATTCACTGAACAACTTTACTTTTACATACCATTCACTGAACACATTTACTTTTACATACCATTCACTGAACAACTTTACTTTTACATACCATTCACTGAACAACTTTACTTTTACATACCATTCACTGAACAACTTTACTTTTACATACCATTCACTGAACAACTTTACTTTTACATACCATTCACTGAACAACTTTACTTTTACATCCCATTCACCGATTACTATACTTTTAAAATAACATTCATGTTGCAATCAATAGTCAGCTCCCAAGTTGGAATTTCGTTCTTTTTACGTGTTGGACCAGCGTTGGTGCCTAGTGTTGGTGCCTAGTGTTGGTGCCTAGTGTTGGTGCCTAGTGTTGGTGCCTAGTGTTGGTGCCTAGTGTTGGTGCAGTGTTGGACCAGCGTTGGTGCCTAGTGTTGGTGCCTAGTGTTGGTGCAGTGTTGGTGCCTAGTGTTGGTGCCTAGTGTTGGTGCCTAGTGTTGGTGCCTAGTGTTGGTGCCTAGTGTTGGTGCCTAGTGTTGGTGCCTAGTGTTGGTGCCTAGTGTTGGTGCCTAGTGTTGGTGCCTAGTGTTGGTGCCTAGTGTTGGTGCCTAGTGTTGGTGCCTAGTGTTGGTGCCTAGTGTTGGTGCAGTGTTGGACCAGCGTTGGTGCCTAGTGTTGGTGCCTAGTGTTGGTGCAGTGTTGGTGCCTAGTGTTGGTGCCTAGTGTTGGTGCCTAGTGTTGGTGCCTAGTGTTGGTGCCTAGTGTTGGTGCCTAGTGTTGGTGCCTAGTGTTGGTGCCTAGTGTTGGTGCCTAGTGTTGGTGCCTAGTGTTGGTGCCTAGTGTGTTAATACTGTGCCGTGCTTCATGTTTGGAAAACACATTTTGAGGAATGTATAATCTTATTATTTTCTGCATATTTATATGATGTCCCTTTTACGGACTTTAAACTTTAAGTCTACGGCAACCGCTGTTTACGGCAACCCGGGTGGTCTCCCTCAACCTAGGTGTGCGCCAACCCATGTTTACGGCAACCCGGGTCTCCCTCAACCTATGTGTGCGCCAACCCATGTTTACGGCAACCCGGGTCTCCCTCAACCTAGGTGGGCGCCAACCCATGTTTACGGCAACCCGGGTCTCTCTCAACCCAGGTATTCGTCAACCCACTATGTACTGCTATGAAAGTCCTCGTTCACCTCACATCGTATCAACACCTACTTGGTTGTGGACAGTGATAAACAAACGCTTTATTGTGAGTCGTCTGCAATAACTTTGAGTTCAATACTTCTGGTCTAAACTATAAATCTAGATCAATTTCACACTTGCTATGATAAACTGTTCATTGGGGCTTCTTACCTAGGACCAACCGATGCTCGTTCTATTACGTCATATGACGTCATTAACCGGTTGTCCTATCCAGTTACACCTGTGACCGCGTCGTTAAGTCTCCATGATCCCATCCATCAATCAACGACTCTTGTCACGTGGGCCAGGGGGCACCCCGAGGGCGGAACAGGGGGGGGGGCGTGCTGCACAAGGTGTCGGTCCTGTAGATGAGAGAAGTACACATCTCATTGAATGGGAGTCGAAGCGTGGTGGGTGGTAAATGTTATCTGAAGGTAATTTACTTTAATTGATGGCAATATGCAAAGGTAATCGGATGGGAATAGATTTTAATTGATGGCAACGAAGGTAATCTTATGGTAATATATTTTAATGGATGAAAAAAACGTAAAGGTAATATGATGGGCATTATTGATTTATAGCAACACAAACCACATGGTAAGGCAGGGAAGGAGTCCCAGAGTTTAAAAAAAAACCTCACTTCATAGCTTCCTTTTCCAGCTAGATTTTCCAAACGCCCATTCGTCAAACTAGTGCACTGCCGGGAAGGGGCGTTATTTTTTCTTGATGTTTTAAAATGCCACCCAGTGACACGTCAAGGTGTCACGGTGCATAGTTTGAGAATCTTTTGTTTCAGTATTCAAACAGTTCAGCTCCAACATAATATCGCTTACATTTGAAAGTCCTTTTCTGGGGGGGGGGTTGTTTATCACAAAATCGGTTCTAACATTGGCTCCAATTTGCCCTCACCAAATTGCCCTCACCGAATTGCCCTCACCGAATTGCCCTCACCAAATTGCACTCACCAAATTGCCCTCACCAAATTGCACTCACCAAATTGCCCTCACCAAATTGCCCCCACCAAATCGCCCTCACCAAATCGCCCTCACCAAATTGCCCTCACCAAATTGTCCTCACGATTTCAAACTGTCCGATCGTATTGAAACATCTCGCCTTGAAGGTCGATCTTTTTGATAATACTTTCTTCTTTGAGTGTAACGATACCTAACCGTATATTATAGGTACCGACGTGAAAATAACATCGATACGAAACTGTAGATCATGCCCTGCCGATACCCATTTGTTTAACGACGCAGGTGCCCTGAAAAGTAATGTTCCCGACGGAATGAATGGTTCTTCTCACCTTTCACCTGAACAAGGATGGTTTGAATAGAAACGTTAGAGAGAAGTCAACCGTGAAGCAAAGTAACGATTGAAGTTGTTCCGTCCCAAACTCTTTCATGAATTTCCCCCCAGTCTTACAGTTCAATCATTACTTTTTTGTCCAAATTCGGCTGCAAAAAGGTTTTGGGAATGGCATGTAATAAAATTTTCTAAGAAAAAAAATGAAAGAGTTTAACTATTTATGTTACATTTCCAGGTTGAATCGTAACCGACCAGAAAAACACGAGTGCTTGCCTTCTTGTTCAATAATCGATGTTTAAAAATAAAGTAATTGATTATTGACCTAAACGCCAACTTGAAGATGAAAGTGGCATTAATCGATACTGTGAACCTGTAAAACAGACAACCGTTTTTAACTATACAGACAACCGTTTTTAACTATACGGACAGCCGTTTTTTAACTATACGGACAACCGTTTTTAACTATACAGACAACCGTTTTTTAACTATACAGACAACCGTTTTTAATTATACAGACAACCGTTTTTAACTATACTGACAACCATTTTTTAACTATACGGACAAACGATTTTAAATATAAGGACAACGGTTTTTAACTATACAGACAACCGTTTTTAACTATACAGACAACCGTTTTTAACTATACGGACAACTATGTTCAAATATGCAAATTCAAGTGGAAATTTCAAGGAAAAGAAGTCGAATGGATTATTAATTTTGTGGTTTGAATTTTTAAAAGAAAACTTTGATTCTGATTACAAATCTGTGATCTCTGGTTACATCGAGGTCCATTCTCTGGTTACATCGAGGTCCATTCTTTAGTTACATTGAGGTCCATTCTCTGGTTACATCGAGGTCCATTCTCTGGTTACATCGAGGTCCATTCTCTGGTTACATCGAGGTCCATTCTCTGGTTACATCGAGGTCCATTCTCTGGTTACATTGAGGTCCATTCTCTGGTTGCATCGAGGTCCATTCTCTGGTTACATCGAGGTCCATTCTCTGGTTACATCGAGGTCCAATCTTTAGTTACATCGAGGTCCATTCTCTGGTTACATCGAGGTCCATTCTCTGGTTACATCGAGGTCAATTCTTTAGTTACATTGAGGTCCATTCTCTGGTTACATCGAGGTCCATTCTCTGGTTATATCGAGGTCCATTCTTTAGTTACATTGAGGTCCATTCTTTAGTTACATCGAGGTCCATTCTTTAGTTACATCGAGGTCCATTCCCTGGTTACATCGAGGTCCATTCCCTGGTTCCATCGAGGTCTATTCTTTAGTTACATCGAGGTCTATTCCCTGGTTACATCGAGGTCCATTCCCTGGTTACATCGAGTTCCATTCTGTAGTTACATCGAGGTCCATTCTTTAGTTACATCGAGGTCCATTCTCTGGTTACAACGAGGTCCATTCCCTGGTTACATCGAGGTCCATTCCCTGGTTACATCGAGGTCCATTCTCTGGTTACATCGAGGTCCATTCTCTGGTTACATTGAGGTCAAGTCTCTGGTTACATCGAGGTCCATTCTCTGATTACATCGAGGTCCATTCCCTGGTTACATCGAGGTCCATTCCCTGGTTACATCGAGTTCCATTCTCTGGTTACATCGAGGTCCATTCTCTGGTTACATCGAGGTCCATTCTTTAGTTACATTGAGATCCATTCTTTAGTTACATCGAGGTCCATTCTCTGGTTACATCGATGTCCATTCCCTGGTTACATCGAGGTCCATTCTCTGGTTACATCGAGGGACATTCCCTGGTTACATCGAGGTCCATTCTCTGGATACATCGAGGTCCATTCTCTGGTTACATCGAGGTCCATTCCCTGGTTACATCGAGGTCCATTCTCTGGTTACATCGAGGTCCATTCTTTAGTTACATCGAGGTCTATTCTTTAGTTACATTGAGGTCCATCCTATGGATACATCGAGGTTCATTCTCTGGTTACATCGAGGTCCATTCTCTGGTTACATCGAGGTCCATTCTCTGGTTACATCGAGGTCCATTCTCTGGTTACATCGAGGTCCATTCTCTGGTTACATTGAGGTCCATTCTTTAGTTACATCGAGGTCCATTCTTTAGTTACATCGAGGTCCATTCCCTGGCTACATCGAGGTCCATTCCCTGGTTACATCGAGGTCCATTCCCTGGCTACATCGAGGTCCATTCCCTGGTTACATCGAGGTCCATTCTTTAGTTCTATCGAGGTCCATTCCCTGGTTACATCGATATCCATTCTCTGGTTACATCAAGGTCCATTCTCTGGTTACATCGAGGTGCATTCCTGGTTACATCGAGGTCCATTCCTTAGTTACATCGAGGTCCATTCTTTAGTTACATTGAGGTCCATTCCATGGATACATCGAGGTCCAATCTCTGGTTACATCGAGGTCCATTCTCTGGTTACATCGAGGTCCATTCTTTAGTTACATCGAGGTCCATTCTTTAGTTACATCGAGGTCCATTCCCTGGTTACATCGAGGTCCATTCTCTGGTTACATCGAGGTCCATTCTCTGGTTACGTCGAGGTCCATTCTTTAGTTACATCGAGGTCCATTCTTTAGTTACTTTGAGGTCCATTCTATGGATACATCGTGGTCCATTCTCTGTTTACATCGAGGTCCATTCTCTGGTTACATCGAGGTCCATTCTCTGGTTACATCGAGGTCCATTCTCTGGTTACATCGAGGTCCATTCTCTGGTTACATTGAGGTCCATTCTTTAGTTACATCGAGGTCCATTCTTTAGATACATCGAGGTCCATTCCCTGGTTACATCGAGGTCCATTCCCTGGTTACATCGAGGTCCATTCTTTAGTTACATCGAGGTCCATTCCCTGGTTATATCGAGGTCCATTCCCTGGTTACATCGAGGTCCATTCTTCAGTTACATCGAGGTCCATTCCCTGGTTACATCGAGGTTCATTCCCTGGTTACATCGAGGTCCATTCTTTAGTTACATCGAGGTCCATTCCCTGGTTACATCGAGGTCCATTCCCTGGTTACATCGAGGTCCATTCTTTAGTTACATCGAGGTCCATTCTCTGGTTACATCGAGGTCCATTCCCTGGTTACAACGAGGTCCATTCTCTGGTTACATCGAGGTCCATTCTCTGGTTACATTGAGGTAATTCTCTGGTTACATCGAGGTTCATTCTTTAGTTACATTGAGGTCCATTCTTTAGTTACATTGAGGTCCATTCTCTGGTTACATTGAGGTCCATTCCCTGGTTACATCGAGGTCCATTCTCTGGTTACATCGAGGTCCATTCCTTGGTTATATCGAGGTCCATTCTCTGGTTACATCGAGGTCCATTCCCTGGTTACATCGAGGTCCATTCTCTGGTTACATCGAGGTCCATTCTCTGGTTACATCGAGGTCCATTCTTTAGTTACATCGAGGTCCATTCTTTAGTTACATCGAGGTCCATTCTTTAGTTACATCGAGGTCCATTCTTTAGTTACATCGAGGTCCATTCTTTAGTTACATCGAGGTCCATTCTTTAGTTACATCGAGGTCCATTCTTTAGTTACATCGAGGTCCATTCTTTAGTTACATTGAGGTCCATTCTTTAGTTACATCGAGGTCCATTCTTTAGTTACATCGAGGTCCATTCTTTGGTTACATCGAGGTCCATTCTCTGGTTACATCGAGGTCCATTCTCTGGTTACATCGAGGTCCATTCTCTGGTTACATCGAGGTCCATTCTCTGGTTACATCGAGGTCCATTCTCTGGTTACATCGAGGTCCATTCACTGGTTACATCGAGGTCCATTCTTTAGTTACATCGAGGTCCATTCTTTAGTTACATTGAGGTCCATTCTCTGGTTACATCGAGGTCCATTCTTTAGTTACAGTGAGGTCCATTCTTTAGTTACATCGAGGTCCATTCTCTGGTTACATCGAGGTCCATTCCCTGGTTACATCGAGGTCCATTCTTTAGTTACATCGAGGTCCATTCTCTGGTTACATCGAGGTCCATTCCTGGTTACATCGAGGTCCATTCTCTGTTTACATCGAGGTCCATTCTTTAGTTACATTGTGGTTTATTCTCTTGTTACATCGAGGTCCATTCTTTAGTTACATTGAGGTCCAGTCTCTGGTTACATCGATGTCCGTTCTCTGGTTACATCCAGGTCCATTCTTTAGTTACATTGAGGTCCATTCTCTAGTTACATCGAGGTCCATTCCCTGGTTACATCGAGGTGCATTCCCTGGTTACATCGAGGTCCATTCCCTGGTTACATCGAGGTCCATTTCAACGTATGCACGTCCATCCTTGGCGTTATGGATTAAAAATTTTTTATAATTTTCTTTTCACCAAGGCAAACTTATAAACGAAAGTTTAAAAAAAAGACAACAAACAAGAACTAAAATGACTTTTAATGCAATAAGAAAATAAAGGCCACCCAGAAGTGACAATAACACCAAAAGATTCGTGGTGAATGTTAATGAGGAACTATTTTATTTTGATGTTAATGTTAGAAACCATTCTTGCATTTAAGAAATTTAAAATAACTTTGCTCTTTTTTTAATGCGTTCTTGTTATTTTTTGTTTATATTTCTCAAAAAGATTTATTGTATAAATACAATACAGTATATACATTTGTGTGATCAATTTGTGTCTGTAATATTTGACAAAAGTGAAATTGTTGTCTACCATCTTAACGATGCTACCACACAACACTTGATATTATTACATAGACACTGTCGACATTATTTTCGCCAAGTGAGCCACGTAAGCCACGTACCAAACAAACATTATATTGTAAACTCTGGTTGGACTGGCAAATAGAAATATAATATATCAAATAGATCAATATACCGCGATGCAGCTTTTAAATTAAATTCAAGATAAACAAACGAAGTATGCAGCAAACCGAAAACATTGTCTTAAAAAATCAAATTTACAAGAAAAAAATATTGTCAAGGATAGATAAAATGATTCATAATACTCTCTAACTCTAAAACATGTAGGTCGCTCTCGAGACCATGCAGGACTAATCAGCCGATATGACATTTACATTATCTACAAAGTCATGTTCATTCCGGTCTCGTGTTGTTCTTCCTTGTAGTTGTAGTGGGTATAATGGGGGTCAAGGTTTAATTCCCTTGGGTTGGGTGTCTGCACTGTTGCCTATCTGTAACTAACGAATACTTTCAAACATACGTTGTCGTTGTAATGCGCACTCTCACCTTCCGGGTCACACTAACACAAACGAATACATAGAGACATTATTACTGTTATTGTCCACAATGAAAAAAGCGGGGAAACGGCTTGATGACTTAGCAGAATAGAATATCAACGCTACATAACGTGTCTCTCCCTGTTCTAAAAAAAATATTCCGCCACTTGACCCCATCCACTCCCTATACTTTATACCATTTTCTATTTAACATTTCTATATTCTTTTAAGTTTTAAGATCAGTTCTATTTTCCTTCAATATCTATACTTTTTATACCCCATTATTCACATCTACTCTATATTCATACCCCACTCTCAACACCAGTCCACCACCCTCTTTAAAAAGTTAAAATATTTTCTCGCACACTTGTATCAATATAATTTTTTCAAACTTTTCTTCTTGTTCTTTTTTTTTAAAAAGAGACTTCTGTCAAGCCGCTACGTGCACTACGTCTAACATCTTGTATAGTAACATTAAGGCCCCAAGTGAATATTATTTATGTATAAGGTATAATTTATTCTTTTATGGTAGGGCGGTAACACATTGATGTAATGAGTAGTGGCATAATGTGTTTTAAGGAGTAGAGCCAAGGATGAAATAAACGGGAATATCCTGAAAACAAGTTACAGCATAATCCATGATGTCCAAAAATAACCCCAAGATTCCAAGAATTCCTGATTAAAAAGAACTGACATAACTCTGGGTTAGAGTGATTGACTAAAGGGCGAATAGTTAGTTTCTTCATATAAATACGTTATATAAGTCAATGGTAAACGTATGTTTAACTGTTATCTTTGTAACAATTGTACAATATAGAGAAATATTTGTTTCACTTTCACATTCATTACCCACACCCCTCCCCCCCACACAACATTTCATTGAACCGATCAGATGTAACCCGATCTCCTCTAAATTCTATCCACATGACATATCTATGTCGATTTTGACCACCATTGATTACACCCAGAGGCGTCACTAGGGTTGGTGTCACCCGGGGCGGTAGCTCATGGTGTCACCCCCTCACGACTTAAGGGGACGTCCTTAAATGACGTCACGTGATTTTATTCGATTTTTTACACCCCCCCCCTTGCGTCATCACTTTGTCACAAAAACGTAGACCTCCCTCCAATATGACGTCACAAATCGTTGAACCCCCCCCCCTCCCCCCAAAAAAAGCGTATTTTCTATTTGCAAATTAGCTTGTTGCAAATTACTTTTTGACATTTAATATGTATGTATTGTAAGTCTGCACTCTAATATCGTAACACGTGAAGCCATTGAACACGTAATTAAATAAATTGTAAACAATCATATATTTAAGTGGAAAATTGTATTTAAAGTTGCGCGTTTTTTTATGTGCCGTCACAGTTCTTAACATCCCCTCCACCTCGTCACAAATGCGTGACCCCCCTCCTCCCTAGGCACGCGACGTCATTATTGGACGGCCCCTAACCCATAGAGCTCCTACGAGGGAACATAAAGAATTTTGCATTTTTGTGGCACTCCTTGTGATGGTGTCACCCGGTAATTTCAGCCCCCCTTTAGGGACGCCACTGCTTAGTGTAACTTACTAAATAATTTCGTGACGGTGACCCGTAAAATAGCACACAAACAAAAAGAGCGCAGATGAAGACTGGAGGCAATTTTTTAATAGATTGACTACCAACGATGTAGGCGCTCATATGTTTGCGCCCATTCTTCGCTCCTTAATCGTTTAATTGACACGTGACAATTATTGTAGGGAGTAAAATGTTCCCACATATGTAAATGGAACTTCAAATTTAAAAAAAAATGTTTATCAATAAATTGAATGACTTTTTTTAAAAGTTTAAGCCTTGTGTCATACTTTAAGAATATTTATTAATTAAAAAAAAATTACCAAATTTTTGAACGCGCCCAAAATTTAAGTGTAATTTGGCTTACTTTTGTAACTTTCAAAATTAAAATCAATCATTATTAAAGAATTATTTAAGCCGGAAAATGTATAAGGTGGTATTTAGACTAAAAAATAATTCGAATAAATTCTCACTATCTTTCCCTCTTTTAATACAATTAAATAAAGTTTTCACTTGCTTATCTTCACTGCTGCAAGAATGTGGGATTATCAATTGTAGACAAAATACTTGAATATAACAGATTATATCTTCAATAATATTGAATAGTATGGTCAGACCAGACGTTTTTCAACTTCAAAAAATTCGTCGCTGCCGTTGCGTAGATGCGGTTCTGACTTCTGATAAATTAAGTTTCTTGGAATACAGCGTAAGTCAGGACGGGACCATCGTAACCTGAGACTACCTGTATATAAATGACTTTAATAAATATAAATAAAACAAATTTATTAACTCAAAGATATTTAATTCATAATTTTCCTCTAAAAAAAACAACAAAGAAAACCCATATTTTGATTTTGATTTTTTTTTGTTTAGAAAAATCTTCTTCCCCCCAAATCCCAACTGTGGTGGACGGACTAGTGAGGTGGGGTGTCGGTATGTCTAAGCCCAGTTGGCTTATATCAGGGGCGTCTAAACTTTTTGCATGTCGGGCCACATTCCTTGACGCAAAGATATTCGCGGGCCGTATTAAAATAATTTTATAAAAATGACAGGTTGATAAGTTTGTATTGCCAAATTTTAATGTGAAGGGGGAAACTGAGATCTTGAATGCAGTAAATAGGTGAGGTCAGAGGTCAGGCTCAATGCCACTTGTTTGGATACGTATACTATTACGTATGTGAGAGTCACTTATTCTCGTCCTCAGCACGGTTCTTGTTAAAATTCATAACTGAAAATGTCTGCTCACACAAGTATGTCGAGCTAAACAAGATGATCAACTTTTAGTAAATGTTCGAATCTCTTTGCATCTCTCTTTATCCAGCTGTCTGTAAAAGCAATGGGAGAAGGTTGTGGTCTGCAACGACATTTAGCATCAGTTTGCAGCTCAATGAGCTCCATCTGCAGATTACCTGGAGCATTATCAAGGTCAACAGAGAAAGATGAAGATTAACAAAAAACATGGTTTCCTTTTCAATAGTTTCAAAGTCCTGAAAGCGTCTTTGAAATTCGTCAGCCATGGATGTGATATCTGCAACATACTTCTGCATTTGCTAATTGAAGCTTCTTTCTGGAAAATGTGTCTTGATTTCATGTAGTGAGGGGAAATGTGTGTTATTAGGCTGCATTTGAAACAGTTGCCTTTCAAAGAGTTGGAGCTTGTTCCCAAAAGCCTTGATATATGAATATAATTGGCTTAGCACTGCATTGTGCCCTTGACGATTTGTGTAGATGTCTTGTCAAGATCCTCCATCCAAGCAGTATCAGATAGTTCTGGAATTGGTTGTTCAATGTATTGCCCAATTTATTTTTTAAGTGCGTAGAAGCGCTGACGTGCTGAGCCACGTCATACCATTGTGATACACATCTTCGAATTCTCCCTGGATGTCATGAAGATACTGCTGAAACTGGCGGTGAAAAGGGGATTTAGAGCGAATAGATTACATAGCCTTTATCACTGGTTTAAGGACACGATCACATCAAAGGTGTTTGACACAAAGAACTTGTTGGTGAATGATACAGTGAAGTTTAAAATCTTTGCCAGCCTCTTCGCTGACTTTAATATACACACTTTTTGCTAGTCAACTGTGTTCATCAGTCCTGGCAGGGGCAACATCATAATAAAAACAGAGATTGTTTACTTGGTAATTTAACGTCATTGACAGCAGAACAAACAGAAGCAACTAAATTTGTTCCCCTTGTTTTGTTTTTAAGACTGAAAGTCTAGTAATTGGTAATCAAACAAAATGTTATCGATTTTCGCCATCATTTGACGTACTCAAAATAGTACAAAATTTCGACTATTCTTATAATTATGATGTTTTTAAAGAAATAATACGTCAGTCAATCAATTACTTCAGATAATGCCGCGGGCCAGTTGAAATTGCTTCGCGGTCCGGACTTTGGACACCCCTGGCTTATATCATTTAAAACCAAAGACACCGTCTCTCATATTTACAACCCTTGCACAGCTCCCTCTGGTCCGGCTGTTTCTTTTATATTTTTCCTAATTTGTTTTATTGTATTTTGTTGTGACTGTTTTATCATTGCTTTTTAACGGATATTTTTTTATTAACAAGTTTATGCGTTTAGCGTATTTCATTGTATTTTGTAATATCCTTTTAGGGGAAAAAACGTGTCTTTTTTCTTCTTCTTTTTTTTTAACGAAAAATCATACACAGTAAATTGTTAGGTTTGGGTGTCATCCCCTGATGGGTGTCACCCGGGGCTGTCCGCCCCCCGCCCCCTAGTGACGCCACTGATTACTCCCCAATTTGTTCTGGCTGTAGATTTCTGGCTCCGTCTAAGTATTGTGTGGGTCTGTCATCTGTCCTGATATATATGGGGACTGTCTGCAATGTTCGCTCTAAGGTTGATAGGCCGAGTGCATAGTAAATAATTTCGTGTGCGAAATTGCACATCATCCATTTTTGGTGAATATTTTTACAAAATGTGCTGCACAATAATTCTAAACTGCTGCGCGTCGTCGATCAGATATCTGCGCGGCCGCGAAGCTTTAAGGGAACATTGACCGTAACCGTTATGGATTTTTTTGTCCCGAAAAGACCCAATTAGTCCCGATTTTGCAAAATATCTTTCCGAGCTTGGCTCAAGTACTGGAGTAACGTAAACAGTTAGCGCAAGATGTACATTGTAAGCCTCAATTAGTTTTATTTATGTCAATTATTTTCAACAATATATGTATCTAAATATATCATATAGAATATGACTGCGATAAACTTAAATTAAATACAAAATACAGAAAAGTAATTGTGTGATCGAAACAATAATTTAAAGCTATACTAATAGACATATACACATGCACAGCTCAAAACCCAACAAATTCCCCTGCCAACTTTTTACTCTCAAAAACTTACGAAGGTCATGCTATACATATGTAAAAAGAATTTATGGACATCAACAAAAATAAAAAAAATAATAATACACATAAAAATGTATTAAATTAATAGGCGCATGTCGAACAATCATGTAATCCCTAATAATTATACATATAATTTACTATGTACTTCAGAGTGTTTAATTGGAATGCGATGTTTTACATATGGTTCAGCATCTTCTAGATTCTAGACAAACTGAAACCTGCTGGCATCATTCGAAACAAACAATGTTATTACGTTACAGGCCAGCAGACAAAAGTTTCAGTTTTACGATTCTCTTCCACGAATTATGTGCTTTGACTTTGGTTCTTTGCTTGAAGCGAATATCAAATCGATCTTTGATTGAGTCTTCATAAACAACAATAAACAACTTAGTTGGTGTACCCCCACCTCCTTTTTGTTATAATAATATTATCTGGTCCACGCAATTATTTAATGAATGTTATAATTAGCAGTATGGCCCAGCTTTCTGTCAAAGTGAGTTTAAATTGGAAACTTTAAACGTGGAAACTATTGTTCATCTTAAAACGTGATAACTAGTATTAACTTTTAAACATGATAACTTGTGTTAACTTTACAACATAATAACCAGCGCTAGCTTCAAAGCATGATTACTAGTGTTAAATTTAAAAGATGGTAACTAGTGTTAACTTTAAAACGTGGTAACTAGTGTTAACTTTCAAAGCATCATAACTAGTGTTATCCTATGCCTGCAAGTTAGTTACCACGGAGTTCGTTCGAGCGCAATCTCGGGATATTAAACACAAACTTACGTCTCGGCATCATTTCATCCATTTCTCAGCTATCCCCTTCCCCACCCATCCCTTCACGTCAGGCCTGTTGTAAATGCCATCCGCTTGGACATATTATGGAGACCAGTGCAGTTTAAAATACACGTCTTTGTGTCAATTAGCGTGACACGCGAACGTTTTAAAGTCTCTTGCCGTCTGGCTTACGGTGATGTATGTGAGTTCTCTTTCAGACTCTTTCCTTATGGTATAACTGTTGATATTCCATATTCCTTATTATATATGCATACGAACCAGTTTATTTCTTGCCAAAGCGTAAGTGTTATTTCTTTTTGATTTTTAACAAATTTTTATGTCTTTGTGATTTATAGCCAGTATTATTTCTTTGCGATTTATCATCAGTGTTATTTCCTAACACCCAAATTGAAATGGTGCTAAAAGAATAACAACTTTCAGGGTAAGGAATACCACGACTAAATTTGTATAATGTGATGGTGAACTAAGGGAGACCAATTGGGGTGTGCATAGTTGCTCTAAATGATTTGCAAGAAAAAAAGTACCGCTATCAACATGAATTCATTCCTTGCCATGTTTCTCACCCATTGACTGAAAGATCAGAAAGAAAAAGTGGTGTCTCAGTAGATAACTTTCCCAAAATACCAAGGTATCTGTTTGATGTTTTACCAGAAAGGCCAGATTATGGTGATTCAGTCACCAGATGCATGGTAGCATGGGCGTCGCTAGGAATTTTTCCAGGGGGGGGGGCAAAAAATCCCACTTTTTATTTTATTTTAACTGACAATGCCATACAGGTACACTTTTCAATTAAATTCAAGTTCAGTATAAAATAAGGGTTGAAAAAAGCCTTAGAAATTAATAAGACTTACAAATTAGTGCTGTAACAGCTAAAATACAACATTTATTAATGCATTTAATAAATTAAAAACTTTTTTTCTCAAATGTAGGGGGGGGGGAAATGCCCCTTGCCCCCCCTTCCCTACGCCAATGCATGGTAGCTGGTTGACTAAAGTTGTTCGGTGACTGCAAAAGGTACCGCGAAGAAAGTAACAGACGTCAGCTCTGAGGAAACCTTCTGACAGGGTGACACCCTCAGGTTTGTCCCTTTGATGACCCCCCCCCCGGTCAAGCGACAGTCCTTGGTCAATAGACTCGTATGCTGAACCGGGGTGGCACCGATGTTGTAGCGAGTCGAAGTAGGGAAAATCCATCCTAGGTGTCACCTAGCTACTAGTTCGCAAGGAGGGCAGGGTTGCTGGAAGAGTTTCCCGGGAAGATCTGTTAAGAGCCTTATGCTCAGGGGTGCTGACTCCAGTCCACATGTAGCATATTAAGTGACTAGACCAAGGTGCCTGATTGGCCAGACCATGAACCCCGTTCTCCATTCATTTTAAGACTACGCCGATGTCAATGTATTTATTTTGTTGTATTGAATAATATTAATTGAGTATTTTCTGTTGTATATTTTCAGCAAGTGTCTAAATCGAGCTGACGTATCTGTGAACAAAGCCACAAAGAATACTCTTGTCACCAACGTGTACCATTCACCTACCGTGTTTGTGAATACAGCCCCAAGAATACTCTCGTCACCAAAGTGTACCATTCACTTACCGTGTTTGTAACCCAAGATGCAGCGCGCCTGAGCGGGGAGGTTTAAAATATCCAGCTGTTGACTGAAAATAATAAATTCCGGACTTCGTTTCACAGACTCCAACAGATGGTTTCCATGGCAACTCTCAGCATTTCAAATGTTTTATTTTATTGTATTCTATCCGCTGCAGTTTTAAATGCCCAAGATACGCCAAAACCGACGGTAAGTTGAAGACATTAAAAAAAAATGTTTATACTCTGGAAATAGCGGGATTAAGTATTTTCACAAGAGTTACATCTTTTCTGGGACCTTAAGCAGACTACAAATGGGAGGTTTAAAAAGAATAATCATACAAATTTAAAATCTTATCTCTTCCTCTATTTTACTGTTTAAAGAATTCACCTATCTCGGGAAATTCAAAATTCGGTTTACCAAACATTTATTTCTGATTGAGACCCTACCCCTTATACATAAAAAAGCTTACAGCGTTGATTCAGGCTCACACCTGACCTGTTGTCCCTCAACTCACAGTTGTTTGTGTATTGAAGTTGATATTCAATATTGACCTGATACAATTGTAGTTTTATGGGGATTCCCCAAATCAAATTTTAAAGGGGGAAGGGTCGTACCTTTGACAATCCCAGGTATTGGGTGACTTGACAGGGCCCACTACACCTTGCCGTGTTTTTCCCCCTGCATTTAAAGGGAAATTTCATTTTCCATGTTCATCACAGATCATAAGTTTGGGTCCATTAATACGTTAATGGCGGTTTAGCTGGTGCAATTAAGAGGATCAAAATTCGCACTTTAGTTTTGTAGATCTGATGTTATTGCTATCTAAGCGGACAACATTTAATAATTTAATGGAAGGCATGTAAAATGTATCTGCACTTTGAACTTTCAATACATTTTAGTGCAATACTGATTTTTTTTTCTCAGTTATTCATTTATTCATGTTCTACTTTTTCTTTTAAAAAAAAATTAAGTTAAATTTCGTTTGAAATTGAACTTTGGTCTTATAAAAAGCTGTGAATATATATATATATTATTTAATGAGATTTCTTAGCAATTAAATTTTGGGAAACCCCCAGGTACTCGAGATTTATGTTACACTGTGCAGGAGTAAAGGCAAGCACTTTTAGATCTTTAAAAATTGTGTCTGACAACCATACATTTTTGGAGGCCTAGAAATGTTTTCTTTCGTTTCCTATTTTAAAGAAACAGATGAGTTTTGGAACTCGAACGTGGTTAAAACTTTCTCGTAATTCGAATGTAGTTGCAGGGCATTTTAAGTTCTGATTCTGAAGCCTAGCGATGTTTGATTTTTAAATATTTGTGTCATTGACATGAACTACATAATGTAAGACTGGATTACTTCCCATTTGAACGGCTGCTTCATTGACACCAAAACCCTGAGATGTTTCATGGTACTGAGCAACGTGGGAAGTATGCTTTGCCCTATACCAGATTTTAAGTGTGCTTCCAGATATCACGTTCAAGTCACCATTTGGAAATGGTAAAGTCATTAAAACATGTGTTCACAAGATGTCATTTGCAGATAGTAAATGCGACCCATTGCCTCTCTCATGGTTTATAGTGGCTGACTCTTCGCGAGTTGACAGAGTCAGTTTTAGTCATGGTTTTTGAGGTAACAAACTTTAACAAAGTCAGCTTTTGACGTGGTTCGTAGGACATAAAAGTTTTTTTTGGAACATGTTCATGGGGTTCATGGGGGAACAGAGAACATTATTTTGAAGAAAAAAAACAAAAAACTTTTGTGTGATAATCTATTATTTTGAAAAAATCGATTGTTTTACATCACGAGGGAAACCCTAAACCGTTCAATACACTAATGAACGTTTCTGCTAATGCAGGTTGCCATTGAAAGCTCGGATCTTAATTCTGTGCACATGTACCTCGCTTTGCGTTAGAGCTCGTTTCGTCTGAAAATGTAAATGTCCATCAAAACGGTGTGAGAGTCGGCTAATATCCTTAAAATTGCTATAATTGACGAATTGGAGGTCATTAATATCCATTAAAATTACCGACAAAGCTTCTAAATGACGTCATTGAATCTTGCTGTCATTGAGGTGTGTCCGACGGGTTTGCCAGGTGGCTTATTGTAAAGTCCAGCCTGTTGTTTTTTATGCCATTCTGCGAGAATATGTAACGTGCACCCAAAATCAATTAGTTAAGAACTGCAAAATAACGGTAATCTTGTGAAATTAGTGAAGCTGGCTAAATGTGAGGACCACCGGCGTTACCTTGTCCAGTTTCTGTGTGAGAATAGTCCATTTTTGTGACAGGCCATCCTTTGTACATTTTACTGTTTCCTCCTATCCGTGGGTGGGAGGGGAGCATTATGTAACTGACCGTTTTGGAAATTTCCTATAACTTAACAGCTTGGAAAATGCACTTTTAACTATCTTGAAGACTGCCCACTTAAATTGACCATTTTGACAATGTCCACTTCACAACATTTGTCTAGAAGACTTGCTTGTTATATCTATTAACTTTGTTTACCGAGTTATGTTTCTCTTCACTATCAGCTTACTAAAGATTTTTTTCAAATAGAATAGTTGTATATTAAAAACAGTTCACTTCGGATTCAAATTCATGGTTATAATTACAAAATTTATCAGAAAACAAGAGCCACTAATACGATTTTTCTAAACGAGTTCTCCCTCCAAACGGCTCTGTGTTAGACCAAGACAATGGTGACGGCGCTGTGTTAGAGCAACACACTGATGACAGCGCTGTGTTAGACCAACACAATGATGACGGCGCTGTGTTAGACCAACACAATGATGACGGCGCTGTGTCAGACCAAGACAATGATGTCAGCGCTGTGTTAGAGCAACACAATGATGACGGCGCTGTGTTAGACCAACACAATGATGACGGCGCTGTGTCAGACCAACACAATGATGACACCGCTGTGTTAGACCAACACAATGATGACGGCGCTGTGTTAGACCAACACAATGATGACGGCGCTGTGTCAGACCAAGACAATGATGTCAGCGCTGTGTCAGACCAACACAATGATGACACCGCTGTGTTAGACCAACACAATGATGACGGCGCTGTGTTAGACCAACACAATGATGACGGCGCTGTGTTAGACCGAAACAATGATGTCAGCGCTGTGTCAGACCAACACAATGATGACAGCGCTGTGTTAGACCAACACAATGATGACGGCGCTGTGTCAGACCAAGACAATGATGTCAGCGCTGTGTCAGACCAACACAATGATGACACCGCTGTGTTAGACCAACACAATGATGACGGCGCTGTGTTAGACCAACACAATGATGACGGCGCTGTGTTAGACCGAAACAATGATGTCAGCGCTGTGTCAGACGAACACAATGATGACAGCGCTGTGATAGACGAACACAATGATGACAGCGCTGTGTTAGACCAACACAATGATGACAGCGCTGTGTTAGACCAACACAATGATGACAGCGCTGTGTTAGACCAAAACAATGGTGACGGCTCTGTGTTAGACCAACACAATGGTGACGGCTCTGTGTTAGACCAACACAATGGTGACGGCGCTGTGTTAGACCAATACAATGATAACAGCGCTATGTTAGACCAACACAATGATGACACCGCTGTGTTAGACTAACACACTGATGACAGCGCTGTGTTAGACCAACACAATGATGACGGCGCTGTGTTAGACCAACACAATGATGACAGTGCTGTGTTAGACCAACACTATGATTACGGCGCTGTGTTGGACCAACACAATGATGATGGCACTATGTTAAACCAACACAAAGATGACAGTGCTGTGTTAGACCAACACAATGATGACGGCGCTGTGTTAGACCAAAACAATGATGACGGCGCTATGTTAGACCAACACAATGATGACGGCGCTGGTCTCATTCATATCTATGTCTCTGTGACCCCCCACCCCATGCCCCACTTTGCCGGTCCTGAACATCCACTCGGGCTAAAATAAAATTATGTCCTCTCACAGCCCAGTTTCTGGCTTTGTTTCGTCACGGGAAATTGTTGTACTACAGGTCACTTGTGACCTCCGCACTTCCGTTCTCATATATGTGTATGTATGCATGGATGGTTTGCTTTATGGGAATTTACTATGGTCAACACTTTAGGAATAGCTTCACATTCCTTTTGATATTTTCCATTAAATCATCCGTTTAAATTTTTTTAAAAAAATGAAAATGTATTATAATATTTGTTGAAGGGGTGGAGGTGGATTTCTATTACAGATACTTGAAGCTGGTGCCAGACATCGGAGAAAGAAGAATGCCGTTTTATTTGCTGAATTTAAAGGCCAAATAAAAATGACAGTTTCTTCTAAATAATGAACATAAAATATGTTTTTGTTTTTTTTAAAGCGTGCGAAACCAAATACTGGCCCGAGAACGCAAACTTTACACAGTTCTCTAAGGGCTTTAAATAGATTTATATTTATGACGTTTAACCTCTTGATGTGACGTCGTATTGTTAACACAGGAGGTCTCCAGGGTGCACCGCTCAACTGCGGTGATCTAAGTTCAGCTGCGGTGCTCTTTAATTCAGCTGCGGTGCTCTTCATTTTACGACTTTAGAATAGATACGATAAGCCTGCGGCTGGAGTCGGCTGGAGATGTTATCTTTAAACAAAGGATCTTCAACTCAAACTATCTGCTGCCCTCTTCAGGTGGAGTCTGAATCATAATTCTACTAACAAAAAAATTATTTTAAACAATTGTTTGAGCTCAGACTTTCACAACAAAATAATAATTTTTATTTGAATCGCATGGTGTGGATCTCCCACGTTGAACTGGACATTTGCAAGTGGCTGAGTGTGTGGAAGCCTGGAAACCTAAAGAAAAAAATGAGGTTGTAACTTTGTATAGGTATGAGTAAATTAACTACCTGTTGGACCGCGGGTCATGATTTGGGTTTAAACAAACACTTTACGCCTACCAATGAAAGTGACTTGTTTACTTTATTACTTGGGGGGGGGGTGACAATTCCAGAATCATTACCCAGAACCTGAGAATTTCATTTCACTGCTTCATAATTAGCACACTACATTTCAAACTTGGCAACGTTCCTTTAAAGACATATAGATCTATACATTAATGTAAACTACATACATGGGTAACAAAACCTAGGAGTAAAGTAAAGCCAAGATCATCTCATTGATTCGTCCTTATCTATACAACTGATATCCCTGATCCCGTACTGTGGCACTCAACTCAAGCTGGGACTGGGAGCAATAAGCGCTACTTGAACATTCGACAGATTGGTACATTAAAAAAATTTTTTTTATCCGTTGTGAATTTTAAAATATAGTTTAAATTTTTCCCGATGGGTCCTTTTTTCCGCAACTTCTTATTAACAGACGCTACTTCTAAGCAGAAGATTATTTAATCCTTAGCTCTTATAAGATAATGATAAATTGTGAATGTGATAATGATACGAAATCACATCCACGGTTCGTGCTACCTTCTTATTCTAACCAAAAACGTGAGAGATGCTCCTTCTAACCAATCACGTTAATGGTTGAACCATATAATCACGTTAGTTTTGAACAAGCAAATTTGATTATAACTTATAACGCTATACTATGGCGGATTAAGGGGGAGGGGCTGAACGGGCTAAAACAAGGGGCCCCCGATGATTTAGGGGCCCCCAAATTTAGTATATTTTATAATAAAGGTGGACAAATGTTTGCATGAATTCCTGAAAATATCATAAATTAAATAAATTAATATAATCTGAATCTATTAATCTATCGCTTTCGGACTCGATTTTTATAAAAACCTGATTTTATAGGCTCAAAAAGAGAAAATGTTAAAGAATATGATTTGTTTAAATTTATATTTTTCGTTAAGTTCGTGTGGTCTTGTGGAAGAAACTCGGCTTGCTGTACAAGCGGTCATGTGATCGATTCCCCCTGGGGGAATGATTTTTATATTTCATTTGTCTTTAAAAAAAATAAATGTCTTTTTACACTCAATTTTAGGATACCGGCAAGCAGTTATTTCTTCGTATTCTTTTTTTTTCCTTCATGAATAATCCTTTTGGCTGGGAAGGCCGATCCCGTAGTACAGACAAAGTATGAGAACTATTTAGTTACAAGTTACAGTCTTATATTAGCTGCTAGCAATACTTTTATTTAAAGGGACGCTGGCTGGATAGCAGTAGCAGTAGATAGGGCTCCAGTTTGAATTGCAGCCAGGGGCCCCGTGCAGTCTTAACCCGCCCCTGCTATAACGCACCACATTATAGCATATTGAATGCGCCTTGATTGTCCACCCTATTTCATGGCCATAGCCTCTATTTCACCATGATACAAAACCTTCCACATAGTATACTCCCCCCACCCCCACACACACAATGTGACAGTGAACAATTGTTGGTTTTCATCTGAGTTGGTAGATCAGCTTCCTGTAATTTAATAGCTGGACTGTGAATAACAGCAGTTTCATTGTTGTATGCTGGTTTACTGTCGCGGTTATTTGTACTTTAGACGGGCCAAGTTCAAGCCCCTCCCCTCTCCCACCTCTCCAAACTAGAAGGAGGATATTCTAATCGCTTGCATTCGAAAACTGCGGTTTGTGTGTCAATTTAATTGATAAATCTTAATTGTTTTTATTTAAATGATTGAATTTTCTTAACGATTTTTTTGTGCTAACTTCCGTCACGCCGCCAGATGGGACTGTTTAGGTCTTTTAAGTCTATGGTCAGATTGGACTGTCTAAATCTTAGAATGAACCGTCTAAGTCTATGGTCGGATTGTTGTGTCTATATCTCAAATTTGACTGTCTAAAATATGGTCAAATTGGGCGAGTTATATTTTAAAAGAATAGAGACGATCTGTTAAAATAGAAAACGACACACTTAACTCTTGCATGGGTGACCAATTATTGCTGGGTAACTTGAATTAAATTGGAAGGTCTAGTTGTCTAGCTTCTATGTAAATAACAAACAGGTCTTATAAGTAAATTGAAAAGTGACAAAACAATGTTAAAAAACCGAGAACCCTTGTTGAGCCTTCTCGTCCATGAGGGGCATCTACCGATCATCGTCGGCGTCTGCGATTCCTCCAAGGGCATAGGCCACCTACGAGAGACCTCCAGGCATCTCTATCCTGGGCCAGCTTCTCCAGGATCTTCCATTCATGGCCAATTCTCTTGATGTCTGCCTCCAATTCTCGGCGCCAAGTGTTTCTTGGACGGCCTCTTTTCCGCTTACCCTGTGGGTTCCATTTCAGGGCTTGCTTTGTTGTGTTAGGAGCAGGTTTCCTTAGTGTATGACCAATCCACCTCCACCGCTTCTGGAGAATCTCTTCCTCAATGGGCTTCTGTTTTGTCCGCTGCCACAGTTCCTGGTTGCTGATTTTGTCTGGCCAGTGAATTCTGAGAATCCTTCTTAAACAGTTGTTGATGAAGGACTGGATTCTGGTCAAGTTTACGGCCGTTGTTCTCCATGTCTCGGCTCCATATAGCAGCACAGGTTTTACCATAGCGTTAAAAATCCTTACTTTTAACTTGCTGCCTAAGTTGTTAGAGACCCAAACATTTTTGAGTTGCTGGAAGGCTGCTCTTGCTTTTCCGATCCTTATTTTGACGTCCGCATCTGTACCACCTTGCTTATCTACCACGCTGCCAAGGTAAACAAAACTGTCCACCTCCTCAAGGGCTTCTCCTTCAAGCATAATGGGTGATATACTGGTGGCATTAACCTTGAGGATTTTACTCTTCCCTTTGTGAATGTTGAGACCCATGCTAGCAGAAGTGGCTGCGACAATGTTTGTTTTCTCCTGCATCTGTTGTTGGGTATGTGCAAGAAGGGCAAGATCATCAGCAAAGTCAAGATCATCCAGTTGATCCCACAAGGTCCATTGGATGCCATTCCTTTTCTGCTGTGTAGATGTTTTCATCACCCAGTCAATGGCTAACAGGAAGAGGAATGGTGACAGCAAGCAACCTTGTCTCACACCAGTCTTCACCTGGAACGCATCTGTCACCTGCTGGCCATGGATAACTCGGCAGTTTATCCCTTCGTACATGTTTCTGATTATATCCGTAATCTTCTGTGGCACCCCGTAATGCCTTAGCAATCTCCACAAGGTTTGCCTATCAACACTGTCGAAGGCTTTTTCATAGTCAACAAAGTTGACATAGAGCGGTGAGTTCCACTCTAGTGACTGCTCTAGAATGATGCGCAGTGTCGCTATCTGGTCCGTGCAGGATCTGTTGGTGCGAAAGCCAGCTTGTTCGTCCCGCAACAGAGGGTCTACAGCGTTTTTCATCCTGTTAAGTAGTACACGGTTGAAAACCTTTCCTGGGATGGACAGCAGGGTGATCCCTCTGTAGTTCGAGCAGGAGCTTAAGTCTCCCTTCTTTGGGATCTTGATAAGGTATCCCTCTTTCCAATCGGAAGGAACTTGCTCCTCTTCCCATATCTTCATAAACAGAGGGTGCAGCATTTCCACACTGGTTTCCAAGTCCGCCTTCAGTGCCTCGGCTGGGATGCCATCGGGTCCCGCAGCCTTTCCATTTCTGAGTTGTTTAATGGCCCTGCTAATCTCTTCTTTGGTGGGACTATTACAGTCAATTAGTAGGTCATTATCGGCTGGTTGAATATCTGGTGGATTCCTTGGTTCAGGCCTGTTTAGGAGCTCTTCAAAGTGCTCCTTCCATCTCCCTCTCTGTTGCTCCTCACTTGGTATGGTGTTTCCCATTTTGTCCTTTACTGGTCTCTCTACCTTGCTAAATTTCCCTGACAGCGTCTTAATGGTATCAAACAGTTCCCTCATGTTCCCCTGGTGAGCTGCATCCTCTGCTTCTTTAGCAAGTTTATCAACAAATTCCTTCTTGTCCCTCTTGATGCTTTTCTTAACTTCCTTATTTGCATCTGCATACTCCTTCTGGGCCTTGTTTTTCTGTGCTCGGGTGCGGCTGTTATTCACTTCTGCTTTCTTTCTTTTCCTTTCTTCTATTTTACTCAGCGTACCTGCTGTCATCCATTCTTTGTGTGCCTGTTTCCTGTTTCCTAGCACTTCTTGGCATGTTGACTGTACTGTTTCTTTCATGCTTTGCCATTTCCCTTCGGTGGTTTCGTCTTCCAGTATTTCTTGTAGGACTTGGAACTTATTGAATAGTGAGATTTTGAATTCTTCCTTTTTGGCTTGGTCCTTTAGGAGGGAGGTATTATACCGAGTCCTGTATACTGTTTGCTCGGTATAATGTCTCTTTAGTTTTAATTTCATCCTGGCCACAAGAAGATGGTGATCTGAGGCAACATCAGCTCCCCTCTTAACACGTACGTCTTGGAGAGATCGCCTGAATTTTTTAGAAATACATACATGGTCTATTTGGTTCATCGTTCTCATGTCCGGTGAGACCCATGTAGCTTTGTGAATCCTCTTGTGCTGGAAAATACTCCCCCCTATGACCAGGTCTGCTGCGGCACATAGGTCAGCAAACCTCTCACCATTGTCGTTCATCTCGCCTATCCCTTGCTGTCCCATAACCTCTTCGTACCCTGTGTTGCTATTGCCGATCTTGGCATTAAAGTCTCCCATGAGGACGACGATGTTCCTCCGTGGGCGACCCTGGACTATGGTCATTACTCTATTGTAGAATTCTTCTTTGTCTCCTTCATCACTTTCATTAGTTGGTGCGTAGCATTGTATAACATCTAGGTTGATGCTACGTTTCTTTGTTCGAAAGGTTGCTAAAAGAATTCTAGGTCCATGGGCCTCCCATCCAATGAGTGCTCCTTGTGCTGCCCTTGATAGCATCATAGCAACACCCAGGGTATGTGGGGCATCGTCTTCTTCGTGTCCCGAAAATAACACCATCTCTCCTGAGATTAATCTCTTCTGTCCCCATCCAGTCCATCTTGCTTCACTAATTCCGAGAATGGTGAGCTTATAGTTCCTCATCTCAGCGGCTATTTGTGCAGCTTTACCAGCCTCGTACATGGTGCGGACATTCCAAGCTCCAATGACGGTGGTAGTCCTGGTAGAAATGATGGTTGTCGGCCTAATAGCTTCCAGGTTTTGGCTTTCACTATTAGGCGTCATATTTTCCTCCTCAAGGAATCCATCCTCTCCCAGGACTGAAATGTCTTTTGTTACTCTTTTCGGTGTTTTTGTAACTATGATTTTTTACATGGCAGGGTTGTTGGCCTTGCGCACAACCACTTGGGGGGTTGCCCCTCACAGCTCAATGGGTAGCTGCCTTTGTTCGGGTTAGGTCCCTAGCCTTTGTGGATCCCTCCACTTCCTACAAGGCAGTAGGGCTGATTTTGGTCCACCCCGGGTATTTTATTTCCCCGGTACCCTCCATATCTGGTGGGCTTTCCCCTATCCGCCGGCTGGGGAGGCGCTCGATAGAAGATCAGCATCTCCCACGAGGAGAACCCTTAATGGAGATATAAACACATGTCTCGAGGCTGTCTAGAAATGATAACGCTTAATTGTCAGGAACTCCCTGAAGGTGAAGACTCTGTAGATCAATAACAACATATCTATAACAAATAGACGGGCATAAGGGCATTATAACTGGAACACACCATGATACCCTGAAGATATCACTAACAAATAGACGGGCATAAGGGCATTATAACTGGAACACACCAAGATACCCTGAAGATATCACTAACAAATAGACGGGCATAAGGGCATTATAACTGGAACACACCAAGATACCCTGAAGATATCACTAACAAATAGACGGGCATAAGGGCATTATAACTGGAACACACCAAGATACCCTGAAGATATCACTAACAAATAGACGGGCATTAGGGCATTATAACTGGAACACACCAAGATACCCTGAAGATATCACTAACAAATAGACGGGCATTAGGGCATTATAACTGGAACACACCAAGATACCCTGAAGATATCACTAACAAATAGACGGGCATTAGGGCATTATAACTGGAACACACCAAGATACCCTGAAGATATCACTAACAAATAGACGGGCATAAGGGCATTATAACTGGAACACACCAAGATACCCTGAAGATATCACTAACAAATAGACGGGCATAAGGGCATTATAACTGGAACACACCAAGATACCCTGAAGATATCACTAACAAATAGACGGGCATAAGGGCATTATAACTGGAACACACCAAGATACCCTGAAGATATCACTAACAAATAGACGGGCATAAGGGCATTATAACTGGAACACACCAAGATACCCTGAAGATATCACTAACAAATAGACGGGCATAAGGGCATTATAACTGGAACACACCAAGATACCCTGAAGATATCACTAACAAATAGACGGGCATTAGGGCATTATAACTGGAACACACCAAGATACCCTGAAGATATCACTAACAAATAGACGGGCATTAGGGCATTATAACTGGAACACACCAAGATACCCTGAAGATATCACTAACAAATAGACGGGCATTAGGGCATTATAACTGGAACACACCAAGATACCCTGAAGATATCACTAACAAATAGACGGGCATAAGGGCATTATAACTGGAACACACCAAGATACCCTGAAGATATCACTAACAAATAGACGGGCATAAGGGCATTATAACTGGAACACACCAAGATACCCTGAAGATATCACTAACAAATAGACGGGCATAAGGGCATTATAACTGGAACACACCAAGATACCCTGAAGATATCACTAACAAATAGACGGGCATAAGGGCATTATAACTGGAACACACCATGATACCCTGAAGATAAAATTTACGAGCTAGATAGACACATCCCTGACATCGAATGTAGGCGTTACAACATGAAATTACTAGAACCCCTGAAAGAAAACACAAACCCTTGAAATCGATAGAGACATACGACTGACAAGAACACGTGAAGCCCATTAGAGAAGGTCACGGTCTGCCCAAGCTACACATAAACACATAACATAATACATACTACTTTTTATTATGTCGAGGCACAGTAAAAGATCTCATTGTTTCGTTTGATAAAAGATCGAGGAGGATGGAGAAAAAGGAGGAGGGCATAAATGTCATGCAATTAAACAAAGCTCAGGTATGTGTAAGTCAAATCTAATTGACAAGTCATGCACACAAGAAGTCAAGTCTTAAAGAAAGTCCCCCAAGTAAGAAGTCAAGACTTGTAGAAAAGATATCTATTTAATATTCAATCAAATATCAATGACTTTGTTTGCTGGTAGAGATGAGTATTTCTCTATTGTTCAGTGAAAAGGCGGCGCTAAAAACTGACTGCAAACATAAAACAAAACAAAAATGAGTCATGATTGCATCTATAAATGATGGGGACAATATAGGGTAGACGAATTGCGTGCTGTGTCATATGAAGAAAAAAAATTAGTTCCAGCTTAGATCGAGCATTAGTGAAAAATTGTGGTACTGTTGTAAACCTATGGAACTAAAAATACATCGAGAAATAGTTTCGAATTGTTTTAAATAAAAACAACTGTAGTATAGAACCATGTTCCCAGAGACGCATGGACTGAATATGCGACTTAAATGGTTTTTGTGAATCCAATAAACATTTAGTGGATAGCAGAGATAAATAGAAGAATAAACAATTTTTACAAACACAAAGTGCGCATTCAAGTTTCATAACCACTAGGTCAGGGGTGTCCGAAGTCCGGCCCGGGGGCCAAAATCGGACCGCGAAGCAATTTTAACTGGCCCGTGACATCAACTTAAATAACTAATTGACTGACTTATTATTTCTGTAACCACATTATATTTATTTGCAAATTTCGAAATTTTGTACTGTTTTGAGTACCTCAAAGGATTGCAAAAATCGATAACATTTTATTGTTTACAAATTACTAGACTTTCAGTCTTAAAGACCAAACAAGGGGAACAAATGTATTTGCTTCTGTTTGTTCTGCTATTAATGACGTTAAATTTCCAAGAAAGCAATGTCAGTATTTATTACTGATGGTGTCCCTGCATGACTTGTGAGCACAGTTAACTACCAAAACTTGTCTGTAACAAAGTCAGTGAAGATGCTGGCAAAGCTTTTAAACTTGACTGTATCATTCAACAACAAGTTTTTGTTTTTGTGGGAAACACCTTAGATGTGATCGTGTCCTTGAGCCAGTGATTACAACAGAAACTATTATCTCTAAAGCCGTGTTTCACTGCCAGTTTCAGCTGTTTCTTCTTGACATCCAGGGAGAATACGAAGATGTTGTGTATCACAATGATGTAAGATAGCTCAGTCGGGGGGCAACACTTCAGCGCTTCTACACACTTAAAATGAAATTGGGCATTTCATAGAAAAATAAGGATTAACTAATTCCAGAACTAACTGATCCTGCTTGGCTGGCAGATATTGAATTTTTATGTGATGTAACAAGACATCTAAACGTTCTTAACACATATCTTCAAGGGCTCAATGCAGTTATATTCACATATCAAGGCCTTTGGGAACAAGCTGCCACTTTTTCAAAGGCAACTGTCTCAAATGCAGCCTTATACCACACATTTCCCCGCACAACAGGAAATCATGACTTGTTCTACAGAAAGAAGCTTCAATGAGCAAATACATAAGTATCTTGTACATGCCAAATCCGTGACTGATCAATTTCAAAGACTCTTTAAAGACTTTGCAACTATTGAAAATGAAATCGTAAGTTTTCTTTACCTTTCTCTGTTGACCCTGATGATTCTCCAGGCAATCTGTAACTGGAACTAATTAAGAAGCAGAGTGTTGCTGAAAGTCGCAACAGACTACAACAGCTTTCTCTCATTTACTTTTACAGTAAGCTGGATAAAGACAGATTCAAAGAGATTCGTACATTTGCTAACAAATTGCTCAGCTTGTTTGGCTCGACATACTTGTGTGAGCAGACATTTTCAGTAATGAATTTTAACAAAGAACCCTGTGAGGACAAGAATAAGTGACTTTCACCTACGTGATATCATACGTATCAAAACCAGTGGCATTTGAGCCTGACCTCAACTATTTACTGCATTCAAGATCTCAGTTGCACTCGTCAAATTAAAATTTTGCTATAAAAACTTCTCAACCTATGTCATTTTTTAAATATTATTTTAAACCGGCCCGCGAATATCTTTACTTCAAGGAATATGGCCCACCATGCAAAAAGTGTGGACGCCCCTGCACTAGGTGCACAGTCAATTTTCTTAACTACTAGGTGCACAAGCAAGTTTCTTAACTACTAGGTGCACAGGCAAGTTTCTTAACCACTAGGTGCACATGCAAGTTTCTTAACCACTAGGTGCACAGGCAAGTTTCTTAACTACTAGGTGAACAGGCAAGTTTCTTAACCACTAGGTGCACACCCTTTTCCAATGCTAATGGTAGTATATTTTTAAATCCTTTATACTAAGTCGTGGCGTCTGCTTGCTGCCGAAAAAACTTTGGATCGATTTTAACACACTTTCCCGTAAGCTAGCGAGCTGAAATTTTGCAGGTATAGTCGTGCCGACGTTAAAAACGATCTATTAAAATTTCAGATCGATCGAATGTACTACACTTATATTAATGAATTTTTAGATTATCTCTATTTATTTCTATTTAGGATGTTAATTTTTATGCTAGTGTCCCGCTGCATATTATATTGAAAAAACCTTTTTAATGCTTTCCTGTCGCACGGTGCGGTACGTATTATATTGACGATACTTTTTAAATATATATTCTCGATCTGTAAATGTAAATGCTAGTAATTGCTAGTAATTGCTTGTGTGTCTCGCGGTGCGCACTATATTAAACATGTTTTTATAACCCTTTTCCCGTGATCAAATCGAGCTGAAATTTAGCAGGCAGACTGTAGTATTTTTTAAAACTATAAATCATTTATATATGAGACATAACTACAATTTTGGATTTCTGGATTGTCGTGCGATGCTTATTATAACGAACGTACTTTTAGTTATGTTTTGTAAATAAAGGATTTATAGTCAAAAACTTTGTTTTTACGGGTTTAAAAAAATATATTCAAGACGTGGATTTGGCGCCACTGCCCAATTTGTCCAAAGTTGAAGGATCATTTATTTAGTGACTCTTTGTGACCCAAGGCATTGGCGTCACCAGCTGAATAGCACATGTGCATCTTGACAGTGGCGTCACAAAAACAATAGCAAACGGTGTCACCATAACTGACTTCATGAATTTTGGTGTAAATTGTAATAGTGTCACATCATCTTCGTTACCTGCACAATTGTTGATGGTGCTGGTGACACCAGTCGGATGTCTCTTTCGATTGAGCGACTATAACATAACCCACCACCAAGGACAAGAGTAGCAAAATGTTCCAGACCGCGATCACTCACCAATGACCGATCGATTAAGTTCACAAAAGTTTTGACGTTCTGGAATAAAATCAAGACGACTAAATTTAATAACACAAAAAATTAAGTTCCCATAATTTATTTTTTTTCTAACCAGGTGGAGAGTGCAACACCGACGACAACAATTACCACCACCACCACTCCAAAAACAACAACTCAACCAACGAACACAAAGATGAAAGTTCTAACTCTCCTGGTAAGTAGATTGTTGATTTTTCCTAAGACATGATTTCCTATCAAGATCATTACCGAAGACTTTCTCTCTCTCTCTCTCTCTTACTCTCTCTATTTCTCTCATTCTCTTTCTCCCCCTCTCTCTCTCCCCCAAAAGCTATGGTATGTATGTTATAATTAATCGTTTCTTGTACATCACGAAAGGAGTTATGGGATTTGGGTTAGCTGACAATATGCAAATAGTTTCATCGTTTCGATTTTACAATTGACACCTTTTAACATTCGCATACACTAGTGTATCACCCGTCAAAAATGACGGAAGTTTTCAAAATAAATACACATCAGATTAAAAAATAACGTAATACTACATAACTTTCATTTATTTTATTTATTTTTATTTGATTCATTTATTATCAAATTGAACAATTTCACGCGGAACGTTCGAAAAGTGTTATTTTTGGTGCAGCACTATAAAACAAAA
Organism: Ampullaceana balthica; assembly: GCA_944989445.1. Classification (NCBI taxonomy): domain Eukaryota; kingdom Metazoa; phylum Mollusca; class Gastropoda; family Lymnaeidae; genus Ampullaceana; species Ampullaceana balthica. The sequence goes on along the minus strand of CALYLW010000528.1, from coordinate 462,258 downwards.
TCGATCGCAGCGCCACCTAACAGCATTACATCCACATTGCAGCGCCGCCTAACATCATAACATTACAACCATACAGACAACGGGAATTATTTATATTGATTGCTATTAAATACGAGGACATATTTTTCAAGGCACATGATATCATAATCCCACTCTCAAGCCGGCATCGTTGGTAATAATGGCTTCCTACGGGGATGGTGGGCGAGTATCTAAACTTGCCATAGGTGTATCCGTGAGTTCATTGGGGAAGGTAATATTGTCCGAGTTCGCGTTCGGTCTTTTCCAACCTATTTTAAGATTTAAAAGCTGACCGAAAGAAACAATCTTATAGCTTAGATGAACTATGTGCCAGGTATTGGAATTAAAAACAACTTGTTGGATTCTAATCGTATCTTATCTGTTACAGACGCTCCTTCTATACCGAAGATTATTGCGTCCTACACTTATCTATGGTTTGTGATTAGTCCTGCGTTCTTATTAGAGTTTTAAATGTTGATAAAGTGTTGGTTTTCCTGGTTTCTTCAGGCAACCCATTCCACGCCCGAATTCCCGACGGGAAGAACCTTTATAAGTCGATGATTAGTTTAAGCATTCCTATTTACCAATCTTTGTAAGTGAACAACAAATTAAAACGTTTTTATTTATTGACAATCCACCACCCTTCATAAAGGATCCGCCCTTTGTCATGCACACCGACAGAGGAAGTGACTTCACCGGCTTTGCCATCGATGTCCTCAGAGAGAGCATCAACAAACTGGGTTACGACGACTTCGATATGACCATTCACAACGACGCCAGGTTTGGTGGCGAGGACAGCCCAGGTGACTTTAACGGCATTGTTGGGGCCGTACAGGACAAGGTCAGTTGAAGTGTTGTATGTTGGGGCCGTACAGGACAAGGTCAGTTGAAGTGTTGTATGTAGGGGCCGTATAGGACAATGTCAGTTGAAGTGTTGTATGTAGGGGCAGGGGCCATACAGGACAAGGTCAGTTGAAGTGTTGTATGTAGGGGCCGTATAGGACAATGTCAGTTGAAGTGTTGAATGTAGGGGCCGTACAGGTCAAGGTCAGTTGAAGTGTTGTATGTTGGGTATTTCAGACTTTGGGAAAGTTCAAACAATTAATAATTCATCTTTGAGTCGTTCTATCAAATGTTTAGTTTGAGCCGTGAAAAACAAGTTCAATCACTCCAGCATCTTTGTTGTGTATCTAAAGATCAGAAAATGGCCAGTTTTATGTTGTTTTGAGTGGCCGCATGTGCAGTGTAACTTAAACTTTGTCTCGTTGAGACAGCTAGTGTTTATCGTTGAGACAGTTAGTGTTTATCGTTGAGACAGCTAGTGTTTATCGTTGAGACAGTTAGTGTTTATCGTTGATACAGTTAGTGTTTATCGTTGAGACAGCTAGTGTTTATCGTTGAGACAGCTAGTGTTTATTGTTGAGACAGCTAGTGTTTATCGTTGAGACAGTTAGTGTTTATTGTTGAGACAGTTAGTGTTTATCGTTGAGACAGTTAGTGTTTATCGTTGAGACAGTTAGTGTTTATCGTTGAGACAGTTAGTGTTTATCGTTGAGACAGTTAGTGTTTATCGTTGAGACAGCTAGTGTTTATCGTTGAGACAGTTAGTGTTTATCGTTGAGACAGTTAGTGTTTATCGTTGAGACAGTTAGTGTTTATCGTTGAGACAGTTAGTGTTTATTGTTGAGACAGTTAGTGTTTATCGTTGAGACAGCTAGTGTTTATCGTTGAGACAGTTAGTGTTTATCGTTGAGACAGCTAGTGTTTATCGTTGAGACAGCTAGTGTTTATTGTTGAGACAGCTAGTGTTTATCGTTGAGACAGTTAGTGTTTATCTTTGAGACAGTTAGTGTTTATCGTTGAGACAGTTAGTGTTTATCGTTGAGACAGTTAGTGTTTATCGTTGAGACAGTTAGTGTTTATCGTTGAGACAGTTAGTGTTTATCGTTGAGACAGTTAGTGTTTATCGTTGAGACAGTTAGTGTTTATCGTTGAGACAGTTAGTGTTTATCGTTGAGACAGTTAGTGTTTATCGTTGAGACAGTTAGTGTTTATCGTTGAGACAGTTAGTGTTTATCGTTGAGACAGTTAGTGTTTATCGTTGAGACAGTTAGTGTTTATCGTTGAGACAGCTAGTGTTTATCGTTGTGACAGCTAGTGTTTATTGTTGAGACAGTTAGTGTTTATCGTTGAGACAGCTAGTGTTTATCGTTGAGACAGCTAGTGTTTATCGTTGAGACAGCTAGTGTTTATCGTTGTGACAGCTAGTGTTTATTGTTGAGACAGTTAGTGTTTATCGTTGAGACAGCTAGTGTTTATCGTTGAGACAGCTAGTGTTTATTGTTGAGACAGTTAGTGTTTATCGTTGAGACAGCTAGTGTTTATTGTTGAGACAGCTAGTGTTTATCGTTGAGACAGCTAGTGTATCGTTGAGACAGTTAGTGTTTATCGTTGAGACAGTTAGTGTTTATCGTTGAGACAGTTAGTGTTTATTGTTGAGACAGCTAGTGTTTATTGTTGAGACAGCTAGTGTTTATTGTTGAGACAGCTAGTGTTTATTGTTGAGACAGCTAGTGTTTATTGTTGAGACAGCTAGTGTTCATTGTTGAGACAGTTAGTATTTATCGTTGAGACAGTTAGTGTTTATCGTTGAGACAGTTAGTGTTTATCGTTGAGACAGCTAGTGTTTATCGTTGAGACAGCTATTGTTTATCGTTGAGACAGCTAGTGTTTATTGTTGAGACAGCTAGTGTCATTTCTCGTATTAAAATATTTCAGGAGGTAATTAAATAAAAACATAAAGTGTCTCATTTCTCTGTTACCATGGTAACCACAGATTGCTGACATGGCGGTGGGCGCATTCACCATCACATCCAGGAGGTCCCAGGTAGTGGCTTTCAGCCAACCGCTCATCACAGGCGGCTACAGGGCGCTGTACAAGATACCAGACTCCTGGCACCCGGGAGAGGCCATGGGTAAGTTTCTCTGAGACTGTCATCTAGTGCCGTGTGTGTGTTGTTAGGTTTGGGATCAATGGCGTCAGCATGTTAGTGGAATTTATGAGTCAGTATGTTGGCCCAAAACTATTTACTAGTAATATGTGTGTGTTGACTGGCCTTACATCTGGAATTAGAAGCCATAAGAGGTTTTTGTAAAAAAATATTATGTCTCAAATGTATAAGGTTTACCAGTGCTTCAAATTTGTTCACCAAACCTCTCTGAGAGCTCCATGGTACATGAAATTAAAACAGGAGAAAGAAAGCAAGAAATAAATATTTACTTTCAAATCGACAGGTGTTGGTTTTGAAAAATGAAGTGTGAACTTTTGAGTACAATTTTCAAAAAAAGTAATTCATTAAAGAAGTTATTTGAAATATTTTTTAAAAATAAATATTTTAAACATTTTAATGATGCTTTTATTCCCCTGAAAACTATACATCCTTGTGGTAAATGTGGGCGGGGTGGTCGAGTGGCAGCGTGCTCGACTGGCGTACCGATGGTCAGGGGTTCGAATCCATGTGAAGGCAAGGATTTGTTCCCTGGCCTAGGGCATCCCTGAGTCACACAGCTCCGAATGGGTACCTAACAATAGTTAGGAGGATGGGTAATGCGTGGAACCCTCATAGCCGTGGCCTGTGAACGCTGCATCACTTGCCAACAGATCATCTGTCATGGTCTGTGGACGCAATTGTCTTCTGCATAGAAGGAGCGTCTGTATATATAAGATGAGATAAGATAATTTAAGTTGAAAATATATTTTTCTTTCAAATAATTAGACATAATTAAAAGTTTGTTCATAAAAACTGAGCAATCTTAAAGGGTCTAAAACACACTTTAAAGTTATTCACTTGATTAGAATCAATAGTTCATTATGAAAAGATACTATGCCATGTACTTCTAGAAGTTTCAAAATATGTCTTGATTTATAGTTTGTTTGTTTATGATTGTTAAATAATAAGTTAATAGATAAAATATCAATACTGATGTTGACTTCAGAGATAAAATAGTTCATTGTTTAGATATATTCCTGTATAATTTATTATTAATAAATTTAGTTTTATATTGATAAATTGTAAGTTTATTATTGATAAGTTGGTACATTATTTTGATAAATGAATAGTTTATTATTGCTATGTAGTTTGTAATATCAAAATATCACATAATTAACAATGATGATTTTTTGTTGACAGTTACTCTGCTTCGTCCATTCTCACCTGGCCTGTGGGTCCTCATTGTTTTTATGTTTGTGTTGGCCAGTTTGGCCTTGTACATCATTGGCCGCTTCAGCCCATATGAAGACATCGCCTTTGTAGGGAAAACTTCAACCTACGATGGACTGACATTACAGAACTCATTTTTGTACACATTTAGTACACTTGTATGGCAAGGTTTGTACACATTTAGTACACTTGTGTGACAAAGTTTGTGAGCAGTTACTTTGAATATGAATATTTACTTTTAGAGACATAACATGTCTGTGGCACTGTGATGTCATAGGTCTTAATCATCCTGATATCACAGATCTGAATTTTAATAGTTAAGGGTGATGGTGTGGAGGATGAAGTAATTTTTCAAGCATAAATACAAGACTTCTGCTACTAGGGAAATTAGTTAATTCAGTCAACCTAAAGGAATATGAACTTTTTTTTAGATGCACTACATACTACATATCATTAACTGCGTTTTAGTTCCTAAATAACATTTGTATTGATATATTTTGTATTTTAAGACTTGTAAAGGGAGAGATTTGTTCCCATGGCTAAAGGTGTCCCTGAATCCACCAATTTCAGGATTTGTTCCCATGGCTCAAGGTGTCCCTGAGTCCACCAATTTCAGGATTTGTTCCCATGGCTAAAGGTGTCCCAGAGTCCACCAATTTTAGGATTTGTTCCCATGGCTAAAGGTGTCCCTGAGTCCACCAATTTCAGGATTTGTTCCCATGGCTAAAGGTGTCCCTGAGTCCACCATGGCTAATGGTGTCCCTGAGTCCACCAATTTCTGAATTTGTTCCCATGGCTAAAGGTGTCCCTGAGTCCACCAATTTCAGGATTTGTTCCCATGGCTAAAGGTGTCGCTGAGTCCACCAATTTCAGGATTTGTTCCCATGGCTAAAGGTGTCCCTGAGTCCACCAATTTCAGATGGGTATCTGACTCTTGTTGTGGAAACAAAGGTGGCTAGGCATTGTGCCACAAATGCCCTCATAACCCTGGCCTGTGAATGCTTTCTTTACACGCCAACAGGCCAACATGGTCCGTGAATTCTTATAAGAACTTAGGATGCAATAATCTGCTCAGGAGTATTGGTCATAAAAAAATTATAATATTTATTTTTCCACTGCTTGCGAAAACATCACCGATGGAACTTTACTACAGGAAAATAATTTTTGCTACAACACTGCAATTTCAATATCTATTTCCTGTATCTTCAGGCTACACTGCTGCCCCAAAGTCCATATCTGGACGTGTCCTCATAAGCGTCTGGTGGGTGTTTGCTGTGATGACAGTTGCTGCCTACATTGCCGGCCTAGTTGTGCTCTTATTTAGGCAAGTCTCACATCTTAACTCATCGTTGTGCAAGTCATCATGATAAAAGAACAGAAGCATGTTCAATGTGTCATTAATTTGTAAAAATAGTGGAAATTAACAGAGAAATTTTTAAAAAATGTTTTTAAAAAAAGAATTTATTTTGCGCACTGCATCCAAACTTAATGAAGTAAATAGTGAAACAAGCTTATAAAAACAACATTCAGCAATAATTAGAACATCGTACACCGTCAACTTATTTGATGGTTGGAATAACTTTCTTTTTTTAATCTCTAGAGTTAATCCCGAGATTCGAACTCTTCCCTTTACAACATTTGATGAGTTGTCCCGCCAGAATAAAGTTGGTTTGATGGTCGTTAGAAATTCTTCAGCACATCGCTACTTGACCATCTCACAGAGAACTGTAGAGAAGAGATTGTTGGCCTTAATTCAACTGCATCATGAAGAAATGTTTGTTAACAATACAGAAGAAGGCATTAAGAAGGTTAAGAAAAAAAACAAGTTAGACATGAACAAGGTTTTGCCAATTAAAGTATTGTAAGACATTGCAAATTATGGGGATTTTGTTTATGTACTGTGATGAACACAACAAAAGAACAATAAATTAGGTATATGAAGACAACAACATTTTTTCTTAGTTTTTAAGAAAATTAGTACATGACTGTATCTCTAATAAAAATGCAGGACTAAACACAAACCATAGATAAGCGTAGGACGCAATAATCTTCTGTATAGAAGGAGCGTCTGTAAACAGATAAGATAAGATAAGATAAGACTTAAAAACAAGACCACCAGACTGTACCAGGCATCACAACACAAGACTGTACCAGATATCACAACACAAGATTGTATCAGACATCACAAGACAGACTAAAAATCATTTTAACATAAACAAACTTCACCAAATAGTATGCCAAAGCTGTTACTAAAAACTTTAAAGGCAGACTAAAAAAACATATTAGCTTAAACAAACTTTACCAAATAGTATGCCAAGCTGTTACTAAAAACTTCCCTAGTCACGCATGATTGTGAAGCTGTTTTATTTATTTGTAGTTTTCCCTAGAAACCTTTCTATTTTCCCTTTGTCCAAAAAATTTAATTGAGTTTGATTATGGAGAGTCTAAATTACTCACTCATTTACTGTGAATACTATTTGTATGTCTTTAATTTTTATCCTTGTCGTTATAGTTTAAGAGCTTAATGTATTTTTCATATTGTGCAAACTTAACTCTATGTTTATTTATGCATATGGTTTGAGTCTAAAATTCTTTCAACAATTTTTTAATTATAATTTAATCTGTAACTCTAAAACTTTCCAGATGCTTGAAAGTGATGGCAAGTATGTTTTACTCATGGAAGCTTCAGCTGCTGAATACCTGAGCACACAAGAGCCTTGCAACAAGATGGTCCTTGGAGAAACTCTCGGTGAACACTCCATTGGGTTTATCTGTCGTAATGACCTAAATCTCTGCGACAACATCAGCACCCAGGTGCTGAGGATGAAGGAGGATGGAAGGATTGATAAGTAAGAAATGTTTGGAATGATGAACCATCATATATATATATTTACGCTCAATTATGTATGACTGACTCACTCACTGTGGCCTAACGCTAATTGAAAATATAGACTTGAAAATCATACTCCTTTTGGTTTCCAGATTAACATTAACCAAACAACGCACTATGAGGTAAGCATTTGTGTTGTTAACAGTGCTGACTGACTCAAAGAGTTATTTTTGTGGTGCAGTAATTTGGTGCGCTGCTTTCTAAAATTACTTTAAAAATCATGTGGTGATTAGCACTTTAAAAAAATATTATATACATACTTTGTGTACATTTCAGGATATTTCGTATTTATCATACAAGGATAAGTTACTTGGGCTTTTGATAAAAAAAAACAACCCTATTATAAAATACTTTGTGTACATTTAAGAAAGTTTAATATTACGTATTTATCATACAAGGACAAGTTAGTTGGGCTTTTGGAAAAGGGCTTAAAAAAAGGGGGTGCCACAGGGGCCACGGCGCCACAGCACAAACTAGTTCAATAGAAATAGCATTTGATGAAGATATTTAACAGATTGTTAAAGTTGGAGGACGTCAGTTTTTCTAATTCAAAGGGATTGTGGGTTAATGTGAAATTTCAGTACATGAGAAAAAATGAAACCAATTTATGAATTAGGGAAGACAATTAAAATATTTGAAGAATCTAGCAACAAACAAACATCTAAAAACTTTTATTTGAACAGTTTTAAAAATCAGAGCACTGTGCATGTGCTAGACTAGCAGGGACAAATAGTGCTAGACTAACAGGGACAAATAGTGCTAGACTAGCAGGGAAAAATAGTGCTAGACTAGCAGGGACAAATAGTGCTAAACTAGTATGGACAAATAGTGCTAGACTAGCGGGAAAAATAGTGCTAGGCTAGCAAATAGTGCTATACTAGTATGGACAAATAGTGCTAGACTAGCGGGACAAATAGTGCTAGACTAGCAGGGACAAATAGTGCTATACTAGTATGGACAAATAGTTCTAGACTAGCGGGAAAAATAGTGCTAGACTAGCATGGATAAATAGTACTAGACCAGCAGGGACAAATAGTGCTATACTAGCAGGGACAAATAGTGCTAGACTAACAGGGACAAATAGTGCTTGACTAGCATGGATAAATAGTACTAGACTAGCAGGGGCAAATAGTGCTAGACTAGCAGGGACAAATAGTGCTATACTAGCAGGGAAAAATAGTGCTATACTAGCAGGGACAAATAGTGCTAGACTAGCATGGACAAATAGTGTGAGACTAGCAGGGACAAATAGTGCTAGACTAGCAGGGACAAATAGTGCTATACTAGCAGGGACAAATAGTGCTAGACTAGCATGGACAAATAGTGCTAGACTAGCAGAGACAAATAGTGCTAGACTAACATGGACAAAAAGGGCTATACTAACATGGACAAATAGCGCTATACAAGAAACAATCATCGTTATCATCATGTAGATGAAATTCTTGTATTGGGATTTGACTTAAATTTTCATTAAATCATCAAGCCTCTCCAGACAACTCTCAAGTTATCTTTTCCTCTGTACTTGTGTTGTTATTTTATTGATTACTCTCTTTGGCTCTGAATTTCACAGCAGCTAATTTTTAATTTCATTTAATTAGTTTTATTTGTGTTTGTCTATTTGTTCGTTGAAGAAGGCTCTTTGCCGAAACGTTCAGTGTTTTGTGACGTCTTGTCAGGCTCGTACCTACTCTGTTTGCATGTCATATATCTACTGTTGTTATTTAACAAGATTATCCTTCAACAAATCTGCTGTATTTGCTCTTATAGGTATATTCCTAGTTTAAAAAAATAAGCTTTTAATTATTTTTATTTTGCTCCACATTTCAGGCTGAAAGAAAAATACTTTGCTGGAGGTTGTCTCAAAGATACAGGGAGAAGCTACGTCTTTGAAGGGCTTCCATTTTTTGATACATTTGGGGGTGAACCAGATGCCATTATGCCATTGACTATAACAATCAAAAGATTCTCTGTAGCATTTATCCTGCTGGTCATAGGCCTTGCAGTAGCTGGTATAGCTCTGCTTGTGGAGATCTACTATGCCAAGAGGAGAGGAACAGCTGTAAGTCTAAATCCATTTGTATTAGTTTTGACTAACTGTTAAAATATAGCTTATTTGTGACACTTAAAAATATATAAAAATGTTGATCAGATTAAAGCAAAAAGTAAAATAAATTAGGATTGTGTCATTAGCAATTCTCATCTAAGATTCATTGCTCTGTGTGAAAAAAAACAAAAAACATGTGTAAAGCTGCACAGCATCCATTTTTTGTCCACAATTTTACACCCCAGAAACACAGATACTATCTTATTCTTAGAAAATATTTTTGTAAAGGAAATCTACTGCTATATTATGTCAAGTAAATGTTACCTTTATTTTCACAAAAGCTGTTCAAAATATTAATTATTATTTCCTGCCGTATTACCTGTCTGAAATAAATCACAAATCATAACCCCCTTATCTTATCAAATAAAAACATCCTTATGAAAACGTTGACAAACATGACATTTATAAGACGCCATGTCCCAGTGTGACTCTTACTTTCTTGAACCCCAGTGATAAAAGTTGACACACATTTAAATGTACCGACATGTTTTGTACTTATGGTAGCAGCTAATTAGTTGGCATAGGTTCCTGAAAAGATGTTTTTATTACTTGGTTTTTAACAGGTACCTCAAAGACTCCAAAGAGAAGGGCGAGATGATGATGCCAGAGCCATAGGAACAGATTTTCATGATGATGACAGAGCCTAATGATAGGTCAACACAAAGTCCATCTGATCCCATAATGTCTTATGACAGACATAATAAATTACATCTGAGGGTATAAGAAAAAATTTGATATTCATTTATGATGATTCAATTTTGGCTTTCAGACAGTTTGAAGAGAATAAAGCCTTAAGTTTTGATTTTAATTATAAGGGATTTAAAAAAAATTAAGTTATGTGTACAAATCACTTCTTATATATAAATCTTTTATAGAATGACAAAAACTTTTTTTATAAAATATTTTTTAATTTTCATTAAGTTTCAATGCTTTATCAAGTCATTAGAGTCTGACATGAACATTTCCAAAAGAGCTTTTTAATAAATTATATTAAAAATCCCTATTTCAACCGCTCATTGAAAAAAACCCATCTGAATTGTTGCTTATAATTAATTGTTCCTTAAAAAGAATGTTTTACTAGATGTGCTTATTTTTAAAGCAAAGTAGATGAATGTATGGAATGACAGATAGATTACGTGTGTGTAAAAACCATGTATATGGCATTCACTTGAGCCTTCATCCACATCCACAGTACCTCTTCTTCATAATCAACTAGCAATTATGCTTCTTATTTTTATTGCTGCAATCTGGTTAGCATAGTGAAAAATATTTGATTTGGTACAAACTACAAGCGTTTGGTATATTTTTAGATGATCATAAGACCTATCATAATGTAGCAATCTCAACTCATTTTCCTGTCATAGATCAGAGTTTAGCAGATCATAGCACTAACTAGGATCCCAGGTCTACAAATAGGACGCAATAATCTTCTGTATAGAAGGAGCGTCTGTAAACAGATAAGATAATAATTCCAAGGGTAAAAAACTGACATATTTAAGGCAATGTTAAGTGATATGGAAATTACTGATAGCTGGGTCTTATTTCATCTGACTGCTTTTTTAAAAAAACAATTTAGAAAAATTTCAAAATACAATAATGTTGAATTAATGGAATGACTAATACCAGCAGGCAATAGCTTACAGACTTTTTATGTCAGATCATTGGATAAGGTAATTTTTTTTCTTCTTCATTATATAACTTGTATTTACGGTTTAAGATCTGCAGGTCTTTGTTATAAGTGTTTACAATGGATGTTGGCTCATTATTAGCTATGTCTAATAGCTTCTGCATTTGTTGTTTTTTAAATATTATTTTTTTTAATTGAAATTTAATTTTTTTCAAATTTATATCTTATGGTTCATTTATTCAGTAATATTGCTATGAAAAGCTTATCTTTTTTATAAATTTTTACAAATCTTATATAGGTCGGCATTTTTAAAGTGACATAAATAAATCATTAAGACTCTTAATCCAGATAAAATACAAGATACACACATTTTGTGATCAAAACAATAAATTAAAGCTTTATTAATAGACTAATACACAAGTCAATGCCTTCATCAGAAAAAATAAATTAATACAAGTATTTAAATTAAATTTACAATTTTTGTGTGTATCTTGTATTTTATTTAAAAGCTTTATCACAGTCCTATTCTATTTGATGTGTTAATCCAGATGAATAAACTATGGAACTTCTTAGTTTGTCATGACACATTTTTTATTATTCACAAAACTAAATGTCATTATCATTGAAATTACCTTTTACTGTTCAAGTTTGATTTATATTCTTTGATTTAATAGGAGAGACCTTTAGTTACACAAAATCATTAGGCATCTGTTTTATACCTGTTATCAGACACTAGTAGGTGCTGTATAAAGCTTTTGTAGGATGAGAATGAAGTTGTCATGATGATTCTAATAAATGTTGATTGCCATACATTCACATATTAATTAGTTTATTGATTGAAATTTTAAACTATGTTTGTAAACATTCCATATTTCTCAGTAATTATAGTGTACTTTATTTTTTTGATTAATAGCCTGTCAGGTGTTTTATCCTTATAGCCATTACCAAAGCAAAAAAAAAGTCTTTGGGGGTTTGAATGTAAATATAGATTTTAAAAATTACATCTGGAGTTTATTTTTATTTTTTTCCTAATCATACTTTGTCAAAATAAATATGAGAGATTACCAGCTATGAAATTAAACATGCCTGATATGTCTGCTCTGTTATAACTTACACTTGAAATTACTAAAGTTTTTACTTGAATAAGACAACACCTTATTTCCTGTTAATTTTGAATAATACAAATTAGGCTTTAAACAAAATGAAAAGAAGGAAACAAAAATTATTTTATTTTTATAAATAGTTTTCAAGATGAATACCTATAGTTATAAATACTTCATTAACTTTATAATACTTTCCTGCAAATACAAAAAGATGCTCCACCAAGGTAAAACCGCTGGGATGCATAATTAATACAAAAAAAGTTTACTTATATTTATGACTATCCTATCATAAAAAATAAAGGTATTTAATGTGTTCACTCACAATTCATTCATCATTCAATAATTGAATTATTATTTTATTTATGTATCAGAGCTTTTAAATAATGTCCCATGTTGTTAAACTATAATGAAAAAAAAATCCCTATTTCTTTCAAATTTCACCCTACCAGTTTCAGCAACAAAAAAAACACCAAAAAAAGCAAATGAAATCTAAAACAAAGTACTGCTAGAATATTTATATCTCTCTGTGGTCTGCAAATATCCACTGACCACTTTTTCAAGAATGAGTCAATCTGTTTCATCTTAAAGGTCAATGCTGAAATTTGCACAAAACAGAATTACTGAGCACATATAACCTACAAATGACGTCATCACATGAGCTCCACATACAAAAAACAGGAGGCCCTGAAACCACAGCTAACTCTAAAATATTCAATCCCTACACCATTTCCAAAATATTGCTGTACTAAAACATAATTGTTCTACTGATCCATGCATACAATTTTAAATGCTTTGAAAAAAAACAAACAAACAAAAAGAATTATGAAAACAAAGTAATATTAAGTTTTCCTCAGAGTAAATGCTTACCTTTGATCTATTTGTATCATTGTTAACTTCTACTTTTTTTCTCTTCTACAAAACAATCTTTCAACTGCGATGTATGATTTTTTTCAAATGCCTTGGTTTGTATTTGAATAAATCAAAGGGAAAAAATAAAATTTCACATAATTTTGTATTTGTTTTGGCCTTAATTGAATCACAAAATTAAAAATTTTAAAACAAATTTACATTAAGCATATTTTTTTCTACACTGAATACATTAAGAAGATAATGTTTAAAACTATGCACCATACATATTTTGAAGTAGTAATGTAGCAAATCTGCTCCTATTAATTGGTGTTACAAGTTCTTTTTGGAATAGTTATAATTTAGGTCACTCCTGTGTATAAGGAGTTGTGCAGCAGTTTTCTTTTCGGATTATTATGTGCTCTTAGCCTATTAAATTATATACACGATATACAAAGGAATTGTGTGATCAAAACAATAAATGAAAGCTTTATTTATGGACGAATACGTAAGTCAACGTTTTGGCTAATTCTTTCATTAGTACAAAGAAATAATAGTATTTAAAATTAAATTAACTTTATATATTACATGCTTCACCACCGAGGACAAATAATAATTAAGTAAAGTGGTATATTGCAAGGCTGTGTGAGAAAGTAATAATTTGTACAATGGATGGCGGTGTGAGAAAGTAATAGTTTTTGTGACAATACATGTCAGTGTGAGAAAGTAATAATTGTTGGTACAATGGATGGCGGTGTGAGAAAGTAATAATTGTTGGTACAATGGATGGCGGTGTGAGAAAGTAATAGTTTTTGTGACAATACATGTCAGTGGGAGAAAGTAATAATTGTTGGTACAATGGATGGCGGTGTGAGAAAGTAATAATTGTTGTTAAATTAGGTTCAAATTTAATTGGGATTTGGGTCACATGTATTTAATAACCTCGATATGACTCCATAGTATCTTCATTATTTTTATCCTGAAGTCTATTTAAGGCCTTGCCTGTAGCAGCAATTAGATCTTTTCAATGATACATGGAGATGAAAAAGACTGTAACAACCTAGTAGTGTACTAAAAATAAGAGAGTTCGTTTCACTTTGAGCAGCATGTAAACAACTGACGTTAAATGAATGATTTTAGCAAAGTACTTATTTGGCATAAATATTTAAGTCGTTGAGTCTTTCTTGAACTCCTGTAAATTTTCCAGCCATGAAGAAGTATTATCACACGCTGGACATTTGCTGTTCATTATTTTGAGACCGTCAACTTTAAACTTATTTAAAAAATCATTTCAGAAATGTCAGCACATTAATTTTGTTTTCAATGAAATCTTTGAAAAATTCTACAAGGTGTGCTTTCTGATTTTTATTCTCTACATATTACACCACTGGACATGTTTGATCCTTATGTTAAATATCTGGAGAGCTATCAAATACAATTGAATAATATTTACTCTCTTGTAAGTGAAAGATGATTTTTGAAAAACTCTACCGCCTAAAACTGTAATTAGCTATTTTTGAATTTTGTTGTGCCCATTTTTTGAATTTGGTTACTATCGAAGCAATGTCTGTAAACAGTGATGTACAGTTGTTTTTGGCACAGATTTAAGGTTGTATGCATTCCTTACGTTAGTTTACCACGTCTACATACTCTTAAAGAACACCAGAAATTTCAATATGAATCAACAGTAGATACTCTGGAACGACTTTCTGATACAAGATGTGCAAGCCCTAAGCATGCAGTTCATGCAGTTGTTGGATCATTCTCTGCTATTCTAGCCACACTTGAAGATATAAATTCAGGGGAATCAACCGAATATAAAGGAAGTGTCAGAGCAGAAACTATCGGACTATCTGTTTTAATAACAAAATATTATTTTGTTTTTCGGATGCTATTTGTACAAAAGTTATCTTCATGTTATCAAAGTACTTGCAACGACTTTGCAAAACAATTGATCGATGTTGGAAGAAATAAGTTTGTTGAAATGAGAAGCGATGAAGCTTTTAAAATTCTGAATGTAGATGTCAAATCATTTATTAACGAAAATGGTTCCAAACTAGATGTTAAAACAGAATTTAAAGAAAAGTGAATAGCAAAAAAGAAAAGCATGGCAGGCGAACTTAGCAGAGATAAAATGGCTGCTGATCCAACTACACTCTTTAAATCTGAAACGTACTTCACTATCATGGATAAACTTGTAACACAAATAGATTATCGATTTAATGAATTTTGGGGCACAATTACTTATTTCTATTGTATTGATCCATTACAAATGTCGGAAGAAAATTAAGATTATTGTCAGTTTATGCAAAATTTACAAACACGACATTAACCTTGAGGAAGCAATCGTAGAATCTGATACCTTCAAAGATTTGTATGCATCAATCCATCCGTCATTATCTACTGAACTACAACTTAAAATGGTTCAGCCATTCTTGACTGAAAAAGAAATGGCACCAGGTCTCCCTAATTTGTCAATACTCTATAAAAGTTACTTGACTCTTCCTGTTAGCAGTGTTACTGTTGGAAGAAATTTCAGTAGATTGAAACTCATCAAAAATTATTAGCGCTCAACAATGACAAAGGAATGTCTGTCTGGATTGGCATTAATTTCAATTGAATGTGATCTAGCTGAGAACGTTGAATTTGAATCAACAATAAATCGTTTTGCTACAATGAAATCACGTAGAAAGCAATTTATATAGGGCAGACGCTCCTTCTATAC
This sequence comes from Ampullaceana balthica, assembly GCA_944989445.1. NCBI lineage: Eukaryota > Metazoa > Mollusca > Gastropoda > Lymnaeidae > Ampullaceana > Ampullaceana balthica. Next base: position 446,725 of record CALYLW010000528.1, on the reverse strand, counting down.
AGAAGAATATTGCGTCCTATGCTTATCCATGTTTGTGTTTAGTCCTGCATTCTTATTAGAGTTTTAAATGTTTATTTAAGGAACTTTACAATCATTGTTTGTGTAAAGTTCATTGATTTTCCCCAAAGTTTGATGCTCAAACTTCCAGTGATAAATTATTTTTTAAAATTCTGAAGCTAATTGTTTAGTTTATTTATAAGTATAATATTATTGGCACTCATTGTGTGTGTGTGTTACTAATCCTGACCAATACGCTTCACCAAAGTCTCTGTGTTTTTCATTATTTGTAGCATCAGATTACCTGGTCTTAAACTCAACTATTTTTGCCAGCTAAAAGTTCTCATCTCATTCTTTCAGATAGAAAACTATTACAAGAACTAAAAATAGTAGCTCTTAAAATTTGATTAGTAAAAATAAGTTGTTCTCTTTGGAACTAAGTTCATAATTTACTGTCATCTTTTTATCCTACATATGATATATGCATATAATATGTATATGATAAATGATTTCTTTAATTACTTAGACCTTTTATTAATTATTAACATTTTTTAAAAATACATTATATTTTGTTTGCATTTGTGACCTATTACTCTCCTGAATATAAAGCAATTGTTTGTATATTGAAGAGATTCATTGCAATGGTTTGATGTAAACAAAAAGAATATTAAATAATGTACTTTGAATGATCAACGCAGCATTTATTATTTAACACTTAGTTATTTGTTTGAGTTACTGTCACTGCTATTTAAGGCAAGCTGAACAAACTGATGAGTCATCTTGCAGATAGTACAACAAACTATTGGAGGCCTATAAAACAATTTAATCAAATTCTACCTCATTATCAAAACATTTTAGATGTTTTATTTAGCCCAAAGACTATAAACTTAATATGCTGAGTTTTCTATGTTAAAGTCTGCTAGGATATTCAGCAATTGAAAGTGAACACAAAGTATTATGAGAAATTTAGATTTTTGTCACAAATTACAGCTCCCAAATTAACTACCATTTTCATAAATTCAATTGATTAACCATATCTACTTAAGACTAGATGTTTCTTTTTGTCTAGCAAGTTGCCACAGGGGCAACTCTGAAAATGAATGTAACATAAACAACACACTTTAGATTTCATATTTGAGACTGCAGCAGCCTCTTAAGATGAAAACTTATTAAAGTAAAACTCACATTTAAAGTGAGCAGAAATGTTGTTTCAACATAAAATATAGCAATAAGAGTGAATCTCATATCAAATTTCTAATCTTCATTGCAGAACCAGCAATTTTAGACAAATGAATTTTATTTCAGCACCTATAAATATTTGCACTAAGAAAATGAATAAAAAAAATTTTGCGGCGCCCCTGAAATTCTCCTGGCCCCCCCACGCAGACAAACCTATATCCGCCACTGGGGAGGGGGTGTAAGAAAGTTTGACAGTTTGTGACAGGGGGGAGGTTCCGGCCATGTGTGACGTCACGGTGTCTTATATTAAATTTTAATTATTTTGTTGTTAAAAACCAAATTTTGTGTTCCAAAGTGTGACGTACTTTGGGGGGGGGGTTCCAAGATTTGTGACAGATTGTGACAGGGGCAGGGGGGTTAAAAATGGTCAAAAATAGCGTGACGTACTTTATAGACGGCCCCTAAGTCATTTAAGTAAGCAAATAAGCAAAACATTTTCCCCAGTAATTTAATTACGTTAAAATCATTCTCGCGTTGTCCGTCTCATCTCTGTTAGTGTCTAATTTAGAGAAAATAATGTTAAAATTTGAGGACACTTGTAGTAATTGCAAATTTTTCAAGTGCGAAAAATGTCTTTACTTTAAATATGTATAATTTTGATTATAATCATCACCATCATAACGTAAAAATATCTAAAGGGAAATTATTATAGTAATCTTTATATAAAATATATGAAGATATATAATTGCTTGTTGTACTTCTTTTGACAATTTTTAATACCATCACATATTTTTATTTTTATACACATTAATTTTTATATAAATAGTCAGTGTCATACATTTTTTTTCAGTTTATTATTAATCTTATTTAAAAGAATTGAAAACTTTGCAATTGAAACACGTTGAAGTTGCTTATTAAAATATGTAAATGGACGCATTGTATTTGCATCACGTACCCTAAGCCAGCAGATGTGAATATTGACTTCATATCGTTCCCTTAATGTTTAAGGGATAATGTTAATAAGTGTTGATATAATTGTTAAAACATCTACAATTATGAGAAGTTGTATTTGCAATGGCAATATTTGCTTACAGTAAATATTTATCCCATAAAGTTTTAAAATAATATTGCAGATTAACATTTAATTTATACATTATTAATATATTAAAGAATTGTGAATACTGCATACAAGTCAGTTAGGCAACCTCATGAACATAACTCTTAAAGAACAGACAGTTTGAGTGGTCATACATTTTCTCAAATGTCATTTGTGTAAGAAAAAGAAATTGTTTATTTTAAAAATCCTTTATATTAACTTGTGGTTTCGGCTTGCCTGAGTGCCGAAAAAACTTTGGATCGATTTTTAACCCACTTTCGTAGCTAGCAAGCTGACATTTTGCAGGCAGATTTATGCCGATGATAAAAACGATGTATCAAAATGTCATATCGATCGCATGTACCGTTATTAAATTATTGAATTTTTAGATTATTTATTTATCTCTATGTATCATGTTAATTTTTGTGCTAGAGTGTCGTGGAGCGTATTAGTATTATATTGAACAACCTTTCCAGTGGCGCAATAAGGTGTGTATTATATTGACGATACTTTTCAAAAATATATTCCCGATCGGTGCGCATTATATTATACAAGTTTTGCGAGATATAACTAAAATTTTGTATTTTTGGATTGTCTTGCGCTGCGTATTATAATGAACATTCTTTTAGTTATGTCTCGTACAAAAAGGATTTATTTTTAAAAAAACGTTGTTTTTTTACGGGTTCTTTTTAAATTAAACTTTGGCTTATTGGTGCCACTCAATAAGTTATCGATAAGATTTCAACAATGAGACAATCAAAGATTCAAACCTCCATTATCAACAGTTTTGGGAACGGAGGCGGACCATTCTAACTAATGTGCTTGATAATTCGTCAATGTATATATTCTTTAATGTGATTTTATATTTTCCGTTAAAAACCTTCTGTGCAATTTTAAATGTAAAATTATCAAAGAAACTAGCAACAAAGCCCGTCCAAGGACGGGCATAAGTGTAGGGTGACATGTGAAGTTCATTATAGGACACAACAACATTACCTACACCCGTTTGTCCAAAGAGCCTACCCCCCCAACACCACGGTCTGTTGCGAGACCCTACATCATCTCCACCACAGTTTGTTGAGAGACCCGCCGTCTCGACCAGCAATACATGTGTATCACGTTAAAAATAATATACATTATAATTATAACAACATTACCCACCCCGTCTGTTCAGAGACCCTACCTCACCCCCACGCGGTCGAGTCCCCCCAACACGCGGTCTGTCGAGAGACTCTACCTCCCCTCCACCACGGTTTGTCGAGAGATCCAACGTTTCGATCGGCCATACATGTGTATCACGTCAAAAATTCTATACATTATAGTTATAACAACATTACCTACCCCCGTCTGTACAGAGATCGTACCCCCCTTCCACACCGCAGTCTGCCCAGAGTTATTATAAATAACACTTAAAAACAAAGTTTTTTTGCTACAAATACCAACGCGCACCGCTCAAAATAAACTCTTGGAAAAAAAAACTGCACCAAAAATAACTCGTTTTGAACTTCGTTCAATATGTTAATGAGATTTAATTTTCTCCGCCGGTGATTGGCTTAGGAGTCTGTAGGAGTTTGAGCAACGAATCGCCAACGATGACGGACAGAAAATTGCCTTTTATTATATAGGATTATTATATAGGATGTTTTATTGTATATCCGTGATTTTATATATCTTGAACTTGAACTATCCCTTAACCCGTCGTTGGTCGTTGCGGCACCATCGTGAACTGCTCACTGTCTCACGCCATTTGTCCCGGTCCTGTGCTGCCTTTTGAGAATCGCTGAATGACAGGCCGGTACACTCTTTGATATCGTCCTCCCATCTCTTCTTTTCGTCTGCCTCTTTTCCTTCCTCCCTGGACTGTGCCTTGCAATATAGTTTTTGCGAGACCTCCAGTTCTTGTCACGTGTCCGTACCATCGTAATTTCCTCTTCTTAATGGAGGTGAGAAAGTCCTCGTAGGGGCCAATGACAGTACTTATTGTGTTGCGGACCACTTCGTTTGTGATGTGCGCTGTGTAGGAGATGTTCAATATCTTTCTGAAATATCTAAACTCTAGCGCATTGATTCTTCTTTGGAGGTCTGCAGTGAGCGTCCAAGCCTCACAACCATACAAGAAGACCGACATCGCCAGTTGTGTCAGTTGACTTCGGGCAGTCGAGCCTTTGAAGTATTCATTGTACAGCTCAGAACAGTATTCGGTCCATTTTCTGAGAATTGCTTGTTCTTCTGTGATACATTTTGCGGATTTATCTTGTATGGTTGAGATACGACCTTGTTTGGTGGATGTCAAGTCTTTTACAATTTTGTAAGCCATTCTTGAATTGTTCCTTAGTAAATTTTCATCGATGTCTGAGCATTGTTGTTCTATCCATTCCTTTTTTGCTTTTACCATATCTTTCCTGATCTTTTTATTGATTTCTCTGTATCTGGGTGCTCCTTCTGCAGTATTCTTTAAGCTCTTAAGTTTTTTTCTTTCATCGCATAGTTCCAGAATATTAGAGGAGACCCATGGTCTTTTTATAGCTCTCTTCTTACCAAGTACTTCTTTTGCTGCTTCAATTATTGTGGTATTGAAGATGTCAGTGACTAGGTCTATGTCCATGTCCGTCTCTGACTCATATAGTGTGGTGAGTGGAGCAAATTTTCCTCCAATGGTTGCCCTGAAGACTTCTGCGATTTCTGGGTCTTTCAGTTTGTCAAGGTCAAAGCGTAATCGTGGATTGCCTTGTTTTGCTATCTTTTTCAGGTGGAGATGGAAGGTCATCAGCACAAGATTATGGTCACTGCCGATATCTGCTCCAGGGAAACTTCTAGTTCTAGCTGTTTTAATACACGATTTGAATCGTTTTCTGACCAGTATGTAATCTATCTGGTTACTATGTTCCCCGTCAGGGGCTGTGCCAAGTCCATCTTCTGGATTTTTTGTGTTGGCCAATTGTGTTAGCTAGCAGGAGGTTGTTATATCTTTGCAAGTTCCAGGAGACGAAGCCCTCTATCATTGGTCAGATCATTGCAAGAGCGTCCGCAAGTATCTGCCCAGTTGGTCCATACATCTACTCCAATCTTCGCGTTCCAGTCTCCTTGGACGACGATAATGTCTTTCCTTGGTGTTTGATCCACGATGTCCTGTACTTGGTCATAGAAGGCCTCTAGTTCGCTGTCATCGTGGCTGGTTGTAGGAGCATATATCTGTATAATTGTGATATTAAAGGGTGTGGCTTTCAGCCGAATGGTGATGATGCGGCTGGAGACAGGGCGACATCCAATGACCGAGTTTGTTATATTTTTATGGATGAGGAATCCAACTCCATGTTCGTGTCTGTCCTCCCTGCCGCTGAAGTAGATCTTGTGTCCTTCCTCTGTTGAGTGTTCACCAAAGCTTTTCCATCGGGTCTCACATAGTCCGATGACATTCCATTGGTATCACTCCATTTCATGCGTCAATTCTTTCACTTTTCCTGTTGCATGTAGAGTTCTTACATTCCATGTGCAATAATTACGTCGTCTCCAATTTTAAGGTTGAATGGGGGAGTTGCTTGTGGTGCACCAGTAATACACTTTTCGTCCCCACCCTGGTGTGCAGTGGTAGACGCGATCCTTGTTAACCCGGGCGACCACCGAGCCGGTATGTGTTGAGTTAGTATTACAGTCATGTGGTGTGTCTAGGGCAGGAAATGCTTGGCGGCGCCCATCCCTTTCCAAGCTTGATCACAGCCGGTTTCCTCCTTATCGGTGGCCCGCCTTGATCACGGACACGTAGCCGTTGAGTTCGCACTTGATCTCGTCCGCCCTGGCCGGTGCTTCAACTTGGAAGTCATACGCCCAGTGGTGCCGTGTCAACACCACCCCTCACGTGGTTTAGCCGGTCAGCTGAGACCGTTGCCCGGGGTGTGGCGTTGGGAGCCACACGTGAGAGTTTCGAGAGATGGGCGAGGACCAGTGAGCTTGACAACCCGAGGGTGCAGCTTTCAAAGGTACTACCTCTGCCTAGAGCCCTCTACAACCACTTTTATATATCGTAAACACCAAAAACAGAAAATAAATCAAGAAACTATGGCCAGGAAATTATGAAGTCAAAGCTAGGTAAATACAATTAGAATAGTTACATTTTCCTGTCAGTAAATTCAAGAGTGCATAATATATTCAGTCATGTTATATTCCATTTAAAATTGTGTATTGCATCTAACTAGTAGTTAGGTACCCATTCGGAGCTGTGTGACTCAGGGACGCCCTAGGCCCAGGGAACAAACCCTTGCCTTCACACGGATTCGAACCCGTGACCATCGGTACGACAGTCCAGTGCGCTGCCACTCGACCACCGCGTTGACAGTAGTCAATCATTCACTACTTTCAATTCAGTATGTAATTTTACACATTTTAATTATATGATATAAGTTATATCATTGTAATAATTGTATATTCTTTGTGGTTTTTCTCCGTTAAACTTTAAATGGCAGTTGCAATTCTGATTTGATATGCGAACTTAAAAATAAAAAAATGTTGCTTGTCTAATGTGTTATATCTTATTCAGTCTTATAATTTTAAAACTCTAGTCTATTGTGAATATTATAATTATACAAAATAAGTTAAGTAGCAAAATAAGTTATACATTAAATTTTTAATATATAACAAAATAAACAAATTAACAAGCGTTGATCATGAAATCATTTAAATCCATGCAAAATATTGTAAAAGAAGCAATTTCAATACGAGAAAAATATATTAAGTTAAAAAGTTACAAGTATAGATATTACTTTACTACATAAGATAATAAACTAAGTTAACTAACAGCATATTAAACTTAAATCGTCAGAACTAAAGAACAGTTTAATTATGGCTCTAGGAAACGACTTCTTGTACATCACACTACACACACACTACAAACTGTCTGTTCACTTGGTACACACTACACAGTTCGTTGAACTTCGTTCGTTTATTCAATTCATTGTAAATGTTCATCGTTCACGTTGAGAAAGTCACAAAGTGGAAAGCAAATACTCTCCATTAGTAGGATGATAAATATTTTAATAAATAGTATTAAATACTAGATATAAAGTAGTACAGTACACCCTATTAGCTCTTACACTTAAATGGAATCCAGATTCGGCAAATATTAGGGCCAAACAATCCGGATTCGTCAAATAGTAACAAATCAAATCCGGCTGATCCCTATTTTCTACCTTTTATGAAGCTTTATTTGAACACTTGAATATCACACTGATTGCTAAAATGTATTTTTGCCAGTCATTTTCTTCATGTAGGAGCATGGTTTGTTCTGAAAACACTTCGACTCCGCTTGAAGACACCCTCTTGATGGTAGGTACATCAAGGTAGAACGAATGCACCATGAAAATCCTTTGAAATTAAACTAAATGAAAACTAATTCGCTCTCACATGTTTCTCTTCCCGCCTCAAAGCAAAATAGCACGCCACCTATTGGGAATTATTTTTAAATAATTATTTATATCCTGTTTGGGCACGCAATTAATGGAAGTAATATTGCACACTTAGAGTTTAATTGATCAAAATTTCCTGAAATACATTTAAAAAAGCAGATTATTTCTTATGAACAATGTAAAAGCCTTTGACATGCTTATGGAAGGGTAAAGTATAAATTAAATGAGTTTTATTAAATTTGAAATAATTGTTTAAGTGCCTAATACATATTTTTTGCATCTTTTGTTTGGAATAACCTTTTCCCCTCCATATAAGGAAGAGTTTTAACTGCAAAGAATACACGCTGCTTAATTTTGTAAATTATATCCTTAAAAATAATACTATTTTAATTCTTTTTAAAATTGTGATACGATTACATCTGTTTCATTGACTCCTATAATAAGATTATGCGTCCTACGCTTATTCCTGGTTTATGTCTAGTCTTGCATCTCTTATAACAGTTTAAATGTTGAAAGAATGTTGGTTTTTCTGGTTTGATCAGGCAACACATTCTACGTCAGAATTGATTATCAATTTTGATATATTTGTATTTTTAATGTAATATTTTTAAAAAAGATTTTGAAATATATTTTTATTTCGTCTTAGATACAATTTATTATACAAGAAATATAATTATTGATCCCTTTTTTTTTCTCCACTATAAACGATATATTTATTGGAAAAGAAAATTACGCTATCCACTAATTTTCACAGCTCTTACTTTTTAAAAAATGTTAAGCATATGCTTGGTTCTTTCAGTAATTTTTGTTAAAGGGACCCTTTTAGTAATGTTTGTTAAAGGAACCTTCCATAAAAGATTTCACGCACTTAGAAAGGAGGGGGCCATACATTTGTGACGACGTGTGTCGAGGGCGGGAGGGTTTGTTTATGAAATGTGACGTCACATCAAACGCGCAACTTTAAATAAAAGTTCAACTTAAATATTTGATTGCTTACAATTCATTTGATGACGTTTTACATGACTTCACGCGTCTTACGATATTAGAGTGTAGCCTTACACTAAACCAGTGTTGCTCAATTATTTTCTATCACGCCCCCCCCCAATAGGAAGAAGAAAACATTTCGCGCCCCCAGCGCGACTGTAAATAGTATAATTTGTCTATAAAATTGTTATAAGTACACCATTTCGTGCCCCCCCCTTTAGGGAGCTTCGCGCCCCCCGCACGCCCCACTATTTGAGAAACACTGCACTAAACACATGCTTAAATGACCAAAAATGATTTGAAACATGCTCATTTTCAAATATAACATACTGCTTTAATTGGGGGAGGGGGCGCAAAGCTTTGTGACGTCATATTGGAGGGGGTCTGTGACGACGTTTGACGAGCGGGGGAAGTGGGTAAAAATCATTGACCGCTGTGGTAGGGATCATCTCAAAATTTAAGAAATTTAAGAAATCTATTTTTAGGCTACCCGTTTAAAATTTCAAATTCTGTGAGATGGCTATTGCTAACAGAATTCACGTGGATTAAAAAAGTTATTAAAAATGTTGCGTTGTGCAATAAGGGCAGCATTAATAAAATGAAAAAAACTAATATTTCAACCGATTTATTGTTTCATCGCCATGAAAGAAATATTTGGAAATGTACAAGTTTATCTTCAGCGAATTGCATGAGATCGATTAGCATTAACAGAAAATAAAAACATAATAAAATAGACATCTGCGAAATCAATTCTATGACCAGCTGGTGTAGAGACAGTGTTAGGAATCTATATACTATTGGTGAGATAAACAAGGGTGGGGTGGGGGTTAAAAAGAATTTGTAGTGTTTATTCTTTTTTTTGTTGGTGTACATGGTGGACTGGATGAAAATACTTGGATGTCAGCGAGGAACCATTAGAAATACAAGCTGGATTGTGCTGAATCTCGGATAAAGAGGTACCTCGACCTTTGTCGACTGACCTTTTCAGAGGCGTCACTGGGGTTGGTGTCACCCTGTGCGGTAGGTAGTGGTGTCTCCACGACAAAAAATACACCTTAAATTTTACCCCTTTGTGTAACCCCCTGTGAATGTGTCACCCAGTGCGGTCCGTACCACCCTCACACCCCTAGTGACGCATGTTAATCATTCAATCATATATAAGCCTGATAGGAGCGCACTGGATGGTCGTACCGATGGTCACGGGTTCGAATCCGTGTGAAGGCAAAGGTTTGTTCCCGGGGCCTAGGGCGTCCCTGAGTCACCCCGCTCCGAATGGGTACCTAACACTACATGTAGTTAGGCGGCTGGGTAATGCGTGGAACCCACAAAGCCGTGGCCTGTGAACGCTGCATCACTTGCCAACAGATCATCTGTCATGGTCTGTGGACGCAACTATCTTCTGCATAGAAGGAGCGTATGTATAGATAAGATAAGATTGCAGTCTCACCCACATTTTTTTTGCTGCCTTACATGATACGTGATAAACCTGTACACAGCTATAAATCTTTGGTTTCAACTCCTAGAGCTGTTAGTAGATAATTGGGTGTACATCATAGTGACGTGACTGTTTTGGTGGCCAGCTGTCTTTGCATTTCAAAAATTATTTTTCTTTTACCTGAGAACCAATAAAATAGCCATCTTCCTCACTTGTTTGATGTTTGTCTGATCTCTTCTTTTTTTCAGAGTCGAAAGTTTAACAGCAACAACCAATATCTATTACATCGCCAGAATTCACTGAGTTAAGTTTTGTTGAAAGACGAACGTAAGGTCCAGGGATTCTCGATATATTGTGGAAAAAGTAGGTCGTTACGGTCGCTAGAGATATGGTCAATTTTAAGTGTTGGGTGACAGCAAATGTGTACAACATAACTTATAATGTTTCAGAGGATCAGAGTAAAACTAACGAAATAATTGTGTGTTAAGCTATTATTTGATGACATTTAAATTATTTTTAAAATTATGAAATGTATGCAATTCCAAGAGCTTAACGAGCGTTCAGAAATAAACAAGAAATTGTACTTTTGCTTATAAAATTACCAATTATTTTCCATTAGAAAATACCGATATAATTATCTGCGTCTATAGTCATTGATCAAAAGTGTAAATAAATAAAGAAGTCCCATAAAATGAAAAGAAAACTAAATCCTAATGTTTCTCTCATTCTTTTCTGAAAAAGAGCTACCTTACTTTTTCTTCCTTAAAACAAAATATCAAATTAGGCCAAACTATTCATTCCATATGATCTTGCTAACTAAACTCTCTTCTTTAAATACTTACAGAAAACAATTAAAAAATATTTAAAAAAACACTTCTAAATAGTGAAGTAATACACACATATAGATATACTTTACGTTATCAGTAATGATGTTGCTATTATTTTTTATATTATTATTATTGTTTTGATCCTGATAAATACTTGAGCCATTGACCCATCAAAAACAACTAATGTGTATCTCCTGAACATTCTTTCTGATGCTCTGAACTTACGATTTTGAAATTTCCAATTTTTAAAATATAAATAAATATTAGTTAATTGTATCTAAAAATAGTCCAATGCCCTAAAAAATTTAATTAGATAAAAATAAAAACAAATAACTTTAAGTAAAATTTAGAAAAAAAAATTACATTAAATGTTTTTTTTTATAAAACTGCTAAGAAAATTAACAACTATTCATAATTGTGCCGCATAATCTAAGTATTGAGATTAAAATGTAAAAATGGGAGGCTACCACACACAGAGTGATCACCCTTGACCAATGTACGTAATGTCTTATTTATGTAGTCTAACCTTTAAACTTATGTGTTTTACATATCTCTATTCTTTAGTCTTGCATAATCGTTCAACGAGCTACTGCATGCCATCCTCTCTCTGTTTTCTCGCATTGTTTCTTATAAGCCTCTTGGATTGAGCTGTAATACGTTGCTTTAATCTTGACTTCATAAAAATTGTACCGAAAAAGAAAACACCACAACACTGTTATACTTCTGGAAATGACAGTAACACAATTTGGGCTGCAGCAACTTTTGCTATTTCTCATAGTTTATCTTTTTGTCATGGCAACCAACAGCAAGAAGAACGACAATGTAAGTGGAATTTGTAAGAAGCTTATGACGTATTCTTTTTTTAAATAATGAAATAATTGTGATTTAGTATATCATAATAATATACTTAATTAATAGGAAATATGGAGCCGTCAATAAAGTACGTCACGCTCCAAAGGGGGGAGGGGGTGTAAGAAAGTGTGACAGTTTGTGACAGGGGGAGGGTTCCGGCCATGTGTGACGTCACGGTGTTTTTTTATGAAACTGTAATTATTTTGTTAATAAAAATAACAAATTATTTAAAAAGTGTAGAATTGTGACAATTTGTGACAGAGGGGAGGGGGGAGTTAAAAATGGTAAAAAATAGCGTGACGTACTTTATGGACGGCCCCTATACAGATTGACATTGTAGTTACATGTCATAACAAAACAATTTTGGCGTTTGAATAATAGGTTGGCTTAACTTTACAAAAAATGTTCTGTAAGGAAAATAATTATTTGTGTGAAAGTTTTCCATTTGATTAAACGTATGAACTTAACCAGCTCTGCTTGATCAAGAATCAAATACAACCTACACGGTACATCACGTAACTGTTACGATAGCTTGACTCATTACGTTACCGTTATGATAGCTTGACTCATTACGTTACCGTTATGATAGCTTGACTCATTACGTTACAGTTATGATAGCTTGACTCATTACGTTACCGTTATGATAGCTTGACTCATTACGTCACCGTTGTGATAGCTTGACTCATTACATTACAGTTATGATAGCTTGACTCATTACGTTACCGTTGTGATAGCTTGACTCATTACATTACAGTTATGATAGCTTGACTCATTACCTTTCAGTTATGATAGCTTGACTCATTACATTACAGTTATGATAGCTTGACGCATTACTTTACAGTTATGATAGCTTGTGATAGCTTGACTCATTACATTACATTTATGATAGCTTGACTCATTACATTACAGTTATGATAGCTTGACTCATTACGTCACATGTTATGATAGCTTGACTCATTACGTGACCGTTATGATTGCTTTACTGACTTAACATTTATTTTTTACGAATTTTCCTTCATAATTTAGTCTTTGAACGAAAGCGCATCAAAACTAGAAGCCTTGACTGATCATTCTTGTATATTCAACAATTTCATTTTTTGACTTTCACTGTAGCAATCTATTCATTACTTCCTTTAAAATGTAGTTGAACAAAATACTTTATTTGCACTTCCGCTGAATTCAGTTTTTATTGTTTTAATTAGCACTACAATCTATTAAACTATCGTTAAATTAGTGCAACTCCTTCAACATCGCCACGAAAGGAGCTCCACCTTATATGAATTACAAATCATTAGGTCATCATGAAAAAATGTATTGATTTGCAATTATACTTTATTTGTAAATACATTCTATCGCTTTGTGTCAATTCGATTCTTTCTGTTTCAAATCACATTCCCTGCACACTTTAACCGTTATAATTTTCAAATTTCATAAACAAGATGGTTTACAACTCTGAAAAACCTCTGAAATAGTTCTCCTTAGGCATCAATGACCTCAAGGCCTCCGTTATAGATTTAAAACATTTGCCTCTAGGTCTGTAGGACTCCAGAGTGTATCAAGATAAGCCAGACGATCCTGTCAGAAATGGACACGGCCGCTGACCCCTGTGAGGACATGTACCAATACGCGTGTGGTGGCTGGCACAAGAAGGTCAACCGTAGTGCAGAAGACAAGTGGCATGAGGTCTCAAAGGACATTACAAACCTTACTCTAAAGGTACTACTTCAAATTAAAACAAAACTGGACATTAAAAAAGCTCAGAGAAGTGTACACACACTAACAACATTAAATGTGTAATTGACGGAAGTTGTGTGTATTTTTGAGGCCCCTATCCTATTAACTCGTGCGCGATTCCGGATCTGTTCATGTCAACGCATCAACATTTCCAGATTTGTACATGTCGTCAACGCGTCAACATTTCCGGATCGTCGTCAACTTTTTCAAAACGCTCGTAAACACGTTTTCTGCCTTGCTAGAGTGCTGAAATTTTTACAGTAGGTTTGGCTTGTGGGGAAGAATTAAGCTATTAAATTTTCAGATCGACAGAATGTGCCGTAATTAAATTAATGCATTTTTAGAGTATCTCTATATGCAGCGGCCAGCTTTTGTTGACATTTTAAGCGTCACGTTGAGTTAAGTTCAGCCATCCGTGACCAAACCTTTTCTCGGCCCCTCCGTTTTACAAGAAAGGGATTTAAGGACCTCTCCGTCTGTAAATGTTTGTCGCGTTTAAGGATGATCAATACTTTTTAGTTATGTCTCATATATACGGGATTTATAGTCAAAAACTTTGTTTTTACGGGGTTGTTTAAAGATTTTAAATTTTCATGAATGAAATTAAGTTTTACAAATCTTTTGTTAACGCGTAAAAGTAGAAATGAAAATGAACAAAAAAAAAGTTTTTTAAAAAGATGAGGCCCAACTGCAGTTAGGAATGTAGAATCTCGCATGTAAAAGCAGAAAATATTTTTTTGTCACAAACTAAGTAGTCACACAGGGGGGACTCAGAAGTTTTATTGCTATTTATTGTGATCATTGTGGGATTTAATGTGAGTTATAAAATTTGAGAACAAAAGTTCTGAGTCCCCATGGATTTCACCGCAGCTAAGTTTTGATTTTTGATTTCTTTATATTCGTTTGATTTGTGTACTATTTGTTCGTTGAGGAAGGCTCTTTGCCGAAAAGTTTCGCAGTTTTGTCATGCTTACTCATACCCTGTTTACTTGTTATCCATTAACACATCTTTCGAGCTTCGGCGCCTGAAAAATCTGAAATAATTTCATTATTGTCAAGATCCTCCGCAACATCATTCACAATTGACAAAATAGCTAGGCTACCGAGCCAATCTTGATTCATTGTTGATCGCATACATGTTTAAATAAGTTTTATTTATGAAAATACTTTTTCTCTAGAAACTATAGTAACAGGAATAGTCAAAAATGTTCGGAGTGCAATGTGCGTTAGGAAAGTCACTATAAGGCTTGTTTATTGAAATAAAAATGCAAAGTCTTAACAGGATCCTTGTAAGTGGTTATAGGAATTATGGAACTCTTCAGCAAGCATGAAACCATCAAGATCCTTACTTTCGCAGACTGTGCGCTTTTTCTCCACATTCATACTGTAATTTTGTTGATCAATTTAAAAAAAAAGTTTTTGGTGTAATTTATGAAATTTATAAAGAAATCCAAACGAGTCATGATGCCTTCGATGATGTTCAAAGTGACTGCCCATCGACATGATAGTCATATCAACAATCTGGTTTAACCCGTTTCAGCTCAGTGTTACATATATGACACAGTTAATAGCAAAATGCTATATTGCATTATACATCTGTTGTGTAGAGACAAGCCTGAACAATTGTATTGAGGTGCAAAACAAGTCTACTACAACAAGTTCATATGAGTACAGGCCGCAAATCTGCCAGTCTGTGCTCTGAAAAGAAGTGTCGTTTTTATGCCCCCCCCCAAAAAAAAATGGCTACCAGTTTAAAAAAAAAGTATATTTTGAAAATTTCTTTGATAAATATGTTCTTTTGGTAACTGCATATGTTGAACAAGGAATAAACTGACATCTCTAGTTAACTTTCATATTTGTGTGATTCATTCTTTTTGCTGCATATCATTTTATATTTGCTGTGCCATAAATTGCTCGCTGAGCTAATGCAGTGACTTTTTTCTGTGTACACATTTTATGAATATGGAATATCTTGCATGTTCAAAGTTCATTTTATATTCCATATTTTAGATCCCTGACTATGTGTGACATATTAGCTATATTAGAAGACGATGATAACCATGCAGAAGTTTACATTGAACCTAATGAGACGATGATTATTTAGTGACCTTGATCTTTATTAAGGACGTACTTATGAGGGAAATGAACTAAACGAGAGTATTTGATAAATGTGCCGCTACAGTCTTGAAAAACATTGATTCATTGACAGAAGATAAACGGTCACTTACATATACTATATCATTTGATATCGCTTTACTTCATTTCAACTTCTCAAAGAACTGAAGGATAGAAATTACCCTGCTACATGGATAATTAGATCAAACAGGTGTAAACATTGTCCCGTGAAATCAGTTAATGCTATGAAGAAACAAAAGATAGGAACACCCGAGTTCCCTACAGACAAAGTGAACACACTCGTGGTATGTAGTTGTATGGACAATGCAGTCGTATCAGTGGCATAAACATTTCATACAAACAATGCCCTGAGTAAAGTAAGATTGTACTCACAGAGATTGTACTCACAGAGATTGTACTCACAGAGATTGTACTCACAGAGATTGTACTCACAGAGATTGTACTCACAGAGATTGTACTCACAGAGATTGTACTCACAGAGATTGTACTCACAGAGATTGTACTCACAGAGATTGTACTCACAGAGATTGTACTCACAGAGCGACAAAAAGAGTGAAGATGCTGACTGCCCGAAGATTTTTCAAGAATATAATCAGCATATGGGATGAACTGATATGCAGTACCAAAATGTTAACAAATTTCCTATTGCTATCGGGAGGGAGTGAGTGGTATTGATGTATATTTACTTGATTGATTGATCTAACAGAACAAAATGCTTGGTTGTTGCATAAGAAGTATGATGTGGGATTGTCTTAGTTTGAATTCAAGAAACATATATTACTCGGTTTTGTGCACAGCCTAAAGGTTGGTCCACACCTCTCAAATGCTCGCGAGCATTTGATCAAACATCACAGGAACGCACAATAAAATACGACAATATTGGCGTATTTTATAGTGCATTCGTGTGATGCTTGGGCAAATGCTCGCGAGCATTTGTGAGATGTGAACCAACCTTAAGGGAGCTGGGAGGAAGCAATCCTACTCAACAAAGGGAGATAAATTAGAGTTAGAAGATATTCGTTTTGATGGAAATAAAAGACAACAAACGAAGTTATGCTGGAGAAGGATGTAAGAACAGACCCTTCAGTCAGTGTAGCAAATGTAATATAGGCCTCTGCTTGGCATGTAATATAGGCCTCTGCTTGGCATGTAATATAGGCCTCTGCTTGGCATGTAATATAGGCCTCTGCTTGGCATGTAATATAGGCCTCTGCTTGGCATGTAATATAGGCCTCTGCTTGGCATGTAATATAGGCCTCTGCTTGGCATGTAATATAGGCCTCTGCTTGGCATGTAATATAGGCCTCTGCTTGGCATGTAATATAGGCCTCTGCTTGGCATGTAATATAGGCCTCTGCTTGGCATGTAATATAGGCCTCTGCTTGGCATGTAATATAGGCCTCTGCTTAGCATGTAATATAGGCCTCTGCTTGGCATGTAATATAGGCCTCTGCTTGGCATGTAATATAGGCCTCTGCTTGGCAGGCAATCTTTCATCTCATACCAAATAATAATGATGTGTTCTGATTATTTACATCCTGATTAATATTGCCTTTTTTACCTTTCACATGTAAGTGAAACTTGAGGAAATATGTATTTTAACTAACACAATTTGATACTAATTTGGAATATATTAGCTCACGCTATGGTTCAAATGTTTGTTTTATTATCGCAATTTTACAGAATTTGGCATACTATTGCTAAAAATTTTAAAGATGTTATATATCATTGTTGATTTTAGATTTGTAATAGCCTAAAACTATAATATAACTTATGAATTTACAAATAAATAAGTGTATTTTGGATATGTTATTTTTTTTATTTCAACACAAAAAATTTGTACTAGGATGTCCTCAGCGGTACATATATGGCACATCGTGATCTAACAAAAATAAATTTTAAACCAAGGTGTTTTCCTAATTATATAGTTAGAACAAAGCACCAAAAAAATTAGGAAATATGAAATTGCTAAACAAAAATTAATTGGAGCTGAAATCTGTGCGAAATTTTTCTTTTACATCTACAAATCCTTCATCTTCTCCTTTATATGTATTTTTTTCTTTTTCGCTGGTCTCTATGGAAATGGATACAACTTATAAGTCTGAGGAATTTCCTTTGAAATTGCTATTGCTGTTTTATAACCACCATTTCTTTAAAATTTCAACCATTTGCAAATATGTTTCATGCTGTCAACTACAGCTACTAGATGTTGATGTAATTAAATTGGAACAATATGTCGTACGAAAAAGCATTGTGAAACAATGAAATTGATTTTCTTAAGTTTTTTGCAGAATGACTCTGCTTTACTTCAAGCTTTTTGATTATTACTGTGCTCTTCAACTTCGAAAAGTGCCTGTTAGGTTTCGCTTGTTTGAGATCCCGCTGCCTTTATCATTTTCCACATGGCTTTCCCATCTTTTTTTTAACGAAGTTGTTTCACATAAATGTTTCGAACTTACTTGGAAAGATTAGCCCATGGTTTTGTTGAAAATAAAACAGTGATTTGTTGAATTATACCGGTTCAAGTGATTTCATCAGGACAGGTTTTTGCCACATCACGTAGCAGCAAGTTGTAATCATGACATATACAAGGGGAAAATAACCCTAGGATTTAATTGTAAAAACGAGCTTGTACGCCTAACGTGTGCCCCTTTATGTTCGCACCTTAGTCGTTTTCTTGACCGTGGATATCAGAAACAACTAAGCCCAATTTTGTCAGTTCCAATAGTAAGACACCAAGCAGGTGTTGTACAGTACATTTGTCTAGCTATATAAACGTATGAAGAGCTCATGAACTACGTCAAATTATCTACCTCCTGGGTCAGCATAGCGAATGATCAGTGATATCTTTTCTTGGTGACTTTCAATAGTGAGCCTAATACAGTTTATCGACTCAACTACAAAGCCGTGTTGTGCCCAGCAAATAACTGGACGATGGCCATGAGACGTTGAAATGCACCATGTCAACGAGCCTTTTCATTGTTTATTAATTTTTGGCTTTGCTTGTCAATTGTACATCGTTTTTAGCCTGTTTTCCAGCTTAAAGCATGCCAAAGTAGATGTGATATGTACCTTTGATTTCTCTTGATCAGACAGTGTCATACTGGCATTTTTCCCAGGTCACAAATACCGTCGTATTCCAGGGCAGACAAAATGGTGCCAAAAAGTTTCAATCAGACACAACATTTTGTTTTGAACATTTTGTTCATAGCTGTTCAGTATATAAGCCTTTTTCCATAAGTCCATTGAAGTAGGTTGTAGAAAATTTCCGTCTACTGCTATCTGCTGAAAAATATACACCTAGTCCCCCTCCCCCATAAGGCACCTAATGGGGACTGGAAGGTGTCAAATGGACATTGTCCTTAAATAAGTTATCTACATTTTTTTTCACTTACCATAGCAAGAAAAAAGTCTAAAATTGGCGTTTTCTATTTTAAAATGTTCTCCTGAATCCATTATTGGTTACCAAAATATTCTAGGAAAAAAAAACTTTTTGAATTAGGATGAAGGGTGATTATAATATTTTATTATATTAGCACGCTATTTTTCTTATTATTTTACCCTGAAACAATAAATATAGTTTTCTTGACACAGTTGTTATTTTAAAAAAAAAGTATTATGTATCAGTAGAACAATTGTAAAAAGTAGTAAAACATGTATAGTTAAAGCACTAGGCCCAAGGTTGTTGCCTATTTCACCTTGCCATAAGGCTTGGCCCGAGAGAGTGAGAAATGAGAAAACAATTAAGTGATACTCAACTACGGGATTCAAATAAACTTAAAAGCAAAGAGATTAATCTAATCTAATTTTTTAATGGTGTTTTTTTTTATCTATGTTGTTGATTTTTCATCTAAAATGTTCGCACTTCGTCATTATTTATGAACGCTCAGATAAAAAGTTTTAATGTTTTCATTACCAAACTTGAATTCTAATCCAATATCGTGCTAAGTCTTGTACTATAATTTTTCACAGAACTTGAGAGACGAGAGACCCACTATAAATGGAATCTATTCTAGATCTGTATTCAAAGCTCAAACATTATTTAAAAACTGCATGGATTTAAAAACAATAGATGAGATGGGGCCAAAACCTTTAATTGAGGTAAAACGAAAAGATGCTTTTAGTTTGTCGTCTATTTTATATTTATTAAACTATTTTATATTTTACTTGAAATATAATTGATTATTTTAAATGATTTATATGTTTTTTTTAAATTTAAAATTAACACTCGGAACAATATCTAACTATTTTCTTTGTCTTTTTGTATTACATCTTATATAACTGTTCAATACCATTTCCAACTTTTAGCACCTAAAAACATTATGAATGTAAATTCTTTTACACAATGCTTGAAACTATCAACAGCTGATTAACCAACTTGGTTCATGGACCGTTGTCCAATGTGACGACATAGAACCGTGGGTGAGAAATGAGTGGAACTTCAAGGAGACGTTGGCAAAGATCCACAAGATCGCAACTGATGCCTCGACTTTCTGGAATTTAGAAAACATACCTAACTCAAAGGACAAGAATAAAATAGTAGTTTCAGTATGTTGAATATTTCCTAATGGCTGAAAAATTTATGTTAACACTCTGAATTTAGTCAAGACTTTATTTTTTGTAACTTTATTGTTCGTTTGTTTCTTAGGTATAAATGAGAATCAGAAGCCAGAGTCATGTACGTATTATCTATATACGCAACAATTTACCCACCTTTAAGAAATATTTACGGCTTAATGAGTAGTAAATACAAATAGAAAAAAAACACAAATGAACTAGAAATATTTCTCTTCATTATGAACAAGAAAATCCATAACACAGTTTACAGTTAATATTTAATAAAAATGTTTTAAAAAAAAAGATTATGCTTGAAATAATCAAAGATACAAGTTGTTACATCAATATGCATAATCCTATATAATAAAAAGCTTAGTTCTGTCCTGTCATCGATAGCGATTGGTCCCTCAAACACAAATGACTTCTACAGCGGTTCACCGACAAAACGGCCCCGGAAAAACGGCCCCGACAAAACGGCCCCGGACTAATAGATGGACTAAAAGCAAAATGTCAAATCAAATATTAAATTCTTATTTTTACTCAACAATTTAGTGTCAGGTTTTGCTAATAATAAACAATAATAATGACATCACAATAGTGCATTTAATAGCCTTTACACGAAATGGTTCCAATCGTGGCTGTTTGTTGACAAGAAACAATATAATAACATCACAAGTTATAATTTTACAAATTTACTACTTTATTTAAGGGTGAAAAAGTTGACGAAAGCTTAAAATGAAAAAAACAATATTTTAGTTTTTGTTGAAAAATTTTAACAATTTGTCTGGGGCAGTTTAGACCGGGGTCGTTTTGTCGAGTCACCCTCATACAGCCAATCATATTGAACACCTTTACGTGGACGTTCAAAACGAGTTATTTTTGGTGCAGTATTTCTTCCAAGACTTTATTTTGAGTTATGCGCATTTGGATTTATAGTCAAAAGCTCTTTTTTTACGAGTTATTTATTTTAACTATAATGAATTATATTTTGCCATGATGCACATGTATGCCGGTCAAGAAGGCTGTTGGAGGGGAGTTACAACATGCCACCGAACGGTGGGGGAACGTCCTTTGACAGACTTTGTTGCTCATTTGCTATAATTCATGTTCGTTCGTAACGCTATGTAATTTTAGCACCGAAAGAAAAAAAGCCTTGAAAAAAATTACTACACCAAAGATAACTCTTTTTGAAAATTCGCATAAAATTGTTCAATATGGAAATGATATTTAATTTTTCTCTCTTTGTATCTACATTTACTGATAATTATTTAATTCATTGATTTCAGCTGAAATCTATTTATTTCGAAAACTACCGTCATTTTTGACGGGTAATACACTAGTTATATATTATTTTTTAATCGTGAAGGAAAAAAAGAAGAAAAAACCCATTGAAAATCTCCTAGTGCCTCATATATATATTTATAACAAAATTATGTTTTATTACACACACACACAGACACACACACATAAAAACATGCACAAATGCACACACGAACGCACACACACACACACATATATAAATACCTACATAAATACTTACGCACACACATATATAAGCACACACATACATACATACAGCCAATGAATTTTACATTCCTATTCTTTCTAACATACTTTTCTTAACACATGGAACATTAAAAGTCAGTATTGTTGAAATGGGTAAATGAGTTCTATTAGAAAAAAAATAACTTTCAGGTAAAGGAATCACCCTTATTTCAAAATTTTTATACATACATTTTGTATTAAAGTTTTGATTTCCCATTTCTAAAAGCCATCTATTCATAAGTATTATAAATATCAATCGTTATGTCGATATTAATTATTTATTTTTTTCAAGTCATAAGAAGGCCTGTACAAGATCACATAAATAAAAAAACTATTCTCACACATATATTTTTATATTGAAAAGGCAGCAGCTACTAAAACGCAAGCGTATGTATCTTCAATAATATTCTTTTTAAGTTGAAACAATCTCCCCTGACATTGGGTTTCAAAAAAGGCTACGCCAATGAAAACGCTCGAGCTTTACAGGGAGGCCTATTTGGAGTATGCTGCTGGAGTTGGTGAACTGCTCGGTGGGTTCAGAGAGATCATCCGAGAAAAGATGAGGAAAGTCTTTGCATTGGAACAACGACTAGCAGAGGTTTGATCTGAGCGTTTCATGTTGATTTTTTAAAATTTAGTAAATAAGATTTCCAGCACCAAGGTAATTATTGCACGTACACACAAATACAACACACGCACGCATGCACACACATACACACTCACATACACACACATTACTAATAGTAAAAAAATTATATGGAAACATGCCATATTAGAAATAATAACACGTGTTTAATATCTTATATCTTAGATAAGTGACGATGACAGTGGCTACGACGACCATCTAAAATTTAAATACACAACACTTGCTGGCGTGCAGAGCATGTTTGGAGATTTGGTAAGTAATTAAAACGATGGATAACAATAAATTGCTTAAGTTGTAAGGCTAAACCATGTGAGGGTAACCGATGGGATACAAACCTGTGTGAAGTGGGATTTGTCTACACCAGGGTTGTTAACAATACTAAAAAAAATTATTGGCAATACCTTATCTTATCTGTTTACAGACGCTCCTTCTAAACAGAAGATTATTGCGTCCTACGCTTATCTATGGTTTGTGTTTAGTCCTGCATTTTTATTAGAGATTTAAATGTTGATAAAGTGTTGGTTTTCCTGGATTCTTCAGGCAACCCATTCCACGCCCGAATTCCGGACGGGAAGAAGGAAAACTTGTATGTGTTTGTTCTTGCATACGGAATAAGAAAGGTGTTTTTATCCTTATGTCTATCTGAGGGTTGTATTAAGTTATCTTTGTGTTGTATTTCTAAATTAGAATTAATTGCTTTATGTATGATTACTACTTTGCTCTTGGTACCAATACCAATACTGCCTGTAAAATCTATTGGCAATACCAATACCAATACAATTTTAAAACCAGTATTGCAATAGCAATACCAATATTTATTTATTATTGCCTTACCAATACCAATATTTGGGTCATTCGACGAATAAAACGTAAATACGTAATTCATCGCTCTATATCACTTACATCGATAAACGATAACAACATTTTTGGCTAATTTAGACAATGTATTTTTAACCAAATTTTGTTCAATAGTTAACACTTGCTTCATCAGTTTTCCTCAAAGCATTCAAAAGTCTTTGACAACATATTAAATAAGTCGGCATACCTTAACGTCCTTAAGCAACAAGATTTGTAATATGTATACTGTACACATATTGTGAATGGATGGATGGATGAATGAATGGATGAATGAAGCAAATTACTGTCACAGAAAAGCAAATGATACATACACGGTTAAACATCATACTATAGTAAAAACAGTCAGACCGAGTCAGTGGATTGCATCACATCTGGAAAACTAACGATGAACGATGAATTTTAGTAGAGTTCACAGGGTAACGACATCTATTTGGCCCTTTACCACTTAGCCAGGCGAAGAAAAGTAACCATTTCAAAATGCGCACTGCTCAGTCGTGAACGAAGAGGGGAAAATACTCGTCCTCATAATGAAAACAACCTTTCAACAGCAGCGCTTGAAGGAAGTCCTGTATTCATGTCTATGTATATTTTACGGATATGTGGATAGGCATCCAATGGTGCAATACTGCCTGAAGTGTCTGCCAAGTAATTATTAATTTCTTGATTAACATCAGGTGAATCTTTCACACGATGTCGTCTGGCTGACAATCCAGCGAAGAGGTCTGGCTGATTATCTGTACCATCAGGAGCAGCCGATGTTGCTTTCTGATCATCAGTAGGAGCAACCAACAGTGATTGTGAAACGCGTCTCTTCAGTGCTTCAATAAGATGCGAACGCTGTAAATCATCATCTATCCAGTCCAACTTGAATTTGGGATGTACAACGGATACCAGCTGAGCATCAATGCTGTCAAACATGTTTGAAAATCTTCTATTGATGGCATTCAAAAGACATGAAGCTAACGGAAAGGCATTAACCAATTTGTCAGTAATCTGCATCTCTCCAGCATTTTTGTCACATATATTTGGCCACATAATTGAGAAAAAGTAATAAATAATAATCTCATGAATATTAATTTGGGCGAAGTTAATTTTCATGAATATCAACATCGACAGATAAAGCAGTTTTACCGTTACATTATTAATAATTAAATTTTAGTTTAAAATTTAAATTCATGAGTTATATCTAACATCTGTCTACATTGGCATTGGATGAAACAAAACATTAACTTGACTCACTTTCAAGCAAGAAATTCTGTGAAAGGAAATCGGAAAGAAAATATTGACCAAAGAAAAAAATGGCATCAAGATCTTGAAAGTATTACCTATCAGTCCATAATATGCACAATCATTGAAAAAGTTTTGAACGAAATAGAACAACGCATTCAGGCTACTAAAAATAATTCTAATTACAACAAATTTAATATTATATAAATAAAAAAATTTGTTTTCTTTGTTTGGCCTTATTTTTGTTTGTAGGCCCTAGGCATGGTGCCTAAAGTGCCTGAGTCTTAATCGAGCCTTGGTAAGTCACTGGTTAATGCTCATTGCCAAAGATATCATATATGATTTGATTTCTATTATCATTCATTTCATTGATCAGTCTCATTAAAATTGTTTGGCAATGTCACTCGCAAGATGGCGACACCAAAGAAAAATTTATTATATTCAGCTTTATTCACAACCAATGTTGTAGAGAATTTATTGAATATTGCTTTTAGTATTGGTTAAAAATCAATACCAATATCAAAAATAATTATTGGCAATACCAATACCAATATCAAATTTCAAAAAGTATTGCAATATCGTCCCAATACTTTAAAAAGTATTGGCAGTACTACCAATACCAATACAATATTGCAATATTAACAACACTGGTCTACACAGCATGTGAAGATTGTTATCGGTTGCATGCGCGCTGGTTCTTCTATGGGCCAACGGACAAGAGGCGACACACAGCAACGCATTGTGGAGTGCTAAGAGCATGACGAGACACACAGGACATCCTGGTCATCCACTGCCCCAACCCCATCCCCGGCCGTCTCGACAACGTCTTGCTGCTGGATCAGATGGCTTTGAGCGAGAAAGTGAGGTCGACGTGTTGTGCGAATCTTCCTCACTTTAAATAAATTGACAGTGCAAGTCACTCTCATCATCATCCATTAGTTAATAAGCCACCAGAGGACACACGTGGCGTTCTAGCACTGGACTTCTATGATGAGAGGGGTCATCGTCGACTACGACGGACAAACAACGAAGTCATTTATATATAAATGGTAATGATTTCATTGTGTATAAAAAGTTTAAGATCGTATTGGTTGAAAGCGCTTATCAATTAAAATTAGCGATTTCATCAAAATGCATTTTAAAATTTTACTTATCAAATTGTTGTTTACTTTTTCTTAGCAATTAATCTTCCTCAATCGGAGAATATTATCATCTATCGAGCGCTTTATGAGATGGCGTTTAGCAAAAACCCCCCATTCCAAACCGAAAATATATAATGTAAAAGTGAAATACAAAATCAAGGGTGGATAAAGGTCATAGGGTGGGACCTGATTAAAGGTACGTGATTTTACAAGTGCGAGAGAAAGATCAAAACATGGAATATACAAATATATGTGTATATGGGATCCGTTTGGCCTTAAGGGACGATGGAGTTGTTTCCTTCTCCTCTGCCCCCCCTGCCTTTGTCTTGTTTTTTTTCTTTTCATTCTCAGCTGCAAGGTTGGCGTCAGCAGCTTTAATGCCCTCATGTACCCTTGACTGCCAGAGGGTGAGCTCTTTAGCAATTGTCTCCAGGGTTTTGTGGTCGATGCGCGCCAGCAAAATGTCTTTCTTCCAGACTTCCTTGTAGCGCAGGCAAGGGTGACCTCTTTTCAATGACATGTTGCTTGCTCTCCGTACATCTGGACTCTTAGAATGCGCTCAGAGCACATCCTGTGGACATGTTCTAATTCTAACCATTGCAGTCGCCTCTCACTCAGGTTTAAGTGCATACTCAGCACATGGATTCTCCAGAGAATCTCCAGGTTTTTTTAATTTTATCCTGCCACTTGCAAGCGCCGCAAGTGGAAACTGTTGCGCTGCTTGATGTAGGTCGTCCAGCACTCGCGTCTACAAATGAGTGTGCTGAGCACGCACGCCTGGTACACAGTGATTTTAGTACTATCCATGAGCTGCGGATTGTTCCACATCTTTGGTTTATCATTGCCATTAACGATTCGGCCTAACCGATTCTAGTTTCTATTTCCTTTTCCAGTGAGAGTATGCTTGTGATTTTACTGCCTAGTTAGGTGTAATCCTCGAAAACATCAAAGGGTTTCCTTCAAGGGAAATTGTTAGGAGGCAGTCTGTGCCATGTTTCAAAATCTTGGTATTTTTTTATGCTTATCGTTAGACCAAATTCGTTGCATGCCTCCAAGAATTTATTGACCAGTGTTTGGAGTCTTTTCTCTGTATTAGAGGTAAGCGCTGCGTCATCCGCGAAGATCAACTCTCTGGTTAATAGTTTGCACTTTGCTCTTTGCACTGAGCCGGCTGATGTTATATATGCCTACATCCGCCTTGGTATCGATGTTCAAACCCTTGGAGTGGTCCTCATGAGCACGTCGGAGTAGCAACAAGGAGAAAATACCCAAGAATGTTGGAGCTAGTGCGCAACCCTCTTTGACTCCGCTACAAACTGGGAAGGGTTATGAAGTAGCACCATCAAATACCAATGTGCTGTGCATGTTGGTGTGGAAAGTCTCGATGATGTTTAGAAGCCACGGCGGACATCAACATTTTTCAAGTGTACAGAACATAACTTTTCGGTTGACCAGTTCAAATGATTTTATTAGATACATGTAGGCAATGAATAGCTGTCGAAAAGGGGTTGGCCTCTACGTGGCTCATCAGATGAGTAGGGTTGCGGAGCTGACCGCAACCCGAAACCGACAAATCATGTCAGGCAATGCCGAAGTCCGATATTTTAGGTGTTAGGTGCTAGTCACATATGATTACACTCGCTGTACGCATCTTAGACAGAACCTGGGTACCCGTTGCCCAGCAAATATCCGGGTAGGGAAATTGCGCCCGGTTACACGTGTAACTGTTACTGCAATGTCTATATCAACAGTGGTCCAACAGCGCTCTTCTGTGTTCAAATTTCGGATTGAGAGTATTTTATCAAATTAAAACTTTTCATTTGAAATATATATTGTGAAATACGTTTAACATGAAAACGCTTAAAAAGAAATAACCTGTCAAATGGAAATAAAACACGGTCCCGCAAACTACAATGTATTTTGATACACTTTTTTTCCCCTGGAGCATGAAACAAAAATCATTTAAAACAAAAAGTTGTTGGTTCCTAGAATTATTCAAGTGAGGAAAATAAAATGCAAAGCCGATAACTAGGAAGGGCTAGAAATGACATTGGCTTTGAAATACGCCGCACATCTTTGTTACCGATTTAGACGTTCCAATGTTCTTTATCTACCCCCCCCCCAAACAAAAAATCCCACAGGTCTCCACTCCTATCCCCAACATACTTAAAAAAAACCTGCTATATTCTTGGATTAAAAAAAATAAATATTTCAATAGTTGAATGATTTTCACTATAATAAAAAAAATGCTGGGGGATGGGTCCACTCAGTACGTAAAGGTCACGGAAAGGTTGGTTAATTACAACAGTTGTCATCTATGAACTGTAAGTGTTATGATACGATTACCGCCCTTTACCTTTATAAGATTTTGTTTAGCCCCAGCCAAAAAAAACAAAACAGAAATCACTCTAGCACCCCTCCGCTTATTGTTTTTACACCACTGTACTATAGTAGTATTTCATGGTCACCATTTTCACATCGCTTACTCATTACATCTATATTTGCATTTCCATAATAAACAAAGAAGTATAAAATGAACAAAAACGTTTTTTAAAAAGATGAGGCCCCGCTGCACTGAGGAATGTAGAATATCGCATGAAAAAGCAGAAAATAATTTTTTAGTCACAAACTAAGTAGCCACACAGTCCCTTATATATGAGACATAAATAAAAAGTATGTATAATGATTAAACGCGACAAACATTTACAGACTGAGATTGCCTTAAACACCCTTTGTTTTAAAACGGAGGGGGCAGTTAGAATGGTTCGTCACGTATAGCTGAACCTAACTCAGCGTGACTCGTAAAATGTCAACAAAAATTGGCCGCTACATATAGAGATGAACTAAAAAGCATTAATTTAATTACGGTACATTCAATTGTTCTGAAAATTAAATAGCTTTATTCTCCCCACAAGCCAAACTTACTGTGAAATTTCGTCTCTCTAGCAAGTCAGAAAACGTGTTTACGAGTGTTTTGAAAAGGTTGACGACAGACCCGGAAGCGTTGAATTTGAATCCGGAATCCTTCACGAGTTATTAGGATAGGGGCCTCAAAAAGGCCAATAGCAGGCAAGACGGCGAAAATTTTGGACGGGTACCCGGGCAGTTTTTTGCAAAAATATTGACAGCCCTATTAACAACACTTATTAAACGTTCTTGTTGAAAATCCAAATAACACTGGAATGTCTCCTTTATGTGTCATCTTTTAATCAACTATGCAAAAAGACAAATTATGTTAACATTATTTGTTTCAAGTGATGAGCGGGTCTAATTGACAATATAACCAGCCGAGCTGAACAATCATTCACAAGGAACTGATGTAACTGGTATGCACAAAACGGTCTTGGCATGGCATGACATTATGGATATCGGTGTTCATTAAGTTTCGACCAATGTAGAGGGTTAATGGATTCAGGAACTTTCATCTCCATTTTGTAATGCAGTAATTCATCAGGAGAGCTGTCATTATTTCATGTCTCTGAGTCAGACTCCATTACTGCCATTAGCTTAATACGCTATTTCATTTGGTTTGATAAGTAGGCGAAGTGTTAGAACCATGGTAGGCAAACTTCATCAACATTTTGAACATTCCCGTCAGTCAATAGTTTACAACCAAAATGTTTGTGTAATCGTCAGGAAATTTATTATTTATCGGTCGCTATTTTTTATTATTTATTATTTTTTACTTTTTGACTTACTAAAATTTGTAAATGATGGGTTGATTAATCGTTATAAAATAATTTAATCATTATAATTTTTAACGTTTAATCGATAAATTAATATTTCATTTCCCGGGCCCAACTTATAAGTAATGAATGTCAACCAAATAGATATACTTTTAGTTATTCTTCAAATTTATCGTCACCTTTGTAAGTACTTCCCAAAAATGACTCAAACTATGTCCAAAGAACACCAAATAGATTTCAATGACAAACAAGATAATCCGTGGCGTGATTTGTTCGAATTTATTTTATATTTTCAGATTGATTGGGAAGATCACTTGTCAAAAGTTTTTTCCAGAAAAATCCTTAACTCCAGCGATCTCATCATCTTAATAACACCAGGTTACTTTGAGAAAGTTGCAGACGTCATAAGAGAAACCGATAAGGAGTGAGTCAAAGATAACAATTTTAAAAATAATTTTGCCATCAAACCTTGTTGTATATTTGGAAATGAGATCTTTTCCTAAACATGGGTCCAAGATAAAGTCTAAGTCTCAACATTGCGCCTGCGAATTACCGACACTTCGACCCCGAACAGTTTGAACCTGGATTTATATATCAAAAGCACAGAGAATGATATTAAAAACCTTTTGTTTCCTCGACTCCGTAAATCCAACCTTTCTAAAGTTGAGTCGAAAGCCTTGTCTTTATTGCGCAGCCGTAAAGACATTGTCATCAAACCGGCCGACAAAGGCGGGGCCGTAGTTGTATGGGATAAGGAGTTGTATATTAAGGAAGCTCAGAGACAACTGGAGGACACCCAGTTCTACCAACAGAGAGCCACAGATCCCATCATGAAAAACAACACGGTGGTTAAAAAGACCATCGATGAGTTGATAACAGAATGCGCTCTACCTCAATCAGCGTCCAGGATGCACATTTTTGACAGTGACCTGGGAAAGCCATCCTTTTATCTCCTTCCTAAAATTCACAAGGATGGTAACCCTGGTAGACCTATTGTCTCTGCATGTTCTTGTCCAACAGAACACATTTCTGAATTCTTGGATAGTGTCTTCCAACCGATAGTGGCATCCCTCCCTACGTACATTAAGGACACCAACCATGCCTTACGGACATTCGACTCTCTGAGCATCAATCCAAACGTAAAGAACTATCTGTTCCTCCTTGATGTATGTTCCCTCTATACATCCATTCCCCACAACGATGGCCTTCTGGCTGTACAATACTTTTTGGACAGACAACCTCACCCCAATATACCTACACATGCCTTACTACGCTTGGCGGAATTGGTCTTAACCCTCAACTCGTTTGAGTTCAATGGCCAGTTCTTTGACCAAATCAGTGGGGTCGCCATGGGGACTAAAATGGGACCCAGCTATGCATGCTTGTTCATGGGCCATTTCGAGCACAGAGTGGAACAAGAATACACTGGTCGCCTCCCCGAATTTTATAAAAGATACATTGATGACGGCATTGGGGTCACTCATATGGAGAGGAGTGAACTTGACACGTTCATCAACTTTGTTGATTCTTTTCACCCCTCCATTAAGTTCACTCACACGATTTCCGAACTATCGGTTAATTTCCTGGACATTACTGTAACTCTCCAGAAGAACCGCCTCCTCACTTCGGCCTACTTCAAACCTACGGACAGTCACTCTTACCTACTCTATCCCTCGTCTCATCCCAAATCCTGTAAGGATTCTATTCCATTTTCACAACTCCTTCGCCTCCGTAGGCTGTGTCAATCTAATGAGGACTTTTTGGAAAAGGCGTTGGAAATGGTGGAGTTTTTTAGACAAAGGTCTTACCCTGAAGCTATACTTCAATCTGCACTTCAGCGAGTTAAAAACTTCACTCGTGCCGACGCCTTTGTATCACGCTCCAGTGATAGTAATGAAAGGAGCAAATTGGTGCTCACATACCATCCCCACAACATCAGAGCAAAGGAAATATTTGTGAAAAACCGCACCATCCTCCTCGCGGACCCTGAGACAAACAACATATTTTCCACCCCACCCCTCATTGTATTCAGGAGGGACAAAAATCTGCGAGACCTATTGGTTCGTAGCCGTCTGCTTATTCCGTCCTCCCATCTGGGCACTAAGCCATGTGGTCGTAATCGCTGCAAGACATGTCCCTTTGTTACCCAGACGGACCAGATTGTCTTCCCTAAGGGGACATTCAAGATTAGGAATGGCTATCTTTGTACTAGCCGCAATGTGGTCTACACCATTGTGTGTAAGCGCTGTCCTTTGAAGTACATTGGTGAAACGGGGAGGTTACTCTCTTGCCGTATCGCGGAACATGTACGTGCCATTAAACAAGACAAACAGTGTCCTGTCTCCCGACACTTCAATGGACGGGACCACATGGGCGTCGATGACATGTCTGTCACCGCCTTGGTTTCTTGTACAAACACACCCGGCCGGGTCAGTCTGGAGAATAGACTAATCCATGAATATGGGACTCTTACACCACATGGGATCAACGTTGTGTTCGCACTGACAAGCTGATTGATTGGCCACACCCACCCTTTCCTTTCCTATTTAAGCTCTTACTTTTCTCTCCTTGCTTTATCTCTACTGGACTACTTGGATTTCACCGCAGCTAAGTGTTTTTTTTCTATTATTTCGTTTTATTCGTTTCATTTGTGTACTATTTGTCCGTTGAAGAAGGCTCTTTGCCGAAACGTTCGCTGTTGTGTTACGTCCTGTCAGGCCTACT
Organism: Ampullaceana balthica; assembly: GCA_944989445.1. Classification (NCBI taxonomy): domain Eukaryota; kingdom Metazoa; phylum Mollusca; class Gastropoda; family Lymnaeidae; genus Ampullaceana; species Ampullaceana balthica. The sequence continues at coordinate 414,701 of CALYLW010000528.1, read as the reverse complement.
AATACCCTGTTTTTTATTTTATGCATTTACCTTTATAAAAATAATGTAACTTAATATTATTATCCATTAAAAATTAAATACAGTTTGAAATAGTTATTTGTAACGTTTAATTTACGATGATTTGATAAAAGTAAATACACGTACAACCAGTCAACATGCAACGCGAATTCATGATTGTGATAAATGCGCCATTCCTCTCAGGTCATTCCAAACCTATTTTACTCCACCCCCACCTTGTCCGATGTAATTGGACAATAAAAAGGCAATGTGGTCAGATGGTCCTGTATAAAGGCCCCTACATTCTCTCTGCCCACCCACTCACTTTATTTACCTACCCCATAACCCTCGCCAGCACATTGTGTTCTGTGGTGGTCACTGAGTCTTGCCTTCGTAACATGTAACCCCCGGACAAAAATGAAACAACAATGACGTAACGTTCAGTCAGGTCATACAGCCCAGCAGCTTGAATGTTGTTGTCTGCTAGGCGGCGGTATTAACTATTGAAATTTATTAACTTTAAATACTAACAACTTTGTACGTCTTATTAAAATAATTATTTCTTCGAGGGAGGACTTCAAGTGTTAAGGAGCACAAGAAACAGAAGTGAATGTAAAGGCGCGGATTTGTAATGATTTCAGTGCCTGCGAGGTGCGTTGTTCGGCATGTGAACACCATTAAGGAAAAAAAAGGAAAAAAAAACAAAACAAACTTTCATTTATTTTTGTTATCATAGTGAACATCTTTGCACGTCTGAAATATATACATTTTAAAAACCCAATAATGAAGCAGGTACTTTTTAAGTGTGTTTGTGATAGAAATGGAGATTGTGTTTTTAGTTTTTTATGGATAATATTCAAACAAAAATAAATAAAATAATTATAACGAAAAAAATAAGAAATAAAACACATTTCACGGTGTAGAAACGAAAGTGTTGAAACGTCCGGGGTCAAAACGTCCGTTGCCGAACCCGTCCGTGGTCGAAACGACCGGGATCGAAACGTGCTGGGGTCGAAGCGTCCTGTGGTCGAACTGGCAAGGTCGAACCGTCCGGGGTCGAAACATACTGGGGTCGAAAAGTCCCGTGGTCAATCTGTCCGTGGTCGAACCGACCGGGGTCGAAACGTCCTGGGGTCGAAAAGTCCTTTAGTCGATCCGTCTGGGGCGAAGTGTTCGATCACTACACCTGCGTAGCGAAACAGTGGAGACGCCATTGTGTTGAGACATTCCTTCTGAGTGACATGCCTCGGTGACATGAGATCTTTCACTTAATGATGGATTCTAAAAGAAAAAATAAATTACAAACAGTAAATGAATATCCCAGATTAGGGATGGACTGGGGATTTCAAGTGGCCCGGGAAAAAAAACGAAACAAAAAGCGGCCCTATCTTCATAACTTTTATTTACCTTGTGCATTTTTTCCATCCAAACCTGAGGGCCGAGACCTCCAAAGTCATGGCTCACTCTACAGATTACAAATGCGCAATAGCAATAAAAAACGATAAATCGCATATATATAATTTATAATTATATATTAAATATCAAGAATCTGTCAACGCAAGTTATAAATCAATTTATTCGTTGTCACTGTGATGGTGTTTATAGTATAAGCAACTTCTTTAAGCTGGATTAGGACTGCACACCCACTCGAGGAAATGCAACCCAACTCAACAGTGATGCACCATCGTCTCGCGAGACGCAAGGATGCCGATAGAATCAAGCTGGATGTCATTTCGGCTACATGATCTATAATTGTGCCATTATTCAGTTCAATTAAAACATCGGTTTCTGTTGACATAAGCAGACAAGCTTCAAAGTGTGTAGAAGACAATGAGTTTTGCAAGCGATTCTTAATGTATTTCAGTTTAGAGAAAGATCTCTCACAAGCTACATGAGTAGCCGACAGAGTCAATAAGAGTTTAAATGCACTAAATAGATGCTTGTATGTTTGCCCATAGAAACCGTATCTAGGTAGTACAGAAAAGCAGCAAACAGGAAATTGTTTGCAAGATTTGCTGTTTCGAAGTTCCTCACTCTTATCCACAACTTGGTCGTCCCAGAGTTCATGGGGCGAATCTTTACTGACGCTGTCCTCTACTGAATCATCGAACATTTAGAGAAGGTATTCACCGGGGACAGAATTTTTAAATTTGTCCCATTTCTGCGCATAGTCAGTTAGCTCTTCTCTGAGATTAGTCACTGTGGTGCTTTCATCGCATTTAACGAGAATACTGCTAAAGCGCTGCATCGCTGATGTAGCCGAACTTTGTTGTATAATATCCTCAAAGTTATGTGGATCAAGACAGGCAATATCCGAGTATAAGAAATCGTGACTTTCAAATCGCTTTTCAATAGTTTTTTGCAATTTTGTCCATGATGCAATTATAAACTTCAATGCGGTATCTGTCCGCTGCATTATTTACTACTAACTCGTGCGTTCTTCTCTCATAAGACATCCTTTTCGGTTTGTGTAAAAATTTCTCTACAACATTTTCCTCAATGGTAATTTCAACACTTTCTTCTTCCAACTTGTTACTAGCCCAGGGCACAAATCGTTTGGCAATGTCGAGAACACCATAGAAATCTCTTGTAATATTTTTTAACAACTTAACAGTAAAATCTTCATTATGGTATGCTTGCAGTGCATCCATTCCGGAGGCTGGTAATTAATTAAAAACCGATCCTGTGTGCTGGAATATTCTTAAGTAGATATTTGCAGTGAAAACCATTTCCAACTTGATAAACTTATCTAGTAAGGGTTGAGCTGTATCCCTGATTTTTGTATTGAATGCGTCCGATGATGTTTGTTCTTGTACCGTATAAATCAATTGAATGAACAACGGTGAGTTTGGAATTACGGACACTTCGACCCCGGACGTTTCGACCCCGGACGGTTCGACCCTGCTAGTTCGACCACAGGACGTCTCGACCCCAGGACGTTTCGACCCCGGTCGGTTCGACCACGGACGATCCGACCCCGGACGATTCGACCCCGGGCGATTCGCCCCGGACAGTTCGACCTCAGGACGTTTCGACCACAAGGTGTTTCGACCACAGGGTGTTTTGACCCCGTACGTTTCGACCCCTTCGTATCTACACCGTATATTTTTTAAATATATATTTTGTAATATATTTTTAAAATTTATTATTTTTAAAAGTAATTTTTGGTATATACATGTTTACATGTTATCCATTTACAAAAAATAATTTAGCTTAAAATTATTATCCATTAAAAATTAAATACAGTTTGAAATTGTTATTGACAACCAGTCAATATTCAACGCGAATTCATGATTGTGATCAATGTGTCATTCCAAGGTAGAAAGTCCTTCCAAACCAATCCAACTCAACCCCCCCCCCGCCTTGTCCGATGTAATCGGACAAAACAAAGGCAATGTGGTCAGACAGTCCTTTCTGAAAGGTGCCTACATTCTCTCTGACCCCACTTACTATATTTACCCTCGCCAGCACACGGCTTGCTGTGGTGGTCACTGAGTGTAGCCTTCGTAACACGGGCTTATAAAACCCTCGGAGGAATTATATACAAACAACGTAACGTTCAGTCCGGTCATACGGGTCCAGCAGCTTGAATGTTATTGTCTGCTAGGCAGCGGTATAAACTATTGAAATTTGATGAACTTTAAATACTGACAACTTTGTACGTCTTATTAAAATCAGTATTTCTGCTAGGGAGGTATATACGTGTTAAACAACACAAGAAACAGAAATGAATGCAAGGGCGCGGGTTTGTTATTGTTTCAGCGCCTGCGTTCAGCATGTCGACACTTACAAAAATATAAAAAATAATAAATTTAAAAAATATATTTTTAAAAAAAAATCGACTTTCGTTTGTTTTTGTTATCACGGTGAAAACCTTTGAACGACTTAAATATAAATATTTTTTAAATTTAATGGATATTATTAAATATACCAAAAAATTAATTTGTAAAAATATTTTTAAAAAAAATATTTTAAAAAAAAACCCAAAGAATAAATAAAATCATTTCACAATGTAGAAACGAGAGGGTCGAAACGTCCGGGGTCGAAACACCCTTGGGTCGAAACGTCCTGTGGTCGAACTGTCCGGGGTCGAATCGCCAGGAGTCGAATCGTCCGGTGTCGAATCGCCCGGGCTCGAATCGTCCGGGGTCGAACCGTCCGTGGTCGAACCGACCGGGGTCGAAACGTCCTGGGGTCGAACCGTCCTGTGGTCGAACTGGCAGGGTCGAACCGTCCGGGGTCGAATCGTCCGGGGTCGAAGTGTCCGACCACCGTGAGTTTGGATAATCAAAATTTCCAAATACTTTTTGAACGCACTTTCTTTGGCCCACCATCGAGTTTCACCAATAATAGTTAATCTTTGGTGTCTAGATTTCTGTTGGTAATCGATTCAAACATTTATTATTTTATACGATTCTCTAAAGAACACCGCACAAGCGTTAAGCAGTTGAAATATGCTAATTGAAGAGGTCGTGGTTTGAGTGGAATCACTTAGAACAAGATTCAATACATGTGTGTAGCACCAGACATGAATTTGTTGAGGTGTGACGTCATCCAGCCATTTAGTAAACCCATTGTACTGTCCTTGTATATAGGGCTGCACGAGCTGTTGCATTACCGACACAATATTCAAATTTTTTGTTACATTCAATGACTTTCTTTTGAAATAATTCAAACATACCTTATCCAGTAGAAGATGTACAGTTCGCAAGGCATATCAATCGCTCATGAACTTTATCTGTCACATATCTTATAATTATTGTACATTGGTCCTTCACACTTACATCCTGAGTTGTATCCAATTGAACTGAAAACATACCAGGAGATTTAATTTCCTCCTAAATGGTTTTCTTTATTATTTTTTTATAATTGCATCAACGAAAATTCAATGTCTTCTTCGATATGAGGGTAATCCAATGTCCTCTCCCCTTATTCGCAAAATTAGATGCATGTCTATCACTACCTACTTTTCCCAATAACTGTATGAATGTGTTTTTTAATTATTGGGTCAAAATTTGTCAAGATTAATAATATTTCCAAGAAATTTATAGGCAGCATCATTATAGGCAGCATCATTATAGGCAGCTTATTAAAGGCAGCATCATTATAGGCAGCATCATTATAGGCAACATCATTATAGCAGCATCATTACGCATCATTATAGGCAGAATCATTATAGGCAGCATCATTATAGGCAGCATCATTATAGGCAGCATCATTTTTTGACCTATAACTAACACCACGTTTTCCAATCGTTTTCAAAATCTCAACAACTCATTAAAGCACATGTCTCTTCTCTTGATCTTGTTGGTACCTTTTTTTATTTTGCTGAGAGAATAACATGCTATCAATGTCTCTATCACTTACAGACATTATATGAGCCTCCACACACTTCTCGTGATATTTGCTGTTTACATGTTCCTCTATTCACCATTCTTTGATGCACATGTTTCCAGGAATTCATTCACGCTGTGAATGAGTTCATATCGTCAGTCTTGCCATATGCTAAGCATACTGCGTGCAAAACAAAGTTTTAGATTCTTTACATGATGACACCAAATTCTTATTGATACCATTGGTTATGAAAAATACCCGATGCGTATTTGTAAAGGGTAGATCAGTTTCACTCGCAATTGATTGAATTGGCTGAAAATTTAAAAAAAATGATTTTAAAGTATTCTGTCAAGGACGTTTTTAAATAGTAACTGGTGTTTTAATCATCGATAACTGAAGTTTCTGAACAATGATTAATTTATCTCTCTATCAAAAAATAAATTTCCAAAAGCCAAGAAATTCATTATACTAAAAAAAAAGTGTTTTAAAAAATAATCTTTTGTCTTGACATCAACATTTGAAATGAAAGAAGAGAAAAAAATAAAGGCACACTAGATACGACATTATGCATAGCATACGCCGCAGACTTGTTCATAGATAATGCAAAGAAATGAGGGAAAAAACGGACACAAACATCAGCACGAAGAAATGAGAACAACACAAGTGCACGTCGGGGGGACCGCCGACTGTAGCAAGCAAACAAGACGCATTGTTGGTATCTCGCAAATTACATGTATATATATATATATATATATATATATATATATATATATATATATATATATATATATATATCCTTATGTAATAAAAGGCTAATTTCTATCCCGTCATCTATTGCGATTGGTCTCTCAAACACACATGACTCCTACAGCAAATCATATCAAGTTGACGCGGACATTCAAAACGAGTTATTTTTGATGCAGTATTTCTTCCAAGACTATACTTTGAGTTATGCGCGGTGGGATTTATGGTCAAAAGCTCGGTTTTTACGAGTTATTTATTTTAACTATAATGAATAGTATTTTTGACGTGATGCACATGTATGCCCGTCGAGACGGCTGTTGAAGGGGAGTTACAACATGCCACCGAACGGTGGGGGAAACGTCCTTGGACGGGCTTGGTTGCTCGTAATAAATAAAATAATAGTCCAAGTCACTGGTTCACTGGATAGATGTGGAACGCTGAGGGACGATGTACAACAGTCTGTAGCAGTTTAAAAATCGTGTGGTGATTAGCACTTTAAAAATAATTATATGACGTCATTGATTGATCTTATATTTTAATAAAGTTTTGCACTTGGTGGTGCGCAAAATGCACCGGATGGTGCGCAAAACGCACCGGGTGTACATTCCAGGAAGTTTAATATTTCGTATTTATCAAAAAAGGACACGTTAGTTGGGTTTTTAAAAAAACTAGGCGCCGTAAGTGCCACGGCGCCCCAGAACAATCTAGCATATATATATATATATATATATATATATATATATATATATATATATATATATATATATATATATATATATATATATATATATATATATTTATATATATATATATATATAATATATGTATGTATATATCGTTATAGATATTTTAACTACACGAAATGAAATGAGGTTAATTTTCATCGTCGTTATCAGTCCATTGTTGGTCGTGTGGTTTTGTTTTTGTAGCAGTCACGTAGAAATCAAATGTTATGAAAACGCACTGATAACACTGGATTTTGACCCATTCCTGACCCAAAACATGATATTCACCAGCTGGGGGTGCGAGCATGAGGGCGGAAAGCCATGAATTGATCCTAATGGTAGGATGTAGTAGAGCAGGCCACGGCATTTCATGGGTTGTAGTGCCATAGATGATGATGATTAAAAAGAACAACACATTTTTAAAATCTTGGTGTTTTGGTTAGGCTTCACTTCAGATTATTCTTATTTAGTGGTATTTCATTCCAAATTAATTTAAATCCCCACCCCCATTTGTTACAGGGTTCTCACCAATTATATGGTTTGGAGTGTCGTCAACATTGCCACTTTGTATCTTCCCGAATCTTTTGGAAAAGCCAGATTCGAATTTTTGAAAGTCGTACACGGGCATAAAACACTACCAGCTCGCGAGACGGTGTGTTCTCAACGTACGTTGCACAAAATTGGAATTGCCAACAGTGCGATTCTAATTGACAGATATTATTCGTCAAACACAACACCTGCGGTAAAAAAATATAATTAATTTTGTAAACCTTGTGTGCGTGTCAGGAATAGCATGAACTAATTTTCACTAGGGTACAGTTGAAACTTGACCAACTTGTGTATAACACCATGTCATTCTATTATAATTTGTCGTTAAATAATAATTTAATTATTTTGTGTTGAATGAATTTTCAAATATTTGTGTCATTTTTTAATGTAAATAACATCGAGGCAGCTAGATGAGGTACAGCTGTCAAATTAGTGTTATTATACATTTTCAAGTTGTGGATTATATAATAAACATCTTATTTTTTCTTATCGTATCTGTTACAGAAAATTATTGCATCCTACGCTTATATATGGTTTGTGTCTAGTCTTGCATTCTTATAAGAGTTTTAAATGTTGATAAATTGTTGGATTTCCTGGTTTCTTCATTCCACCCATTTGACGCCCTAACTCCGGACGGGAAGAATGAGAATTTGTAGGTGTTTTTTTTATTGCATACGGAATAAGAACGGTGTTTTTATCCTTATGCTTATCCGAGGGTTGTATTTCTAAATTAGAGTTAATTGCTTTATGTATAATTGCTACTTTACTCTTGGTTCTTCTATCCTCTAGTGTTTCAAGGTTTAATGATTTAACTAACGGTGTTATTCTTGTTATTTTTTAATTTTTTTCCAGTAATAAATCTGGCAGTTCTTTTTGACTTTGTTCTAGTTTATCAATGTTTTCTTTGGTGGATTGGTACCATACAGATTATGCATATTCTAGACAGTAGATGCATATTTTAGCACAGGTCTCACCAAAGTGAGGTAGCAGTTTAGTTGTATATTTCTTATTTCATCTTTAAACGTTTCTTTTTATAAAGCCAAAGGTTTTATTTGATTTTTTAAAAATAACTTCATTGACACGGGGATTCCATGATAGTTTCTCATTTATTATAATTCCTTAGTATTTGGCATCTTTAGTTTTGGCTAGTTCATTTCCATGGATAAAATAGAATCTATTTGTTTCATTTTGTTTGTTACTCTTAATAGTTAACACTTTTCTGGGTGGAAAGACATACTCTAGTTGGTTTCACATTTTAGAAATTCATCTAAGTCTTTTTGTAAAAAAATTACTATCTAGTTCTGATTTAATTGTAATATAGATTATACAATCATCAGCAAATAACCTAACTTTTGTTCCTGTTGACATGGTAAATCTTTTATATAAATTAAAAAGAGTAAGGTACCTAGCACAGTTCCTTGTGAAATTCCTGTGTTAAGAGTCAATGGTGCAGATTTAGATCCATTAATTATTACAGTTTGCTCTCTACCCAAAAGGAAGTCTTTGATCCAATGATGTAAGTGACGTGAGATTCAAAAGTAGTTAAGTTTTTGAGTAAACTAGAGTGGTTAACTTTGTAAAATGCTTTTGAGAAGTCTAGTAATATTGTATCTATGTGATTATTATTGTCTAAGTCAAGTACAGTCGAACCCACTTATCTCGAGCTCGGTTATATCGACCAACCTATTATGTCGACGTTTTTTATTGGAACCGCCAAATTCTCTCTTTGTCTTAGCATTTTCTCATCGGTAATGTCGATTCTTTTATGTCGCCGAAACCTAGTATCTCGAGCACAAAAGAGGGCCAAATTTGCAACTTAACTCGATTTTCGTCGGTTGAAAATAAAGGTTTGTATCGAGAAACGACGGTGGTTTTTATATAATTAAATAAAAAAATTAATAAATTATTATTCTTTTAAAAGTTTGTTGTTGTTGCTTTGTTACCAGTAAGATAAGTGACTGTGACACTAACACGCGCGTGACGATGAAACTGATTAACACACACACAGTACACACAGTCCACAGCCGCGCCACAGCGTGCTGTGATCAACGGTCAAGGCCACAATAGTTTTATTTATATTACAAAGTTTGATTGACTGAGGAAATTCGAGAACGTTCTGATAGTTAATTAACAGATATCCTGCACGTCAAAAGCATTAAACTTAAAATAACCATATTGATTTGTTTATTTGTATTTTAAAATCCCTGATACGATGGCAAAAGCGACTGCGACACGGCGAAGCGTAAACTTTGACCTTTTAGCGCATGCGCAGACAATTATAAACTGGTAACTTATTTTTCATTAAATAAATGGAATCGAAACATGACAGAGACGTAATCAAAGTCCTTTACTACGGCATAAATATATATACATCAAAAGCATTAAACTTAAAATAACCATATTGATTTGTTTATTTGTATTTTAAAATCGCTGATACGATGGACAGAAAACGCGACTGCGACACGGCGAAGCGTAAACTTTGACCTTTTAGCGCATGCGCAGACAATTATAAACTGGTAACTTATTTTTCATTAAATAAATGGAATCAAACATGACAGAAACGTAATCAAAGTCCTTTACTTCGGCATAAATATATATGCATGTGTATATATATGTATATATATATATATATATATATATATATATATATAAATTCCCGATTAGTCATAACTTTTCCCGACTTTCAAGGCCGAGAATTTATTTTTAAGAATTCCCGACTTTTTCCCGTTTTCCTGAGTGGCGAGTGGGAACCCATGGTTATATTTAAATTTTAAACGGTCCTTAAAAACGAACGGTCATTACAACCTTAGACTTAGGAAAGAGTGAAGAAATATTAGGGTTCCGATACGATTCCGATAAATCATCCCATCACTAATTAACGCTAACTAATTAATCATATACATAAAGAAATTTCAAGCACATGTTAATATTTTGCCGCCATATTGATTTTCCTTTATCTCGATCATCGGTTATGTCGACGCCATTTTTCATACCCCAACGCCGTCGACATAAGCGGTTTCGACTGTAATATTGTATCTATGTGATTATTATTGTCTAAGTCTAGTAATATTGTATCTATGTGATTATTATTGTCTAAGTCTAGTAATATTGTATCTATGTGATTATTATTGTCTAAGTCTAGTAATATTGTATATATGTGATTATTATTGTCTAAGTCTAGTAATATTGTATCTATGTGATTATTATTGTCTAAGTCTAGTAATATTGTATCTATGTGATTATTATTTTCTAAGTCTAGTAATATTGTATCTATGTGATTATTATTGTCTAAGCCTTTTGACAGATCATCTGTTAGGCCAATTACATGTGTTTCATATGATCTATTTTGTTCTGAACCCATGTTTTTGTGGGCATAGGATTAGGACATTATATTTCTAGGTAGTTAACTATTCTGCTATATATTCTGCTATATATATTATTTGTTCAATTAATTTACAGGTGATACTAATAAGTGATAAAGGTCTGTAATTACCAGGGTCTGATTTATCACATTTTTAAAGAGGGGATTTACGTTAGTTAATTTCCAATCCTGTGGCACTTTAACCTGATTTAGAAAGGCTTGAAATATAACTTCAAGGATTGGGGATATTTAATTGCTTAGTTCTTTTAATAACCTTGCAGGCAATCCATCTTGGCCAGTAGCTTTGTTAATTTTAAAGCTTTTAATGAATGTATTTATATCTACCTCGTCTACAGTTATGTTACCTGTTTCTTCTTTTATTTAAATTTATTAAAACTTCCTTGTCACCTGAGGCCGAAAATGATGCTTCAAAATATGTGTTTAGGATGTTAGCTTTGCTCTCACTATCATTCTAGGCTTTATAATTTGGGCCTTTTAGTGTGGCTGTTCCTGTAGGTTACATTTTTTAAAATTTAATAAAGGACCATTAGTTTTTTAATTGTCTTCTTTAGAAATTACAATTGTTTTATATATTAATTTTGGATGATTCGACAAATTTTTTGTGTCAAGTGTTTAATCTTTTAGTATGTTTTGTGTATCCCTTTTAAATTGGTAGTCTTACATTTTTAAAATAAGTACTATTTTTGTTAGCATAGTTTTTTTGTTGTTGAAAATTTAGAAATGATCCAGAATTTGTTAATTTTGTTTGCTTTAAGCAATGTTGGAACATTCTCATCCATTATGTTTTTAGATTTGTTTTTATATACGTGCAATTTTTTTTCGAATGGACTTTTTGTGTTAAATTTACTTAGAAATTTTGTTGGATATTTGCCGCTGTTTGGTGTAATTTTATTGAATTTCAATCATTCAATACACAGATAATTCTACTAGGTATCTTACATACATTAGTTTTTATTGCATTGTTTACCCTAACATATATGCAGGTACTCAGCATGCTTGATGAGATCCAGCGCCAGTTCATCAATAATTTAGATAACATCCGGTGGTTGGACAACGAGACGAGATTGGCGGTCAAGGAAAAAGCCGAGGCCATGGGAAAGTTTGTTGGTCACCCGGAGGTACTTCGAAGCGTTGAATATGTTGATAATTATTACAGATACCTTGATGTCAAGCCTGGCCAATACTTTGACAACTTCCTCCAACTGATGGCATACTCTTTGAAAACTATCTCGGATAAATTATGGACATATCCTGACCCAAATCAGTAAGTGTCGTTGTTTATAAAAATTAAAGTCAATTTATTGATAATGAGATGATTTTTAAAAATTTGAACGTAATGATTAGTTAGAAAAGGATTAAAATAAGCTAGTGTGACATCAAAAAGTATAAGAAAGTCAATTATTATTATTATAGTTTGTTTGCTAGGTTCTTGTTTTGATGTAAACAATTAAGGGTTATTTTTACTTTTAAAGTCTATCTACGTTTGCAATAAAATGTCACTGAGTATATTTAACATATTTTCTCTAATTTGTTTTTAAATGGCCAAAGCTAACTTCTTCTAATTAAAAAATTCACAGTCATAATATTCGTTACGTCTTACCATATAAAAACAATGTATTGTCCTTAGAGCATATAAACGCCCTACACACATTTTAACATTTTATTTTTAAAACAATTTAAACTGACTATAAATTTAAGACTTAATTACTTATACCTTGAACAATATTTCTTTAAGAGAAAAAGCCCGACTGATATATATATATAATGCATTTTTATAAATATATTCCATGTGATTTAATGCATGTGTAATTAATGTTAAGTCGTTTATATACGAACTATAAAGGTAAAGTTACTATAATTTTATTTAAAATGTAGTGTGATATGCTGATAGGAAATGATAGTAATTCAATTTCAATACATAATTGTAATAAGTTATCTCTTGACAATTAGCGAGTTTTTATTTAAGTTTAGGTATTAAAATAAATATTTAGTTCATTAATTATTTGTATTATTATTTCAATGATTTATTTAATTCTTCGGTTTATTTTTTAATGTTCCCATTTTCATTATTGTGTTTACATATTTAACTGAGGATTTCGGTGAAAAGAAATAATTTTGCATGAAGTATTGGGAGACCACATCATTTCGCTGTGTTAAAATCTTGAAGAATCTTAGATTTACTTAACGTTTCAAAAAATCCTCTGGTTTTGTTTCTATTTTTGCATAACCTAACTAACTGCGTGTTGGTCTTTAGAACGTTACACGATATTAAAAAATTCGTCCTCTTCTTAACTTTTGAATTGCAAATGCATTTATTTATAGTTTTGAAAAGTTGTATGTATTATTAGGGGCTGTCCATAAATTACGTCAACAATTTTTGGCGATTTTTTACCTCCCCCCTCCCCCTGCCAACACCTTGTCAAACTTCCAGAGACCCCCCCCCTATAAAATTACGTCAACATTTGGTTACCACTCTAAAAAAAAACGAAGAAGAAGAAAAAGAAAAATGGTAAGAAAAACAAAGTTTAATCAACTTTTAACTTATGACATATTTCCGTATCATAACTACAAAGGCTTACTCTAAACAGAAAAGAGATTAATGTTTACACATTACATCTTTAAATTGTGAAATATTTCAAATTAATATAACATTTTAAAATTTAAAGACTATTTAAATATTTACAAAGACTTGCTCTAACTTCAAGCAGAAAACAGATTAAAAAGTTCAACTATAAATACACTTTTAATGTATATATTAAAACATATTTTTTACAAACAAATCCAAATCCTATATCCTAGCCTCTTCCCATGGAGATGTCAAATATTCCTAAATTTTTATTACTGTCATAGTTTCTGTCTTAATAATTTTTTGTGGAACCAAAACACCAGAAAAGTCACCATTTTCTTCATCTAGCCATTCTGCACTGAACATCTCTCCATAAGCAATAATTGCAATGAGCTCTCTCTCTCTGTCTTTTGGCTGCCACCCGAATTGGACGAATCTTTGCTGTTGGGGTGCATGTAATATTTGACTGGGCCGAGGCATACAGTGTTGGCGCTGTTGAACGTGCTTTTTCAACATGGGCTTGCGAAGCAACATAAAGGTGACAGATTTTGCAGATACTTTTCAAACATTAGCAACTGAATAGGTGGACAATATATATCATATGGAAGAATTTTGAATGCTTTTGCTGATCTAGGTAGTATGTTTTCAACTTTCACAGACTGAATGAAGAAAAGAGATTGAAATCTATGTAAGTTTATATCAGATACTTCTGGTATTTTAAGGCCCTCATTAGTTTGGCAGATTGGATTGGCGGGGGGGATAAATCGATGAGCAATAATATCAAAGAAGGAGATTCTAATCGGTTGGCAACAAGTTAAATCTGGACAATTTGTAGAAAGTACTTACTTGTCCTTACATGTTTTTGCACCAAACTTGATCTTTGATTATTACATTTTCAACTTCAAGCTCAGACTTTTCAGGCACAATATATTCTGCCACTGTTGGAAAAATTTCTATGCTTTACTTGCTTCCTTATTTCTGACTATTTTTCGCCAGCATATTTGAAGTTTAATTTTTCCAACTCTTTATCAATTGTCGACTTTGTGTGTCGAGGTGGCTTCCAAAATGTTCATGTTGCAAAATTAGTCCCGACAGTTCTCGATTAAGAGGAGCCATTCGCCTCTCTACTCGATTAAACGCACTTCTACCAGGCGCATTCGTTGCTACAAATATTGCATCAATGTTCCGCTTTACAAAATGATGGATGGCCACATCAATAACTTGTTGATATCTTGGATTTTCATCAAGTCCATCCATAGACATAATAACAATCGGTTTGATCATCTTGTTGCGTGGATCCTTTGTAACAATGTCAAACTCTTCCAATTCAAGTAGCATTTCATAGTCCAGACCATGTCTATAAGCTGATGATGAGCAATGCTTGCCTGATCTGGTGGCTATGTAAGTTGGGCCTGCATATGTTACTGTTAAAGCTTCGGGTTTACCTAAGCCGTCTTTTTGGATTTCAATGCCAGCATAAACAGATGGTATGAGTTTGTGTCTAGATGCTACTACCCAGTCGTGATCAGCCAATGTAACGCGGTATTCAACATGCATTAAAAATGGAGCTTGCTTGTTAGCTGCTGTCCATCAAATGGGGACTCTGGCTTTGTCATCTTGACTGATGAAGCATACTTCTTTAGGTCTCAACAAAGAAGCAACTTCTTCTAGGTTATTCAAAGTAGCTGTACAAAACCTACTACCAATGTGTTTTGAGTGTAAATCATTTTGTGCTCGAATTAACTTCACTTTGGCAAAAGCCGAGTATAAACAGCGCTTCTACTTATTTGTAAACCTTCAATTTTAATTTTACTGCCAAATCATCGAGATTTCTAGCACTACGATAAATATCACTCTGTCTTTTGTCGTGAGCAGCAGACCCATACAATGCAATGTCAACAATGATTTTTAAAAGGAGCGGCTTATCTTCTTCAATTGTTGGTCGACCAGCTTTCTGTCGGATCTTCAATTTGCTGCTGACGTCAGGATTTTCAGAACAAATTTGCGCTTAAGTTGTTTTTTTTCTTTTCCCGGTAGATCTATATCTTCTGTTTTTCTTGTTCATATTTCTTTCTTTTCAGTTTTTTTTTCTAGCTCATCAAACTTATTATTTTTCTTTTAGTTCCTTTTCCTGATCTGAGCTTAAAACACCACTTTCTTTTCGTTTATACAAGCCAATCAAATATGTCTTGAAGATGCTTATCTGACTCTGTAATTCATCTTGTACTTTTGCTTTGTATTTTACAGATTTTTAATCACAAGCAGTACTGAATGTTGCAGCTTCTAAATCGATTTCTATGTGGTCTTGTTGAATGGTTTGTGTTTGATGTTTCACAACTTCGTTTTCAATTTTTACATGTGTGGCTGATTTTTTAGGAAGGACATCTACACTCTTCATAGACTGGTCTGTCCAGAAGCTCATTAATGTTGCCTTATTTTTCTGTGCTAGGGCGGCATAACTATTCAATAACGAATCTACTTTTGTTGGGAAATCATCCTCTTTTTTCAATTTATTACAAATTTCAGTTACTTCTCTTTGAGAGTCTTGCTTGCGCTTGTTGGAAAATACCTTCAAATATTCTTCATACAACAACTTGTGAAAGTTTGGTTCCTCCATTGTAAATCTAAAAAAAAAGTAAAAAATCAAGTTTTTTTTATTCAATTGTTTATAAATTTGTTATTTAAAACAAAAACAAAAGAGAAAACAGGGATGAAAAAACAATTAGACCTTAGCCTATGTAACAATATTTCATAACAAACAATTAGACCTTAGCCTATGTAACAATATTTCATAACAAACAATTAGACCTTAGCCTATGTAACAATATTTCATAACAAACAATTAGACCTTAGCCTATGTAACAATATTTCATAACAAACAATTAGACCTTAGCCTATGTAACAATATTTCATAACAAACAATTAGACCTTAGCCTATGTAACAATATTTCACAACTCTGAACATTCTAGACATGTAGGCCTACTGTATTTTTAAGAATCCAAATAAGGGCCGGGGTAAGCCTGCAGTTTTAGAACGTATATTATTTGGCTGCGCATTTTATTTTCTCCTGAGAACTTTTATATTGAACTTATTAAATGCATTAATATATGTTATATTTTAGCTATTACAGCGATAATAATTATTTCTAAGCCATTTCTTTGGCTCTCGTAAATACATTCATTTTGTTTATCTAACACTTTGCTAGCCAGACTTGTTTCCCATGCTACAATCAATTTACTTACTGAAGAAGTTTTTTTTAAAAATTATCCAGAATCCATTCATCTACTTAATTGTTCTAAAAAGATCAATATATATTTTATTGATCTTACAAGATCAATAAATATTTTACAGAAAATAATTGTTTTTCGTTACTAGACGTTTGATTCTTATTTTGTTTGTTTGTACTTGAGAAAATTTTATTTGGCATCTTACTGTGACAACCCAGCAAGTAGAATGATAAAAAAAATAGTTGTAGTTGTATCGTTCATATCGCGTTAGGACTATGTATTGTTTAGAGCCTTAGAAATTTAAAAACCGAAAAAGTTAGTACTGTAAGAGTAAAAATATAATATGTATTAATGCATGTAATAAATAAAAAAAAGAATGTTCTCACGACAAAATTAGAATTCGCTGCGAAATAGTACAGCAATATAGGTGAAGGTGCCAAACTGCAGTATTACCCTTTAATTATTTATCATTTAATCTTTAACTTTAGAACTAATCCAATTTCACAGTGTAAGCCAATGATTTCTAACAGAGTCTAGTATAACCAATAGTGCATTTTATAATTTATATATAGACATTTAAATAATATAATGTAGACTGTGTACTTACATTAATCTTTACAGCAGACCAACAAATAGAAACTTTGAAAAAATTAGTGTCACCAGTAAACATCTCGTGTGTCTATATTATTATTGTGTGGGGTCGCTAAAGCACGGCACGGTTTAAAAAAAAATAGGAATAAGGTTAGTTCAATTAAAATACTGAAGGTTGGGCGAGTGTGTAACACAGGACTAAGGATAGTTCAATTAAAATACTGAAGGTTGGGCGAGTGTGTAACACAGGACTAAGGATAGTTCAATTAAAATACTGAAGGTTGGGCGAGTGTGTAACACAGGACTAAGGATAGTTCAATTAAAATACTGAAGGTTGGGCCAATGTGTAACACAGGACTACAAACGCTGTCTAATTTTCCTTTCTTAAGTAATTTTTATTTTTAAAGTAACATTGTTGACGTCAACTTTTCTTTCCCTCCCCCCCCCTTATTTTGTTGACGTAAGTTATGGACATCCCCTTATTATAATAAATTTGTTTTTAATAATCTTATTATGTTATATTAAATTTTTGTTTGTGAAAAGAATTTTTATGAAATAAAAGAAAATATAAAAAAATTGCAATATTTTCTGATTATGCGGTGACTTTGGAAAATTTAATTACGGTAACTACCAAATTACACTTGTACAAAGTGTACTTGACAGTTCAAAAATGAAAAAAAAATGTTATTTTAATTATCTTAATGAAATTTGTTCTTAGTTGGGCGTTGTCTCCAGATCAAACCCAAGCTTACCATGATCTTTCGAAAAATGCAGTTTATTTACCAGTGGGGTTCCTGAGATATCCCTTGTTTTCCATTCTTTATCCAAAGTAAGTTTAATGTTTAGTAAAAGATAAAAATATGCATTTAATTTAAAGATTTATGTCATCGCCATATCATTGAAGTAAAGATATAATATTTTATTAAAAAATCGCAGTGGCTACTAGAGCCTGGTATACCAAATAATGCCGCTCCACAGCTCTCTGTCTTTGGTCTTGTCAATCAACTCCGCTGGTGATCGCGCCCCATGCCATCTAGTCAGCCCATCCAGCATCTTTTCTCTCTGCCTGCCTCGATCTCTTTTGCCCTCGATCTTTTCTGTTGTTACCATGTGTTCCAACCTGCCTCGCCTCATGATGTGTCAAAAAAATCCAGATTGTCTGCTTCTAAATTTAGACAGAATGTTCCTCGCCTTTCCTTCTTCTTTTAGCACCTCTTCATTACGCCTCTTCTCCGTCCATGATAGTTTTAACATTCGTCTATGGAACCACATTTCACAGGCTTTTAAACGTTTCTGTAAATCCTTTGTAACTGTCCAGGCTTCACATCCATACATTAAGACGGGTTCGATGTAGCATTGAATCACTCTCCTTCTCACTTCCATTGATATGTAATTGTTGGTCAGGTGTTTCTTCATTTTATTGAATGTTGCTTTGGCTTGTGCTATTCTGCTTTTTATCTCAGTTGTGCATCTTCCATCTGAGGTCAACGTTGTTCCCAGATATTTAAATTTGGTGACTTGTTTTAATGTTTCTCCATCTACTACTAATCTACATTCTGGGTTGGTTTTCTTTTTGGATTTTATCATTACTTCTCTTTTCTTTTTGTTCAAACTTAGGCCTTTGTTTGTCTTTCCTTAACTATTTTGTCTAACACTTTTTGTAGTTCTTCTTCACTTTTTGCAAGGCAGAATAATAATATTAATTCATGCTGCGAGACACTTACCTCACTAAATTATCAACCTCTTTATATTTTGTTTTTTTCCCGCTAGAGTCAATACAATCCCTGTATTGTTGGCATTCTCGTATGATTGTGACTGGCATATTTTACTGCATGCTACATGAAGAGGTAGAAGATTGCAAAGAAGTTCATTGTTCTTTTCAATTGGAATACATTAACGAATCCACTTCACTTTATTTCAATTTTTGAGAACATAGCCAACAATGAGTGTCAACTGACCCACTTGACTGATATAGTGCAATGATCTCTATTAATACTATAGCGATCTTCTAGCTTTTGATTGCTGCTTGAGGGTCTGTCACTCAAGTGGTTAGTTCACACATGCTCCTCTTGTTAAACCGGTAAACAACACTCCATTCAGTAAGATCAAGGCTTTTATGGAATACGACACTATCTCACTCTGTGCTCAGCCTCTGATCCACCCTGCGTTTCTAGTGGTACCCCGAGCTCCTACCCGAGCTCCTACCCGAGCTCCTACCCGAGCTCCTACCCAAGCTCATACCCGAGCTCCTACCCGAGCTCCTACCCGAGCTCCTACCCGAGCTCCTACCCGAGCTCCTACCCGAGCTCCTACCCGAGCTCCTACCCGAGCTCCTACCTGAGCTCCTACACGAGCTCCTACCTGAGCTCCTACCCGAGCTCCTACCTGAGCTCCTTCCCGAGCTCCTACCCGAGCTAACCGAGCTCCTACCCGAGCTTCTAGCCGAGCTCATTCTCAGTCAGGCGTACATCTCGCTCCTTACATTGTCAACACTTATTCCTCGGTTGTTAACCCGTCGCATACCTGGATTGGCTTGAGAAACGTACGCCATGAGTTGATAAATGACAATGCTTTTTTTCTCATTGGCTAAACGTTAATTGGTTTGTGGAGGCTCCCGAATTTCCTACCAACCGCGCCTATGTAATTTAGGTCAGGAAAATACGATGCTTTTTCATATCATGTGATGGCCCCAATATTTTCAGCCTTATTTAAATTACACTTATTTAAATTTTAATTAAAAGCACACTCCTTTATGGCAGCGAGTGGTGCTGGACGACATGCACCAAGCGAACAAAGCAGCTTAGCAGTTTCCACTTGCGATGCTTGCGTATGATCCTACACATCAAGGGGCAGGATGAAATCACAAATGTGGAGGTACTCAGAAGGAGCCGTATGCACTAATCCTGAGTTTAAGGCGCCTGTGGTGGTTGGGCCATGTTCACAGGATGGGCTCAGAGCGATTTCCAAAAGCGCTACTTTCTGGTGAGCTGGCTAATGTTTTTGAGAAAAACAGGTAACCCCTGTCTGCGCTATAAGGACGTCTGCAAGAAAGACATGTCCTTGGCGTGCATCGATTACAAAAACGTGGGAGTCCATTGTTGAGAAGCGCACACCCTGGCGGTCAAAAGTTTGTGAGGGCATTCCAGTTGCGGAAGCCACCCTCACCGCCATGAGTGAAGAGAGAAGAGCCAAGAGAAAAGGGAAGGGGGAAGAGGAGCAGTGGGTCATCACCATCGTCCCCTGAGGACAGTAAATGCCATATATACATTTATTTAATTTCACGGCTTAAGACATTTACACTGTTAAAGTCTTTACTCCCCTCTTCCATCGTTTGTCTCCACAGTACTCCAAAGAAAATTGAGAACGAGTTCATCTTTTTTTTCCAATTGGAATATCTTAAAGATTCCGCTTTACTTCAGTTCCATTTTTGAGAAGTTATCCAAAGAGTGTAAGCTGATTCAACAAGAATGATGTCTAGGGTTGAATCGATTGTGACCCAAAATATTTACCATTCATCAATTCAATTGTGATCTGCATGATATCACTGGAACCCTTTAAACCAAAAAAAAAGTTATATGTACATGACAAAAAATACTATCAATTGCCTCTCTTTGATTTCCTTATCTCTGAATTTTCCTTTAGAAGATAAACCGATTCGTTTTTAAGTAAAGTGCAGTCAAGGTAGTTTGTATTGTTAGGAAAGTTATGTAAAAAAAAAGTCACAACTATTAACAACAAATCCGATCACCAAAACTCTTCATTATCTTTAACACATCGGTCCAGTATTTGAACAGTTTGTGGTAACATTTCTGCAGTTCTTTGATAATTCCAGTAGTATTTTTAAATCTTATAACAACTACTTTTAAAGACCTTAATATCCTTATATAAAAGCAAAGTCTTGGCAATTAACTAACTCAACTAAATGGATTAAGAATGGAGGAATGTATTTTTTATACTGCCTTAAGTATTTTAAAAAACACAATGTTATCGTATTTTACAAACAAATTTTAATTAATTTTATCAATTAAAAAATAAAACAACCCAAAAAACTTAAATTCTTGACGATGACTTAAAAGTACATAAGTATATAAAATTAAGCAAGAGACGAAATCTGTTTTAAACTTAAATGCAATTTTGATTTCTTGGGTGACAGTTAAAATTGGGAAGGGGAGGCCTAGGAAAAGAATAATGCCTTGTAACTACGAAGACCTTAGAATGGTCTTAACTGCTGGCGAAAAAAGGTGGGGGGAGTTTAACAGATATTATTCAGATTTTGAAAGAAAACCAACAATTAAATTTCGGTAAGTTAAATAAAAAAACCTTAAGAAATTATATTAGGGCACATTTTGTTGGAGACATATCTATATCAACTCTAAGAAAGTGAGATAAATAGCATAATTTATTTACTCCGGTCTGTTGAAAAATACTGGCGATAATTTTATAGTTTTTTTTAAAATATGTATACAGTTCATGGTAATTATCAAAAGGTAAAATGACTTTAACTCCTGATGCACTTTCTGTCCACACAGACCATACTATTATGGTGGGGCAGGTTCTATTAACTCATGCTCCACTTTCTGTCCACACAGACCATACTATTATGGTGGGGCAGGTTCTATTAACTCATGCTCCACTTTCTGTCCACACAGACCATACTATTATGGTGGGGCAGGTTCTATTAACTCATGCTCAAATTTCTGTCCACACAGACCATACTATTATGGTGGGGCAGGTTCTATTAACTCATGCTCCACTTTCTGTCCACACAGACCATACTATTATGGTGGGGCAGGTTCTATTAACTCATGCTCCACTTTCTGTCCACACAGACCATACTATTATGGTGGGATAGGTTCCATAGGTGGCCACGAATTGACGCACGGCTTTGACACTTATGGGATGAAGTTCACAAAAACCGGCGACCTAACCAGTAAATGGTGGACAAACGCATCTCTTGACGCCTTCAAAAACAAATCCTCCTGCTTTGTGGAATTCTTCGGCAAATACGAGGCACAGGGACTGAAGGTATGAAATAATGTTAATATACAGAGGCGTCACTGGGGTTGGTGTCAACCCGTGTGGTACTTCATGGTGTCCCCCCCCTCATGACCTAACCCATACACTTCTTTTGAGTCTGCCAGGGCTGAATAACGGAAACATACATGACATATTATTGTTATGAATGAATATTTAAAAATGTAAATCCATTTTAAAAAAGTGTTATCAAACATGTATACCATTGAGGAAGAAACAAATCTTAAATCTAATATAGCTAGTAATTTCAAATAAAAATTCCAATGGTCGTAAATCGAAAGGTAGTAATTCAAGCCATCGTTATATTTATGAGTATTTATTTTATTTGTTTATTTTTTTATCTTTGTTATTGCTTTACTAAGCTTTTATTTCAGAATGATTAATTTTTTTAAAACCTTTAGAAGGAAATTAAATGTGTTATTTCAAATGAAGTTTCCATAATCCCGTATTATGGATAGCAATGCATTGAATTGATGCTCTATTATTATATTTAAAAAAAAATTATTCTAGTTTAACGGCGAAAGAATTTTAGGTGAAAATTTAGCTGACAGTGGGGGTCTGAAATACGCCTACAAAGCCTTCAAAGCTGTCCAGCGTGACGATGACTTCACCCTGCCTGACCTGGAGCTGTCCCCTGACAAGTTATTTTTTCTTGGCTTCAGCCAGGTATGAAAAACCGATACAGGAATTGTGAAATATATATATATACTAGTAGACCCGTCGTATGTTGCAACGATCAAAGTAAAAAGGAATAAATTTAAAGAAACCAATGAGTGGTATGTTTAAAAATAATTCTGAAGAAATCTTCGTGGAAGTGTGAAAAAAAATCCAAGTTTCATAGCAAACGGATAAATAAATTAATAATTAAATAACGTACAAAAGAAGAAACGGCCCCAAAATGAGTGACATTATGGTTTTTTTTATTTCCATTGTACTCATTTCTTAAACGTTTAACATTTTATTCAATATTCAGTCATTAACAATCTTGACAAATATTGACACATGTATCCTTTATTATACAAATTGAAATTAACAGGTGTTTTGAACTTTATATCTTACCCAAAATGGGCCCTGGGGCCCTTAATGTTGTTTTTATATATTGTACTCAATATATATTCCTCAATATCGTGTAAAATTGAATAGGGAATACAATGATTAAAGTTCAGTAAAAAGACTTTTTCGAAGGAATGGAAATTAAGAGTTCAGTGCACTATAGTAATATAGGCTCTTAAGTTTTTATATTCTAAGTTTTGTCAAAATCCAGTTTTTTTCTCAATATCTAACTCTTAAACTAATTTTTATATACCTACAATAGGGGGCAAATAGCATTAAGGGGCCCTGGCCCATTCGGTGCAAGAGGTCAATTTCAAAAACATGTTCATTTTAGTTCATTTTTATTGTGGCTATATTTCTCAAGCTCTTTAAAAAGTAAATAGGAAAAATATCTTAAACATATACGAAAAAAGATATTTGGGGCCCCGGCCACGAAGATATTGGCATTAGAAGTGCAGTGTCTATAGTATTTTAATATAGGCTACCAAATGTTTGTGTGCAAAGTTTGGTGAAGATCTATTCATTTACTAAGTAGCTAACGTAGAAACTATTTTTTATAAAGCTTATTTAAGATAAAAACGACATTAAGGGTCCCAGGGCCCATTCTGGGCAAGATATAAAGTTCAAAACATCTGTTCATTTCAATTAGTATAATAATCGATACATGTGTCATAATTTGTCAAGATTGTTAATGACTGAATGGTGAATACAATCTTACACGCTTTAAAAAATGTGAATTTTTGGGCCCCCAGCCCAAAAGGAATGAATATTAGCAGTTTAGTTCCCTATAGTATTTTATTATTGGCTATCAAGTTGTCATATACACATTTTGGTTAAGATCCAATAATTTAAACAGTAGCTAAAGCTTAAACTAATTTTTATATAGCTCGTATAAGCAAAACATGACGATATAGGCACCCGGCGCCCCATAAGTGTTAAATTTTGAAAAAAGTGATAGTTACGATCCCGGGAGCATACTCAACAGTCTTGAAAAGTTTCATGACGATCGGGTGAATGGTTTAGACAGCTATAAAGGACATTCATACACACACAAATATATTTAAATATTTATATATGTATATATATACTTGAAAAATACCCGCACTTTGTAGCGGGAGTGTGCTGACCCTTTATCCAAGTATTAGGTGATGGTTATTACAATTTTTATTTGCCAAGTTAAATTTCAGATTCAACTATTTAGTTAAAATCTTAAGAGAAACAGAGATATGCCATTTTACCGCGTGAGTTGTTTTCACTTAATACAGTGCCTTTTAACATAACCTTACTATTCAAAAGATATGACTTATTAAATAATGATTGTTGCCGACCATAATAACTAAATTTACAATATCATTCCTATTTGTACAAAATTAACATAACTTATATGTTTTCCGAAAGAGCTCTACCACCCTCGTCACTCAAAAATTTAATATATAATTACGAAACTGCATCGTATCACAATTGTAAGTTATATAATATTTGTAACTCCGTCTATAAGATAAAGAACATGTGGCACTATCCCTTTAAAAGACAAAAGCTAATTGACTCATAGCGCAAATAAACAAAATTATCAATGTACTTTCTAAAATACTATTTTTAAAAAAAACGGTCGTATTAAAATGATATAAAAATGTGCACACCATATTTAGACATATAGAAAGCTGGCCGCATAAAATAAAGTCTTGTTATAAAGTAAATGTACTGGACCAAAATAACTCTTCATTTAGACGTATTCACAATTGTCTAAACAGGGAAATAATATTTAACATTTTTATGTCTCTATACTTTACGATTTATATTTACGGTTTATAAGCAATGTGTATAATTTCAAAAAGGAATCTTTTTTTTGTTCCCATATTTCGGATAAGGCATCATATTTTGTAAATAATATTCAATGCACACTCACACACACCAGATTTTATATATGAAAAATAAAATACATTAAAAAAAAGATTCAACCGTCTGTTAATAAGCGCATCTTAAAAATGATTAAAAGGCAATTTTAGAAATGGCCTATGCTATTCTGAATACAAAGGAATGAACATAAAAACATATTTATTCAATTCGCAATTCATATTAATTAAGCGTTTTCAGGATCACTTCATTAAATTTAGTCAACTTTTGTTAATACGTTCGGTAGCGAAAGTTTATAATGTATAATGTATATAAAGCTTAAGTAAACAGTTTTAAAGTGTACGTTTATTTGACATAGGCCATTACTTTCAACATAAAATAAACTCGCTACATCTATGGTTTTTAATTAAATGTCGAGTTATGAATTAAATTTTAAAAAATCCCAATTTTATTCATTGCATGTAAAATATTAATACAATGCATCGTGAAAATAATTGAAATAAAATAATTTAAACGCATATGTAATATATAAAGCTCAGTTGATATTTTTATGTTTGTTTGTTTGTATCCATTAAAAAAAGGCCACTGCTTTGTTGACATTTTTCCAAAAGATCTCTGCCACTGTCGTCACTAAAAATGCTCTTATATATTTACGACACTGCAATGTAACACAATTGTAATTAATACAATATTTGCAACAGCGTCTATGAGATAAAGATAATAAAGATAAATAAAAAAAATTAGGCTATATTCCTAATTTAAAAAAACGAACAAAACAAATCAATTTTATGTTAAAAATGCATATGAAACCATCACAATAATCGATTTTAAAAATGGCCTATGTTAATCCATCATCAAAGGAATGAACATAACATATTCAATTCGCAATACAAACTAATTAAGCGTTTTCAGGATCACTTTATTTAGTTTAATCTACTTATGTTAATAAGTCCGGTAGCCTAAGTTTAAATAGTATAAGTGTATAGGTTACGTAAAAGACAACAGCTTATGTAAAAGACAAACAAAATATAAATGTTATATTAATAGGACACAGCTAAATTTAAGATGCGTACACGAAAATGTGCGCACAGTAATCAGGCGATAAAAGATTTTAAAACGTGCACCGCTAAAAATGAAGCCTTGAAAAAAATACTGACACAATTGTTACATAAATAGGTTTTTCATTAAATGTCGAGTTATGAAACAGAAAATAATTAAAACAAATTCGCAATTAAATTTAAACGTGTAAACAATTAAATCTAATGCATCGTGTGGCAGTTGTAATTAAATATGTTTACGTGTCTATCTAATATATAGAAAGTAACAGTAAAAGAAAATGACAATTCTTTGTACTACACAGCTCAAATTATGAAGCGTTCACGAAAATGTGCGCACCGTAATTAGACATAATTTTTTTTTCAAATGCGCACGGCTGAAAATAAAGTATTGGCATTGGGGGGAAAAAAACGTCACCAAAAGTAACTCGCTTTGAACGGCATTTGAACGTCCGCGTAAATTTGTTCAATACAGAAATGAGGTTATATTTTTTTATTCTTTGTCTCTGCATTTTCTGATTATTTAATTTACGGCATTCGGGCAAAAGGGACAATTACAAAAACTAACTTAAAACCACCTTCAGGGTAAAAGGAACCGTCCTGCCAAATTTGGTCCCCGTCCGTCATTTGGTTTTTCCGTGATTGTCTAACAGAAAGTCGAAAAGTGAAACATGCAAACATACAAACATGGTTTGCCTAATTACTACGGCGGATTAAAGGTGGGGGGGCTGAACGGGCTAAAACCAGGGGCCCCCTTATGATTTAGGGGCCCCCAAAATTATTATTTTCTATAATAAAGGTGGGCAAATGTTTGCACGAAGCCTTGAAAATATAAATAAAATTTAAATCTCATCTACATATCAAGAGAAAATATCGAAGAGTGTGAAATACCAGAAATCGTCATTATTTGTAATAATATCTAGGGAAACCTAGCTTTAGAAAAACAATCGACTTTAGAAAATTTACGAAAAAACACCTTGACATAGTATAGCATAATTCAATAATCGAATTTTTAACCAACTTCCAAGTTAGTACACTGGTGTCCCTAATTAACCTGAATTACATGTTGCGTTCCGTTATTAGCTAAATACCATTCATTCCTGTTGAGAGATTCATCAAGTTCATACCAATTAAGTCCCATACTGGATCAGGAATTGACCAAATTATTTTTAATATTTTGGAAGAAATTGATATTCAAATTCAAGATTGCCGTAGACAGTCATACGACCATGCTGCAAGTATAAGTTGGAAGTAAAACTGAGTCCAGACTATCTTTCGTGAGGAGAGCAGTGTTGCTCATTATGTGCCATCCACAGCTCATTCCCTTAATTTGGTTTGGGAAAAGTACAGCAGAAGGTTGTCCTGCTGCAACCAGATTTTTAATTTTTTTAAAACTTATTTTTTCATTCTGCAAAAATCTTTATACCTGGCTTGTTGCATCTATTCATCGTTGGCAGGGTCTTCAAAAACAATCGAAAAGATTACATGTTAACAAAGCCTTGTCCGACACAAGATGGTTAGCCTGACATGATGCTGTAAGATCTGTTAATAAATAATACCATGAGAATATTGCAGGACTGGAAGTATTGGCAACTGACGACAATCAGCCGCCTGACAGTCAACTTGAAGCATTTCGGAAGGAACTTGAACAACTGAAACTCGCTATTTTACTTAAAATTTGGGACACAATTTTAGAAAGATTTCAGAAAATGTATGCATCCCTTCAAGATACATTTGTTGAAATATCTTCTTGAGTTTGTTAAAAGACAGCGCTCTGAATTTGATTTCTATGAAGAAAGAGGAAAGGATATGTCCGTGCAGAAAGAGTATAAACAATCTTCAATGTGATTAAAGAAAGAGAAAGTGTCATCTTGATGAAGAGACATCAGCCGAAACAGTATTTTCTCCGAGACAAAAACTCAAGGTTGAGGTATTTCTGGAATTCATTGACAAACTTTCTCCAGCCTTACAACATCAGTTAGATGCATATAAAGGCATCCATGAGAAATGTGGCTTTCTTAAAAACCCTACTGAGCTCAGCAATGATGCCATCCGAGGGGCAGCAGCCAAATTAATGGAAGAATATTCAAGTGATTTCGAAGACTGCTTACCTTCAGAATTAGTCTAATTTTCAGAACTCATCAAAAAGTGTATTGTCCAGCCCCAGGCTCAGGGTCAGAAAAAGGAAGTAGCACAATGTGAAACTCAAAATACATGCACAGAGCTAAATATGTTGCTGTTTTTGAATGAGCTAAATTTTACACAGTCCTTTCCAAATTTACACATTGCACTTCGCATATATCTCCCGTTGCTGACATAAAAAAGCAGCTGAGAGCAATCATTTTCAAATTTGAAAAAATAAATTATGAAATTAGAAGTTGCATAGGACTATAAAGACTGAGTCAGCACTCTCTCTAATGTGCATTGAAAGGGCATTCGTAAGCTCACTTAATTTTACTTACGTGATTAAAAATTTCGCCATGAGAAAAGTTCGCAAACGAAGGTTTTAAAGGTTGAAATAAATAATAATAAATATTTAAATGAAGTGTGGATTCGTATAACTTTATATTAATTTAATTGACTTCTATTTAATTATTTGTCTCATTACACCCTGCATTACAAGTTACACAGTCTTATATTAGACTGCTAGTTATCATTTTATTTAAAATTACGCTGCCTGGACAGGGCCCCAGTTTTAATTGCAGCCAGGGGCCCCGAGCAGTCTTAATCCAACCCTGCCTACTTATATCTGCCATAGGGATATGAGAGCAGCAAGCTTATCCACAAGTAACTGTGAGTGGAAAGCATAGAACCGAGGGGGTTAAAATTAGCAGATTTGTGCTGGAGTGAGGAGAATGTAGAAAGAACAGAAAAGTGGAGAGCTCAGAAGAAGTGTGCAGAAGCTGTGATAAAGAATGTCATTAAAGGATAGTATTGCTCAATCGCAAGAGAAAATGCAACCCAAACAAATTGCCATGTACTATCGTCTCGTGGGATGGAAGGATCTCGACGAATGTTAAAAATACAAATACAACAATCATATTACTTTTAAAATGTTGATGGATCAGACGACACGAAATGCCAAAACAGGAAGCACGACCGTTTGTTAACTAAACACAAATTAGCAGAATATTTTTGATGTAATAACAACATTACAATGGAAAAAATTATTTTAATTTATAAAGGCCATTAAAATAAAAACAAAATTATTTAAAAACGAAACGAAAGATATGAAACAGAAAATTGCCCTGCTAATTAGGTGTTTATGGAAATATTTGTTAGATTTTTACATTACCTTTGCTTAGGAAAAATAATATTCCTCAATAGTTTTTTAGACTGTTTAATTTATTTTCATAATTAATCTTTATTGAAATAAACAGAATTGGTGCACAGAGTTAACCCCTGCTTCTGAAAGGCTCCAGGTGTTAAACTCTGCTCACACTTTGCCTCGATTTAGGTATAGTAGGATCGATTTACATTGTTATTTATCCATCCATCCATCCACCCACCCACCTAGCCATCCATCCATCCATCCATCCATCCATCCATCCATCCATCCATCCATCCATCCATCCATCCATCCACCCATCCGTCTTTCCATCCATCCATCCATCCATCCATCCATCCATCCATCCATCATCCATCCATCCATCCACCCATCCGTCTTTCCATCCATCCATCCATCCATCCATCCATCCATCCATCCATCCATCCATCCATCCATCCATCCATCAATCCATCCATCCATCCATCCATCCATCCATCCATCCATCCATCAATCCATCCATCCATCCATCCATCTATCCATCCATCCATCCATCCATCCATCCATCCATCAATCCACCCATCCATCCATCCACCCATCCACCCATCCACCCATCCATCCATCCATCCATCGATCCATCCACCCATCCACCCATCCATCCACCCATTCATCCATCCATCCATCCATCCACCCATCCATCCATCCATCCATCCACCCATCCATCCATCCATCCACCCATCCACCCATCCATCCATCCATCCATCCAGCCATTCATCCATGCATCCATCCATCCATCCATCCATCAATCCATCCATTCATCCGTCCACCCTTCCGTCTTTCCATTCATCCATCCATCTTTCCATCTGCATATATGTTGAGTATTTGTTTGCAAGTCACTGAAGTGTTTTTTCCTAATAAATGGTTTTATCATCTAAATCAATCATTAAGTCGCTCGTTCTCTAATTAGAATTACCGGGCTCATAAAGAGGCATGATAATTAGTTTAACTTTTGAAACATTCTTTATAAATTCTACTATTTATTAAATTGGAAGGTTTATTATCTAGATTCGAATAGAAATCAATAGTTTCTTTTCACTTTGTGTTATCATGCCCCCTGCCCTTTTTTCACTATGGGACGAAATAACATGTCATTCTTTAAATACAATATTCATACGGCTTCAATTAAAGCACCTAATTGTGCCATATATGTTCCTGGAGGGACACAATGTAATGATGTCTAGCAATAGCCAGTTAGTGCCATGGAAACAACAAAGCATAAACGACTCCATGCTACCAATGCTATTTGAATGTATGTGTGTTGTAGGATAGTTCTTAAGAAAATTTCACACAGCTCTATGCCCCTACTCCAGCATACGCCGCGGGCAATCATTTATTTTAAAGCGCATTTGAATTCTAATAATATGTCTAAAAATTACCGCATCTTTAATAATTAATCGGTATCAGTCCTGGTGTTGCTTTAAGTTTTAAATAATGCATACGTTTATCTAGAGCATGATGTGCTTTTGTATAAGAAATATTAGGCCCAGTTTACACATTGGTTATTTTTAAGGATAGAAAACGGATAGGACTGCAATTACACTGGGTAGAATTTTTTTATTGAATAGATTATGTGTGAGTTAATCAAGACAACAGAATACAACGAAAGTAATCGATAAAAAGCCCGTGTCAGCGAATAAACATAAACAGTCGTCATTTTGTGATGTCATGCCCTGTCTACGTATACCCTATATCTTAGACATTTTTAGGAAAGGTTTTCAGAGTGCACCTAAATTACGAAAATTATCAGTAATCAGGGTGAATAAAGATAAATATAGCGATTTGGAAATCCCACATTTAAATAAGAATAAGATAAATAGGATATAATTTTTTCATTAATGTTTATATTTTTTCCAGGGTTTTGGGAACAGTTTCACACAGTAGGGAGTTTGCCAAAGCTTTCAATTGTAAACCTAATTCAAGAATGAATCCCGTGACGAAATGTGAATTATGGTGAAATGGTCTTCAATCTTCCTATGCAAAAGTTGCAACAACATCTTGTTTAATTATCAAAGTTTATACAATTTTTTAAACAAAATTTGAAAATAAAAATGAAATTATTGTTGTAACTTGATATAGCATAGAAACAAATTTGTTTTCAATAAAGAGAATGCAAGTTACAAAATTGTATCTTATATTATTTGTCACATTTCCACCCATTGCATTTGAAAATATACGTTTTCTTTTATTCCTCATAGTTAAATATTTGTGAATTAATCTTTAATTGCATTTGAAAGTCGTTACACCTAAAAGGTATTTTTTTATTTGACTACTTAGTAAGATCGTAAATAAAACACATTTACTCAGAAGTAAATAGCAGTAACCTCATTCTAATCTAATTTCGTTTTTCATGCTACGTTTTTCTTATGCATAAAATAAAAATGCGTGTCAGAGTTTAAAAACACCACCATCAAAACAAATAAATTAATGTTTAACAAATTAATTAATAAAATCTGTCAACTTAATTTAAATGTCGCGAAAAGTATCGCTTCCATAAAAGTCAACTTAAAATATTAATAATGATAATTCTTAGTGATACATACAAGATGCGTGAATTCCAAAGTGGTTATAATATATATTTTTACCAGATTTTATCAATATAAGTATACTAGCAAAATATCCGCTGCGGAGCGGCGACGTAGGATTCAGTTAACGCTGGGTACCCCACTTACCGAATTTCTTGAAGATGGGTCCATAAGTAATTAAGGCAAATTAAAAGTTGAATATGGTTGTCACAACAAGCGTCCTAATATCTATATCTAGACCACTTACGACCCGATGCATACACTTTCAATTGCATTACGACCCGATGCATACACTTTCGATTGCACACAGATAACACAAATCCACTGAACACGGAAACAACTTAAATGGCATTCACTTCTTGTGCTCTACGCAATATCCTGCATACTCTCTAAACTCCTACAAACTTCTCACAATAATCTCGACAAAACAACTTCAATTTACACATTTTTCTTACGGACTAATAAAAAAGCGACCTCCTGAACACCGCGTGTATCTCACAAGGTCATAAAGTAAAATTGGTCTTCCGTGACATATGCCCCTTCCCCCTTTTCCAGAAATTTTTAGAAGTTGACAAATGAGCGAATGACTTATGCACATTACGATTGTATAGATTTGCTGTGTTGTGACGGCCCTCTTCACGGCGCCGTACGATTTATCCTGGTCTTTCCCCATTTCACTCCGTTTGGCTGACCCCTTTTAGTCAATGAAGTCAGCGAGTACGCGAGGGTTGCATAGCTGGTATGGGCATTAAATAAGAAAGTTCAACATGTTAAAATTGTCGACCGTTATAACCATTACGCGTATAATTTCAAAATAAAACATGCTTAACTTTCAGACATCAGAGTTTCAATAATCTATAGTTTTAAAATATGAACCATCAAGTTCTTATATACCAAGTTTGATCAAGAACCAACCATTTTAGCCAGAACCATTTCCTGGAATGTATTCAACATATTTCCAAATTTTGATTGTGATCAAATTAGTAAAATGATATTTATGCAGGTTAAATAAGAAAATAATAATGACAATGAGAAAACCTGGGCCCAAATGGAGTACGATGTAAGGTTCACAAACCTGTTAATATCAATTTAGATCACGATCGATATATTTCTTTGTAAATATTTGTAATGATCGTGTGAAATGGAAAGAGTCTTAAATGTTTAAGGAAGATTTAAGAGTTCTGGTTCAAAAGGAAAGGAAATGATACGTTTGTTTGTGAACATTTGTCATGATGGTCAAAAAATAATAACATCAAATAGGGAATAAAGTAAACCAGATAAGGGGTACCCGGCTCCGAAAGAAAGGACATTATGAGCTATTTCCCTATAATATTTTAATTTGGACCAATAATTTATTTTGTACCAAGTTTGGTGAAGACTCATACATTTACCCAGTAGCTATTGGTTAAAATACTTTATATACAGCTCAAGATTAGAAAAATAACACTTTTGGACACACGCATCCAAAAAGTGGTAACTTAATAACCTTTTATGCCAGAAAACTTCGCGGGAGCGTACTCAACTTTCACAAGTCTTATGGCCACGAGAGTTAATAAAATAGTTTTTATAAACCATATTAAAAAAAAACAACAGAAAACACCAAATAAAAAAAATTTAAAAAAAATTAAAAAAATAAGAAGGTCCCGGTTGACATGATTGATATATTTTGCCATCTATATATATAATTCTCTTCGTGGTTGGACCCTGCGAGACACCAAGCTGCAAGTATGTTCATCAGATACTAATTTTAGAAAGCAGCGCACCAAATTACTGCACCAATGCATCAAAAGGTGTGCAAATTCAATATGCGCTGTAAAAAAAAGAATTATATGACGTCATTGTTTTCGCTGATATTTTAATTTTGTAAAAAGGGAAGAATGTAAAAAGTTATAAAATACTTTGTGTACATTTCAGAAAGTTTAATATTTCTTATTGATCAAACAAGGACAAGTTAGCTGGGATTTTGAAAAAGGTGGGCGCCGCAGGCGCCCTACAAAAGTGCATTTTTTCAAAATAAATAAATTTCAGCTGAACACTTCCGTCATTTTTTACGGGTGATACGCCGCGGGTCTCTCCAGAGTTCCTTCTTTTCATTCACTCACAGTCGTTTGCCCAAACCCACCCCATTTTGACAACTGTGTCTTTCAGGAAGTCTTCACCCGTCACTAAATCATTAGCGGCGTATGCTACGCCGCGGGTCAGCTAGTTATTAGATATTTTGTAAAGATCGTGTGAAATCGATTGGGAAAAGAGTCTTAAACTGTTACGAGAAAGATATAAGGAGCCCCCGGCTTCAAAAGAATGGAAAATATGAATTTAATGCCTTACAGTATTTTAATACGGGCCATCAAGTTTTACATAACAAGTTGGTCAAGATCCAAACATTAACACAGTATCCAAAGTTTAAACACATTTTTTAAATAGCTTATATTCGGAAAAAATTACATTTTAACCCTCGGCTGCTAGTGAGTGGTCATTTAAACTTTTTTAGCGTGTTACCATCCCGGGATTGTACTCAACAACTCCCCAAATTTTCATGCTTTTACGTGCACGAAAAATTGGAGAATTATTGAAGAGGCGTGGATTGAGGGCTTTTCGTTTTTGTAGTATTTTATTAGTTCCGATTTACCAATGTACATAATTTGCAATGTATGTCACGACTACCTGTCCCGTCTGTCTGTTCGTGTCGCTACTAATTTTAGAAAGCAGCGCACCAAATTACTGCACCAAAAACAACTCTTTTCGAACGTCTGCATAAAATTATTCAATAAGGAAATAGATGAATAAAATAAAAATAAATAAAATAAATGAAAGTTCTGTATTACGTTATTTTTTAACCTGATGTGATGTGTATTTATTTTGAAAACTTCCGTCATCTTTTGAAGGGTGATACACTAGATAATATATATTTATACACGAGCGACAAAGCCCGTCCAAGGACGTTCCGCCACCGTTCGATGGCATGTTGTAACTCCCCTCCAACAGCCGTCTCGACTGGCATACATGTGCATCACTTATAGTTAACATAAATAACTTGTAAAAACAGAGCTTTTGACTATAAATCCCAACGCTCATAGCTCAAAATAAAGTCTTGGAAGAAATACTGCACCAAAAATAACTCGTTTTGAACATCCGCGTAAACGTGTTCAATATGATTGGCTGTAGGAGTCATATGTGTTTGAGGGACCAATCGCTATTGATGACCGCACCGAACATTGCCTTTTATTATATATATTGTATACTATATACATATACATATTTGTCTAATTTTTATATAACACACTAAAAGTACCTGCACCCACTTTTAATTTTTGAAATACGAAAATGCAGATACTTAAAAATGTTTAAAAAGTTTTTTAGTAAACAACATCCATTAAGTTATTTCTGACTTCCAACCGCATACATTTATGAGATTACAGACTTATACCATAGCTTATCACTGGCACTCCCAAAATAAAAAAAAATCAGTGCTCTGCTATCAACAACAAAAACATCACTATTGCATATTTTCTCTATGACGTCATATCCTTCCACGTTACGTCACACCAAGAATGTGTCAATATAATGCGCACCACGCAACAATCTATCATTAGCATTTACAAAGCGGGAAAACCCCATTAACTGTCATTATAAATTATATAAAAAGTCATTTCAAATCAATAACTCTGAAACTAAACAAAACAATTGCTATGTATAAATTGCTGCTAAAATTACGGGAGTCAAACGAAAAGAGATTTTTTTACAAATTCTTTCTCCAACATTATTCTAAATATTCTAGGCGCAATTTCCCCAAGGGATATAGCGTTAAAATTGCATAAATATTATTCAGGGGAGATCGAGTTTTTAGTGTCATGTACTTTTGAGTTTTAAACTTAAGTAACTTATTATTTTACCAAAATAATCGTAGTGTTTTATGTGGACATGAATATTTTGTTCTTTTTTATATTTGTTGAAAAGGATAAATTTGTACATAGGACATGAAAATTCAAATAATTACTTTTTCCATCAATTTAAAATAAAATTACTATTTGAAAATAAAAACAACAAAAATAAGCTTTTCGTTTGTTTAAAGGGGAAAGGTTGCTATCTGAAAACCTATACGATTCAATTTACTTTAAAATCCCAAAAATACAAAGTAAAAAAATTTTAGTTTTAGGGGAATAAATGTTTGAAAAGATTAATAATCGAACAGGAAAAAAGAGTTTTTAAACCGATTTGAACTGATTTTCATCGAAGTTTACAATTTTATGAATTTTATTATCAGTAGGCTGAAATTTTAGGAGGATAACAATAATTTTTTTTTACATACTTTAAAAAGAGCAGTAATTGAGAAATAATTTGAACTCACAGCGCTTCAAGTAACAAACATATAATTAAAAATGCATTAAATGTAAAATATTCTCATCCTAACTACAACATGTAATGACATTTTGATAAACATAATCTACGTTTATCATTAAAATGACTGCTTGAGTGTTCTTAAATTAATTTTGAAAGTAAAGCATGAAGAGACTATTTTAGGACATTCTTCAAGATCTCAGTAGTAAGAGTTTTGTGAATTTGTAATGGCAGAGAATTCCATAGTTAAGGGGAACATGGGAACAGGGGAAGTTCGGTAAGATAGGAAGTGCATGAGTTAGAAAATAAGTTGTGGTAGAGAATGGAAGTTTCCAATCAATGCGTGCTTTAATATGAAGCCAACGAACAGAAATGAAATATCAGAAAATATGGATGTGTCTTTATTCTTTATGAACCACCCTGGCAGCTGAATTTTGAAATTTTTGCAGTTTTTTAAATGTATTACTTTGGGAAAACTTAACTATGAGAATTACAATAATCAGACGAAGGAGAACAAGAGCACAGACTTAAGTTTTAATTGCATTAACTGTTAAATAGCAAAAATTGAGCTGATCTGACTAATAGGCGGTGTGGCAGAGCGACAGATATGAGTGATTTATGTATTAGTAAACAATTTCTCTTATATATATAAAAATCAAAGTATGTATGTATGTATGTATGTATGTCCTTTATAGCTGGCTAAACCATTCATCCGATCGCCATGAAACTTTTGGAGACTTTTGATTACATTCCTGGGATGGTAACTGGCAATATTTTTGCAATATTTGAGACTCACGGGCGCCGGGGGCCCATAATATATATTTTTTCTTATATGAGCTATATACAAATTACCTTAAGCGTTAGCTATTGGGTAAATTGATGGATCAAACTTTGTATATAACAACTTGGTAGCTAATATTGAAATACTATAGGGCACTAATTTCCTAATGTACATTTCTTCGGGGCTGGGGGCAAAAAATGTCTTTTTTCCATAAACGTTTAAGATTTTATTCCCCATTCAAGTATTAAAGATCTAGATAAATATAGAGAAATATATCCGCTATGAAATTGATTGAAATAAACAGGTGTTTTGAACTTGACATCTTGCACTAATTGGGCCCTGGGGCCCTTAATGTCATTTTTTGCTATAATAAGCTATGTAAAAATTAGTTTATGTGATAGCTACTGAAAAAAATGAATGGATCTTAACCAAATGTTGTATATAAAAACTTGATAGCCCATATTAAAATAAAAAGGGAACTGTACGTCTAATGATAAATCGTTCAGGGCTGGGTGCCCCACATGTCTTTTTTTCGTATATATTTGAGATATTATTTGCAACTAGACGCCCGCGGCGTAGCATACGCCGCAGACTTGCTCATAGATAGTGCAAGAAAAAAAGGGAGGGGGAGAACGGACACAAACAGTAGCACGAACAAATGGGAACAACGCGGGTGAACGATGGGGGACCACCGAAGCATTTCTGGTAAGTATTTAGGACATCGCCACAATATATAAACAAATATTACAGCCATGAAGCCAAGTTGGAGAGCAACAACTTCGTCCATGAACGAAATATGCGACCAATAGAAACAGACAGGTACCTGGTGAAGGAATTGATATAACATTGAACAAAGCTTTTTTCCGTGACATGCGAAGCGGTGTTTATGTTTGCTAAGAAAGGGGGGAAAAGAATAGGCATTGACATTTTTAAAAATTAAAAAAAAACATATGTTGCCACTTGGGCTTGAACCTAAGACCTTCCGCATGCTAGGCGGATGTAATAACCAACATACTACGAAATACATACACACTGTGCAGGAACTTCGAAAGTGAATGTAAAAAAACATTGCTGTCTCAAGACATGCCCCACCCCTCCACTACCTTCGCTTGCCAACCGTTAACTGTGTTTAGTTGACCCGAGCGAGGGTCATTCGTCATGCTCGGTTGCACATATTTTTGCTGCTTACTTGCCTGGCATGGTCCCATGAAGAGAATTATATATATCGATTCTATTTTTAACGATCTTGAGAAATATATCCATGATGAAACTGAATTTGAATAAACATGTTTTCAAAATGTACATCTCGAACCAAATGGGCCCGGGGGCCCCTTAATGTATTTTTTCCTTATATCTATACTAATTAACAGACCCGTCGCGCGTTGCAAAGCGATCTTGGTAAAAAGGAATACATATATAGATAAAAAATAAATTACTTTAAGGATCACTGGGCCCATCAGTTTAACATATGAAGTTCTAAAATATGTTCGTTTTCATTACAAATACATAAATATATTTATATATATTGCTCAATATCGTGTATTATTTAATGGGGAATACAATATATTAAAAGTTTAGTAAAAACACATTTAGGCCCACCAGCCCCGAGGAAATAGACATTAGGAGTTCAGTGCACTATAGTAATTTAATATAGGCTCTTAAGTTTTTATATACCATTTTTGGTAAAAATCCAGTTATTTTCTCATTATCTAGCAATGACGAATGAAGTAGTCAAGATTTCTTGTCGACGTTGTAACCAGTATACCAGAATTATCTATCCTGAATATTAGTAGGAAGAGATAAATGACTGGATGTTTCATTACTGAGACAGAGAATTGCTAAGGTTTAGGTGGAATGAGTGTGAGTGTACAGCTGAGAGGAATGAGTGTGAGTGTACAGCTGAGAGGAATGAGTGTGAGTGTACAGCTGAGAGGAATGAGTGTGAGTGTAAAGCTGAGAGGAATGTGTGAGAGTGAACAGCTGAGAGGAATGAGTGTGAGTGTACAGCTGAGAGGAATGAGTGTGAGTGTACAGCTGAGAGGAATGAGTGTGAGTGTACATCTGAGAGGAATTAGTGTGAGTGTACAAATGAGAGGAATGAGTGTGAGTGTACAGCTGAGAGGAATGAGTGTGAGTGTACAGCTGAGAGGAATGAGTGTGAGTGTACAAATGAGAGGAATGAGTGTGAGTGTACAGCTGAGAGGAATGAGTGTGAGTGTACAGCTGAGAGGAATGAGTGTGAGTGTACAAATGAGAGGAATGAGTGTGAGTGTACAGCTGAGAGGAATGAGTGTGAGTGTACAAATGAGAGGAATGAGTGTGAGTGTACAGCTGAGAGGAATGAGTGTGAGTGTACAAATGAGTTGAATGTGTGTGAGTGTACAGCTGAGAGGAATGAGTGTGAGTGTACAAATGAGAGGAATGAGTGTGAGTGTACAGCTGAGAGGAATGAGTGTGAGTGTACAAATGAGAGGAATGAGTGTGAGTGTACAGCTGAGAGGAATGAGTGTGAGTGTACAGCTGAGAGGAATGAGTGTGAATGTACAGCTGAGAGGAATGAGTGTGAGTGTACAGCTGAGAGAAATGAGTGTGAGTGTACAAATGAGAGGAATGAATGTGAGTGTACAGCTGAGAGGAATGAGTGTGAGTGTACAAATGAGAGGAATGAGTGTGAGTGTACAGCTGAGAGGAATGAGTGTGAGTGTACAAATGAGAGGAATGAGTGTGAGTGTACATATGATAGGAATTAGTATGAGTGTACAGCTGAGAGGAATGAGTGTGAGTGTACAAATGAGAGGAATGAGTGTGAGTGTACAGCTGAGAGGAATAAGTGTAAGTGAACAGCTGAGAGGAATGAGAATGAGTGTAGAGCTGAGAGGAATGAGTGTGAGTGTACAGCTGAGAGGAATTAGTGTAAGTGTACAGCTGAGAGGAATGAGTGTAAGTGTACAGCTGAGAGGAATGAGTGTAAGTGTACAGCTGAGAGGAATGAGTGTAAGTGTACAGCTG
Source organism: Ampullaceana balthica (assembly GCA_944989445.1). Taxonomy (NCBI): domain Eukaryota; kingdom Metazoa; phylum Mollusca; class Gastropoda; family Lymnaeidae; genus Ampullaceana; species Ampullaceana balthica. The sequence continues at coordinate 374,614 of CALYLW010000528.1, read as the reverse complement.
AGAGGAATGAGTGTAAGTGTACAGCTGAGAGGAATGAGAATGAGTGTACAGCTGAGAGGAATGAGTGTGAGTGTACAGCTGAGAGGAATGAGTGTGAGTGTACAAATGAGAGGAATGAGTGTGAGTGTACAGCTGAGAGGAATGAGAATGAGTGTACAGCTGAGAGGAATGAGAATGAGTGTACAGCTGAGAAGAATGAGTGTGAGTGTACAGCTGAGAGGAATGAGTGTGAGTGTACAGCTGAGAGGAATGAGTGTAAGTGTACAGCTGAGAGGAATGAGAATGAGTGTACAGCTGAGAGGAATGAGTGTGAGTGTACAGCTGAGAGGAATGAGTGTGAGTGTACATCTGAGAGGAATTAGTGTGAGTGTACAAATGAGAGGAATGAGTGTGAGTGTACAGCTGAGAGGAATGAGTGTGAGTGTACAGCTGAGAGGAATGAGTGTGAGTGTACAAATGAGAGGAATGAGTGTGAGTGTACAGCTGAGAGGAATGAGTGTGAGTGTACAGCTGAGAGGAATGAGTGTGAGTGTACAAATGAGAGGAATGAGTGTGAGTGTACAGCTGAGAGGAATGAGTGTGAGTGTAGAAATGAGAGGAATGAGTGTGAGTGTACAGCTGAGAGGAATGAGTGTGAGTGTACAAATGAGAGGAATGTGTGTGAGTGTACAGCTGAGAGGAATGCGTGTGAGTTTACAGCTGAGAGGAATGAGTTTGAGAGTATAATTTTTCTGCTTTTACCTGCTGGGTTTCGAGGACATATTTTGTTATGCAATTATATTTTCTAGGACTATGCTGTTGAGTTCAGTCAAATTTAACATAATCGATTAGTTCATATGCATTAAAAGAGGCTTACTTTTTTTTTGTACGTGCTCTCTAAGTTAGTTAATGTTTTAGTACAGGGATGGGCAAACTTTTTCTTCGGAGGGCCGCATTGAATATTGTATCGTCATAGGCGGGCCGCATATACATTTTGTCTACTTCAATTACAATTTACATAGTTAAAAATATGAATTAATGATTATAAACATGTACTTGTCTTTTTATTTCACATAAACACTCTACATGTAAATTACATTTTAAAATAAGAACTGGCACAGTTTCTATTTCATAATAAGATTTTTTTACTCATTGTTATTTCAACAAAAGTTCACTGTTACCTGTCATAATAACTATGAAGAAGTAGGAACATAATTTACATATAAACTGACCATAGAGTACAATTATAATGAAGGAGCAGTATGTAGCTATTCACAATTTTGGATAATGTTCTTGAACTGTGGAACCAGTTTACTGGTTGCGATTCGCATTACTGCATTCAAATTGCTGTCAGTCAACATCGATCTGTTCTTAAACTTGTTTATTTCGAACAAAGAAAAAGCTTGCTCACAGATGTATGTGGTCCCAAATACTGACAACATTTTGTCTGCAAAGTTTTTTAAGTGTGGAAATGCTGCGGCTGACTTGAACTTCTCCTTCAGGTTATAATCTGCTTGTAGGTCAGTCAGCTCGAACTGTATATCCTCTGGGGCTAAATCAGCTTCTGAACTAAATGGCGAACTGAGGATGTTGAAGAGTGGTTCGAGGTTCTTGAAGTATTGGAACCTCCTTTCAAATTCCACGACCAAGGAATCCAACTGAGCCTTGTAGTTGTCAGCCGTTTCACCAGAAATGGTTTTCGGTTTTAGCACAGGAAGAGGGCAAAGCCTATTTTCATCTGCTTGCCTAGAGAACAAGGAGAGCTTTGCCTGAAATGATTTAAAATGCACATACATTTCATGTGCAAACAAGCTATTGCCCTGAAGTTTGACATGCGTTTCATTTAACTTTTCCATAATGTCAACACCAAACATGAAGTCTGACTTCCACTTCTCATTAACAATGTTAGTAACAAAATCACAAACAAAACCCTTCATCTCCTGGAGCATAACTATTTCTTCCTTGAGATCCCACACTCACATCAATATCTTGCCCAGGCTCAGCCAGTGGACACTGCTGTGGTAGATAATATAATAATATTCAGTTTCCAAATCTTCAAGTGGTTAAGTGCCCTGGCTCTGATGAGCTTTATCACACCGACAACTGGGTCAATAACATGGTTGATATTCAACTTAGCTTTACAAAGACTTTCCTGACGGATGAAACAGTGGAGAGGTAAGAGTGTATGGTCAGTGAAACAGTGGAGAGGTAAGAGTGTATGGTCAGGTTGTTCTGAGAGGTAAGAGTGTATGGTCAGTGAAACAGTGGAGAGGTAAGAGTGTATGGTCAGGTTGTTCTGAGAGGTAAGAGTGTATGGTCAGTGAAACAGTGGAGAGGTAAGAGTGTATGGTCAGGTTGTTCTGAGAGGTAAGAGTGTATGGTCAGGTTGTTCTGAGAGGTAAGAGTGTATAGTCAGGTTGTTCTGAGAGGTAAGAGTGTATGGTCAGGTTGATCTGAGAGGTAAGAGTGTATGGTCAGGTTGTTCTGAGAGGTAAGAGTGTATGGTCAGTGAAACAGTGGAGAGGTAAGAGTGTATGGTCAGGTTGTTCTGAGAGGTAAGAGTGTATGGTCAGTGAAACAGTGGAGAGGTAAGAGTGTATGGTCAGGTTGTTCTGAGAGGTAAGAGTGTATGGTCAGGTTGTTCTGAGAGGTAAGAGTGTATAGTCAGGTTGTTCTGAGAGGTAAGAGTGTATGGTCAGGTTGTTCTGAGAGGTAAGAGTGTATGGTCAGTGAAACAGTGGAGAGGTAAGAGTGTATGGTCAGGTTGTTCTGAGAGGTAAGAGTGTATGGTCAGGTTGTTCTGAGAGGTAAGAGTGTATAGTCAGGTTGTTCTGAGAGGTAAGAGTGTATGGTCAGGTTGTTCTGAGAGGTAAGAGTGTATGGTCAGGTTGTTCTGAGAGGTAAGAGTGTATGGTCAGGTTGTTCTGAGAGGTAAGAGTGTATGGTCAGGTTGTTCTGAGAGGTAAGAGTGTATGGTCAGGTTGTTCTGAGAGGTAAGAGTGTATGGTCAGGTTGTTCTGAGAGGTAAGAGTGTATGGTCAGGTTGTTCTGAGAGGTAAGAGTGTATGGTCAGGTTGTTCTGAGAGGTAAGAGTGTATGGTCAGGTTGTTCTGAGAGGTAAGAGTGTATGGTCAGGTTGTTCTGAGAGGTAAGAGTGTATGGTCAGGTTGTTCTGAGAGGTAAGAGTGTATGGTCAGGTTGTTCTGAGAGGTAAGAATGTATGGTCAGGTTGTTCTGAGAGGTAAGAGTGTATGGTCAGGTTGTTCTGAGAGGTAAGAGTGTATGGTCAGGTTGTTCTGAGAGGTAAGAGTGTATGGTCAGGTTGTTCTGAGAGGTAAGAGTGTATGGTCAGGTTGTTCTGAGAGGTAAGAGTGTATGGTCAGGTTGTTCTGAGAGGTAAGAGTGTATGGTCAGGTTGTTCTGAGAGGTAAGAGTGTATGGTCAGGTTGTTCTTCTGTAATTATTTTTTTTAATCAACTTCACAAGACGTACGTTTTTTCAAGTCAAAACACGCGCTCCATCGTTTGTTACACTTGATATCTTGTTCCATACCAACCCTGTTATTTCAACACAGTTCTCAACAGCATTGACTGAATCCTAGCCTGTAGTTGTGTCTTTGAGTGGCTCAACACTAAGTAATTCCACGATAGCTCAAAAGGAGTTTAAATTACCCGTATAAATACCAACAATTGAGTTGCGTCATGTAAATCGGTACTTTTTTGCAATGCAAGAAAGTACCACAAAAAGTCTTTGCTTGCATCTCGAATTTGGTGAATCAAATTGTCAATAATTTTTCAACACGCTTGACTGAAGTTATCCTTAATAAAGAAATGCTATCAAATTGTGTTTTCTGTTATGGGCACATAATGTTTGCTGCATCTGACAAGTATTTCTTGATGAAATCGCTGTAAGAAAAAGACTTGCTCCGATTTACAATCTTATGGAACAGCACCAAACTAGCTTCGGTTGCAGCATCTTGTATTAAAGACTGTTTGGTGAAAACAGTTTTCTGCTTCTTTAAACTATAAACCAACTCCTGGCTATTCCTTTTTCTCTCTTCGTTCAAATTGAACGTTAAATTGTGCCCGAAATCCAAATGTTTTGTTTGGTGGGGTCTTTTTAAGTTGTACTCCTTAAAGACGCTCACACACTCACGGCAAAGCAAGCAGACTGCTTTGCTGCCAAACTGCGTGAAGCATTATATACCAGTCCATTCTCATTAAAAACATGGCATTCGTCCTCAATTTTTTGTTTTGATTTTTAATTGTTTGTTTTTTAAACCGATTAATATTCCATGATTCGAATCAAATACTCGAAATTATATTTTTAAAAATATAGCAAAAAATCTCAACAAAGAAAATTTACATCGACATAAGATCGCAACATGTACATGCCTACGGGCCGCATAATATGCCCTAGCGGGCCGCATGCGGCCCGCGGGCCGTAGTTTGCCCACCCCTGTTTTAGTACATTAAATTGTTCATCTTGATCACTTTAGCTAACCAGAAAGAAGAGATTCGGAAAACCATTTCGTGATACGTTGGAGGGCATTAATAATATTTTAATACTCACTTTATCTTGACATTTTATTGTGTTTTAACAATTTTCCAGAAAGTTTAATGAGCAATTTATAGCTTGTTTGGTGTTTGCAAGAACCAGAGGTCATTAAAATAACCTCGGAAAATTTAAATTTTATGTACCCTTTATTGTTTCCCAGATGAGAAAAATACAATAAAGATGGAAAGGTCAATCGAAGTGTTAATTTAACATTCAAACGGTCTGTTTTACGTATGATTACCAACGCTAACTAAATCCTACTTCGTCGCTCTGCTTCGCTGGCAGTTTGCTACTTAATCGATGATAAATAATCCCTAAGATCAGCCCCGCCGCCAGAAATGGTTGGGCCCCTTACAACTGGGTACGTGTGGGCCCCTCTGGGCTCTCCCTAGTGCCTTATGCCTTTTCCCAAGTCCCAACATGCCAAAAACCTAAAAATATGTATACAAAATGACCGAAATTTAGCTTGTCTGACAGCAACATTGATGGCTGCATTTACAATTGCCAATACCGTACTTAGTGAGTTGAACCTCCTTGCAAATAAAAGTTTGATTATATCAATAATATCAATGGAATTATTAGAAGTAACATCAGGGTATATTTTCTAATACGCACTAGCCTAAAGATTAGTGTTATGTACATGGTGTACAATCAGTATGGTAAGGTAAGATTTTTTATTAATACAGTAACATACTTACTATATCAATTCGTCTAGAGTAAGATATAAATATTTTTGTTTTTAAATTTGAACGGCGTTTATCTGACATTGGTGACGAGAAGAAGTTACTGCACCCTCTTATTTTCATACTAGGTTGTGCTGCGGCGCCGTGACGCCTGTGGCGCCCACTTTTTTTAGGGTGCCTACGGCGCCCACCTTTTTCAACTAACTTGTCCTTGTATGATAAATACGTAATATTAAACTTCATGAAATGTACAAAGTATTTTATAATAGGGGCTGTAGGGCGCCCATGGCGCCCACGTTTTTTTTGTCAAAGGCCCAAGTAACTTATCCTTCCTTTGTATGATAAATACGAAATGCTCCTGAAATGTACACAAAGTATTTATATTATATTTTTTTACAGTGCTAATTACCACACGATTTTTAAACTACTTTTAGAAAGCAGGACACCAAATTACTGCACCAAAAAATATCTCTTTGAGTCAGTCAGCACTGTATACAACACAAATGCTGACGTCATAGGTTCGTGCGTTGTTTGGCTAATGTTAATATGGAAAGTAAAATGATTATGATTTTTAAGTCTATATTTTCAATTTTTAAAAAAGCAGAGTGATGTCCCTTAGCTATAGGCGTGAGGCAGTCAGCGATAATTGAGTGTAAATATATATATAATTAGCAAAATCACGCATGACTTCATTAAAGTTTATCTTTCTGGTAAGTTAGTGTACAATTGAAGTAATTGACCGTCCATTTAATCTTTCTTTGCTCATGATAGAACGCAAATAAATTGTGTTTAAAATAGCCAACATCCTCACGAATGTTTACAAGAATATCGCTGTTGCCTGAGACAGAACGACGTCTGACTGTGTGAAACGGAAATATTCATTTGTTAAGTATTTTTTTAAAAAAAGTATTTTTTAATTCTGAAAATAATTAAAACGAATAAACAAAAGAACATCTATTCGTAATTGGGGTGCATAATCGAAGTATTTAAAATTGAATGTTAAGAAATGAACAGCTAACACCAAAAACATTTATCTCCCTTGACAATTGTTTGTAATGTCTTGTTTACGTAGTCTAGCCTTTAAACCATTGTGGTTTTATAACCTCGGAAAGTCGCGTTTAAGTACGCGTACATTTTTAATCTACTCTCATGTCTTGACTCATCATTCAACCTGTTAACTACATAACATATCCATGTTGTGCCCTCTTGTTTCGCATGAGCTTCTTCATTCGATCCGTATTACGTTGCTTTAATCTTGATTCCATAAACATTGTAAGGAAACAGAAAACATCTACAACACTGATGCTGGGAATGACAGTAAGACAATTTGGAATATGGCAACGTATGTTATTTCTCATTGCATCTCTTTTTGTCATGGCAACCAACAGCAAGAAGAACGACAATGTAAGTCGAAAATTTAGGCAGCTTAAAGCTAATTCTTGAAAATGTATATACATGGGATTTAGTTTATAATTTCTTGATCAACAGTTCTTATAAGAATAGACAATATTTTTATATGTCATAACAAACAACGTTGTCCTTTGGATGAAATAAGTCGGCTTAGCTTTTCAAAATGATGTTAAGTTTTGGAATTTTTAAATATTTTTGTAAATGTTTTTGCTTTGATTAAATGTATCAATCAATCTACGAATCACTGTGATGGTATACTTGAAATATTACGTTACCGTTAGAATAGCTTGACTCACTTAACATTTTGTTAAACGAATTTTATGCCACAATTTAGGCTATGACCAAAAGCGTATCAAAACTAGATAACTTAATTGATCATTCTTGTATATCCACTCCATTTGTTTTACTATAACTGTAGTAATATATTCATTACTTGATTTATAATGTAGCTCAACAAATTGCTTAGTTAGAACTGTCAAACAAATTAATTTTCACTGTTTTAATTAGCACTATAATCTATTAAACTATCATTAAATAAGTGCTACTTCTTCAACATCGCCACGAAAGGATCTCCACCTTATATGAATTACAAATCATTAGGTCATCATGAAAAATGTATTGATTTGCAATTATACTTTATTTGTAAATACATTCTATCGCTTTGTGTCAATTCGATTCTTTCTGTTTCAAATCACATTAACTGCACACTTAAACCGTTACAATTTTCAAATTTCATAAACAAGATGTTTTATAACTCTGAACAATCTATGAAATAGTTCTCCTTAGGCATCAATGACCTCAAGGCGTCCGTTATAGATTTAAAACATTTCCCTCTAGGTCTGCAGGACTCCTGAGTGTATCAAGATAAGCAAGAACATCCTGTCAGAAATGGACACGGACGCTGACCCCTGTGAGGACATGTACCAATACGCGTGTGGTGGCTGGCACAAGAAGGTCAACCGTAGTGCAGACGACAAGTTTGATGTGGTCATAAATGACATTACAAACCTTACTATAAAGGTACTACTTCAAATTAAAACAAAAGTAGACATTAAAAAAAGCTCAGAGGAGTGTACACACACTAAAAAACTAAAATGTGTAATTGACGGAAGTTGTGTGTATTTTTTAATCCTTTAAATTAACTCGTGGCGTCTGCTTGATTGCTTGAAGCCCTGTTTGCTGAAAACAATTGGATCGATTTTTAACCCACTTCCTCGAAAGCTAACGAGCTGAAATTTTGCAGGCAGAGACTTGTGGCAATGATAAAAATGATCAGTAAAAATTTCAGATCGATCAAAAGTAGTTTAATTAAATTACTGAATTTTTAGGATATCTCTATGTAGCGTGTAAATTTAGTGCTAGAGTGTTTCGGTGCGTGTTATATTGAACAAGCTTTTCAATACTCTCCTGTGGCGCTGTGGGGTGCGTATTATATTGACGATGCTTTAAAAAAATTATTTTCCCGATCTTGAAATAAAAATGCCATTAATTGCTAATTTATCTCGCGGTGTGCACTATGTTAAACATGTTTTATAACCCTTTTCCCGTGATCAAATCGAGCTGAAATTTAGCAGGCAGACTGTAGAAGTTTTTTTGCTATATAGCCTTTATATATTTGAGACATTACTTATATTGTGGATTTTTTTAATTGTCCAGCGATGCGTATTATAACGAATATTCTTTTAGTTATGCCTCGTATATAAATGATTTATAGTCAAAAACTTGGTTTTTTACGTTTTTTATATTTTAGGTTATCTTTGTGAAATATTTTGGGAAATTTAATGGCAAGTAATATGTCATTTCTCGTTTATTGCATATTTCACTAATGTCATGGTAGCCTTGTTTGAACTTGTAAGTCATGAAACTGTAATACTTTTATATTAATTTTGTTATTGATAAGTTGTGTCAAATTATTAAAGTCACAATGTTAAACCAAAACATAAAGTAAAGTGCGTCCATTGTTATATCGATCATAATCGCACCAAACAATCGAATCAACTTTACATTTTCAAACGCCACAAAAGCTTGAGTAGTGGGTGAGTAGACATCTAATAGGAAACAGAAACCATTAAAAATCCATCACTTTTTCATTTTCCCAGAATAAAACGGCTTTTCAATAAGTCACGGAGCTTTAAATTTGATTCCAGATGCGGACGTCCTGATTTAGATTTTATCACCCATCCCTCTATTAATCGATCTTATCTCACTTTCCCCCTATGTAAGTCAGATTTTCCAGCCCAAATCTGTTTGATCTCCTTGGATTTCACCTTAGCTAAGTTTTTATTTTTTATTTCATTATATTCGTTTTATTTGTGTATTATTTGTTCGTCAAGGAAGGCTCTTTGCCGAAAAGTTCGCTGTTTTTACGTCCTGTCAGGCTTACTCAAACCCTATTTACTTAATATCCATGTACTGATCTTTTGAGTTTCGGTGACTGCAAAATCTGAAATAATTTCATTATTGACAAGATCCTTTGCAACATCATTCACAATTGACAAAATAGCTAGGTTACCGAGGTAATCTTGAATCCTTGTTTATCGCATACATGTTTAAATAAGTTTTATTTTTGAAAATATTCTATGTCTGGAAGCCATAGTAACAGGAATATTCAAAAGTATTCGGAGTGCAATGAGCGTTAGGAAAGTCACAATAAGGCGTGTTTACTGAAAGAAACTTCAAAGTCTTAACAGGATTCTTGTAGGTGACTAGGACTTATGGAACTCTTCAGCAAGCATGAAACCACCAAGATCCTTACTTTCGCATACTGTGCGCTTTTTGTCCAGATTCATAATGCAATTTAGTTATCAATTTATTATTATTTTTTGTTGTTGTAATTTATGACATTTATAAAGAAGTCCAAAACGAGCCATGATAACTTCGAAGATGTTCAAAGCGACTGGCCATCGACATGATAGTCATATCAACAATCTGGTTTAACGCCGTTTCAGCTCAGTTGTACTTATATTGCACAGTTAATAGCGTAATGCAATATTGCATCATAATCTCTCTGTGTAGAGACAAGCCTGAACAATTGCATTTTAGATGCCTACTACAACATGTTCACATGAGTACAGCCCCGCGAACCTTCCAGTCTGTGCTATGCTGTCCCCTTGAAAAGAAATGTCGTTTTTTATTTTAAAAAACCAACAAAATAATAATTTAAAACAATTGCTTCCGGTAAATTTTTTTAAAAATATAAATTTGAAAATTTATTTGATAGCTTTGGTAACTGCGTATGTTGAACAAGGAATAACCTGACATATCTAGTTAACTTTCATATTTGTGTAATTCATTCTTTTTGCTGCATATCATTTTATATTTGCTGTGCCATAAATTGCTCGCTGAGCTAATGCAGTGACTTTTTTCTGTGTACACATTTTATGAATATGTAATATCTTGCATGTTCAAAGTTCATTTTATGTTTCATATTTTAGATCCCTGACTATGTGTGACATATTAGCTATATTAGAAGACGTTGATAAACATGCAGAAGTTTACATTGAACCTAATGAGACGATGATTATTGAGTGACCTTTGATCTTTATCAAGGACGTACTAATGAGGGAAATGAACTAAACGAGAGTATTTGATAAATGTGCCGCTACAGTGTTGAAAAACTTTGATTCATTGACAGATTCATTGGTAGATAGGGACCGAGACTACCCGTGATATTCGAAAATCCACGAAGTAGGACAAAACTATTATTTCGTTTACCTTATTTTATTGTTTATAGGCTGTTTAAACCCATCTCTGTAATGTTTATAACAAACCCTTTACTATATTAATAATAACATAAAGATTGCAACACTTGTTAGGTTGTGCAGTACACTATTACAGTGTAGTACTGTGCATAAATAATCCTGTAACACTAGATAATTAAGCACGTTTTTATGTATTTATGATCGAAATCCGCGATATAACATATTGAAAGACCCGCGACGTAGCGAATCCATGATAATCAAACTGCGAAATATCGAGGGGTTACTGTATAGTAGTTTTCTTTCTTTCAACACAAAAATTGTACTTGGATGTCCTCAGCGGTACATATATGACGCATCGAGTTCTAGCAAAATTTTTGAAGAAAACAAAATCTAAATCAAGTCATTTTCTAATCATTACGTAGAACAAACAACAAAATTATCAGGAAATATGAAATTGATAAACAAAATATAATAAAAGCTGAAATGGGTTAAAAGCATTTCTGTAAAAAAAATTGTATGCATCTATAAATTCTTCATCTTTTCCTTGACATGTATTTTTTTTCTTTTTAGCACTCTCGTCTATATTAAAATGGGTTCAACTTCTAAGTGTGTGGCAATTTCCTTTGAAATTGCTATTGCAATTTTAAAATCGCAATTTCTTTAAAATTTCAACCATTTGCAAATATGTTCCATGCTGTCAACTGCAGCTACTAGATGCTGATGTAATTAAATTGGAACAATATGTCGTGGGGAAAACATTTTGAAACAATGAAATTGATTTTCTTAAGTTGTTTGAATAATGACTCTGCTTCACTGCACAACTTCTTTTCCGACTCATGCCCTCCCTATCTTACTGAACTTTTGTCGGTCTACTCAACCACTCGTCACCTACGCTCTTCTGTGGACACACGCATTCTCTGTGTTCCTAAGACACGCACAAAAACAGTTGGCGAAATGTCGTTCTCTTTTTGTGCAGCCAAACAGTGGAATACTCTACCATTACACATCCGTAGTATTCAAACAACCAAGTCCTTCAAGATTGCACTAAAGACACATCTTTTCAAAATGTATTTTCCAAATTAATGAAGCAACGATTCTTTTAATGATTAACGTTGCTTTTATTTGCTTTTTTGTGTTATGTACTGTAATTAATGTGGTTGTTATGGTATGAATGCTAATTTATTACTTATATGTATGTTAATACCTTCATGTGAAGCGCTATGAGCCCAGTTTCTTACTGGGATACAGCAGGATATAAATTATCAATTTATTATCATTATTATTATTATTATTCACTTTGAGAGTTTGGATCATTACTTTTCTCTGCAACTTCGAAAGGTGCCTCTTAGGTTTTACCTGTTTGAGATTGCACCGCCTGTACATTTACTACCTGACTTTCCCATATTTTTTCACGAAGTGGTTTCACATAAATGTTTCGAACTTACTGAAAAAGAATAGCCCATCACTTTGTTGAAGCAGAAAATATAAAATAGATTTGTTGAATTATACCGGAAAATGTCATTTCATCAGGACAGGTTTTTTGCCATATCACTTAGCAGCAAGTTGTAACTATGACAGGTACAAGGGGTTAAAATAAAATAACCAAAGATTTAATTGTAAAAAACGAGCGTGTACGCCTGACTTATGCCCCTTCATGTTTGCACTGTTATCGTATCTTTGACCGCGGATATCAGAAACATCTAAGCTCAATTTTGTCAGTTCAAATTGTAAGACATAAATCAAGTGTTGTACAGTACTTTCTTCTACTTCCAGAAACGTATTAAGTTCTCATGAATTACTTCAGAGTATCCACCTCCTAAGCCTACATAGCAAATGGTCAGTGATCAGTGATATCTTTTCTTGGTGACTTAAATTAGTGAAACCTGATGCAGTTTATCGACTGAATTAAAAAGCCGTGTTGTGCCCAGCAAATGACTGGACGATGGCCATGAGACATTGAAATGCACCATGTCAACGAGCCTTTTCACTGTTTATTAATGTTTCGCTTAGCTTGTCCATTTTTCAGCGTTTTGTTAGCCTGTTTTCCGGCTCAAACAATGCCAACGTAGATGTGAGATGTATCATACTGGTATTTTCCCAGTCACAAATACCGTCGTATTCCAGTGCAGACAAAGTGGGGCTAAAACGTTTGAATGAGAAACAAAATATTTTTTTTATAGCTGCTGAGTATATAAACAATTTTCGTATGACAACTTGTCCATTTTCAATATGTCGATTGCAGTAGGTTGTAGAAAATGTCCGTCTACTGCTATCTACTGGAAAGTATACACATAGTCCCTGTCGCCCCCCCCCCTAAAGGAACCTAATGGGGACTGGAATATTCATTAAATGGATATTGTCCTAAAATAAGGGATCTACATTTTTTTCACTTACCATAGCAAGTAAAAGCCTACAATTGGCGTTTTCTTTTTTAAAATGTTCTCCTAAATCAATTATTGTTTACTAAAATACCCTAGGAAAATTTTTTATTTGAATTAGGTTTTAGGGTGATTATAATATTTTATAATATTAGTACGCTATTTATGTTATTACTAGGCTGTGCTGCGGCGCCGTGGCGCCTGAGCACCAACTTTTTATGGGTGCCTACCTTTTCAAATCCTAAGTAACGTATCTTTGTATGATAAATACGAAATATTCCTGAAATGTACAGAAAGTATTTTATAATTAACAATCTTCAAATCCTCTTTTTAAATCCTTTATATTAACTCGCGGTGTCTGCTTGCATGCTTTCTTGCATGTCGCCAAAATTATGGATCGATTTGTAACCCACATCCTCGTAAGCTAGCGAGCTGAAATTTTGCAGGCAGTTTCGTGCCCATGATAAGACGATGTTTCAAAATTTCAGATCGATCGCATGTACTGTCATTAAATTTTTGAATTTTTAGATTATTTTATTTATCCTCTATGTATCATGGTATTTTTTGAGATAGAGTGTAAGGGTGCGTATTATATTGAACAACCTTTCTGTCGCGCAATAAGGTGCGTATTTTGACAACACTTTTTATAAACATATTCCTGATCGGTGCGCATGATATTAAACATGTTTTACGACACAACTGCAATTTTGTATTTTTGGATGGTCTTGCACTGTGTATTATAATGAATATTCTTTTAGTTATGTCTCGTAATAAAGGATTTATAGTAAAAAACTTGGTTTTTTACGGGTTTTTTAAAATTAAATCCTTTATATTAACTCGTGGTTTCTGTTTGGTTGATTGTTTGCTTGCTTGCTTGCTTGTCGCCAAAAGTTTGGATCAATTTTTAACCCACTTTCTCCTAAGCTAGCGAGCTGAAGTTTTGCAGGCAGTTTCGTAACGATGATAAAAACGATGTATCAAATCGCATGTACAGAAATTAAATTATTAAATTTTTATATTATTTTATTTATCTCTATGTATCATGTTATTGTTTGAGATAGAGTGTTCTTGCGCTGCGTATTATATAAAACTATATAATTTGCAATTGTCACGCAAGTCAGTAGTGTCTGTCAGTCAGTCCTACGCTATGCAAGGTAACTCCCGTTAAAAAAAATAAAAAGTTGCTTTCGAGATTATAACAAAATGTGTTGCTCACCATAAAATATTGTGACGTGACGTCATTATTTGAGCTTTTATTAATGTGTGAAGGGAACGAAGTAAAAAGAGCAATGTTTTATTTGATGTGATTAATATTTTTTTTTGTGGTATTAAATGTCCGTTTTTGTGTATGTGTCCATGTCAATATTACGTACGTAATTTTAAATTTAATTTTCTATATTAATATATAACATTCGTTTTTCGGTTTATGAAATTTGCAATTGGTTGTCGTTCGGTTGTCAAGTTTTGATGCGTTTTGAACTAAAAAGCCATTATTTATTACTGAAAATTAACTTTGTCAACTTATGCTTCAGTTTAGCGTTTGTTTTTTTCTTTTATACACTTTGAGATTGCATATTTGTATGTTTAAAAAATAGCATATTTAAAAATCGGACTCCTCCCCACAATAGTTTTTTTTTATTGTTATTTACATGTAATATTTTAATGCGTCTTAGACTAATTTTGAATTACAAAATCTTTGCTTTTAATTATAGTACTGGAAGGCGTGCTGACTTGACAATAATGAAAATATTTATTAGAATTCCTAAAACGTGTATATTAAAGTTGATACTTTAATATTTTCTTTTATCCAATGCTTAACTTTACTTCAAAGGTTTCATGCAAAATAAATAGTTCGTTGTTATTCATATTTGTAAATAGTTACAATTTTTTCTTTACATGTTTTTGATAATGTAAAGGTAATAATGTTTGGAACAATGGGAACATAAACTGACAAGTCATAATAGATCTTGAAAAGGTGCTGACTTGACAACAATAAAAACGTTTATGTGAATTACTAACATGTTTATATTAAATTGTAAATATGATTAACAGTTGATAAGTTAATCTTTTCTTTTATACTGTGACAAACTTTGCTTACTACGTTTCATGCAAAATAAATAGTTATTAACATGTGTAAAATTACAGTTTATTTTTTACATGTTTTGATAATGTTATGGTAATAATGTGTGGACAAATGGGCGAATAAACTGACAAGTCATAATCATCGATGAAGCTTAAACGGCTTCAAATCACAGATATGCGTGATGTGGATCACATTACAGCAGGGGTGTCAAAAGTCCGGCCCACGGGCAAAAACCAGCCCGCGAAGCAATTTTTACTGGCCCGCGGCCTCATCTGAACTAAGTAATTGACTGACATATTATTTAAGTAATGAAATTATATTTTAAAGTAAAGTCAAATTTTTCTACTATTTTGAGTACGTCAAATGATGGCGAAAATCGATCACGTTTTATTTTTTAAAAACGAGGAAATGCATTTTTAAAAATCCGATGTAGTTTAGTGTATGAAATTCGTTGACCGCCTACCGTAAAAATCGATTGCATCATTTTTTTCGTGGGCTCGGAAGCTGCAACGAATATGGCGGCGGTGAGCTTAAAAATGTAAACAGTTTTTTGTATCAAAATTTTTGAAACAACTTTTCGGCTTTTTTTGTATTCAACACGTTTGTTTATTGTACAGTACATAGTACAAAATAAGATTTTTGTTCCTAACTTATCCATGATATACAGAGTTTAATAATTTCTATCTTATCTTTTACAGCCGCTCCTTACATACAGAATATTATTAAATTCCGTCTAATTATCCTATTTGAATGAATTAATAAATAAATATTTAAATATTTATTTTTTAAAATCTTGAAAATTGCTATAAAAGTGTGATAGTATTTTCTCATTTTAACCCCATGGTCCTAAAGTTAAAAAAAACAAATAAAAAAAAACAAAAAAAACCAGTAACTCAGTCTTTATCTAATCTTTAAAAAATGTAACAAAGTCAGCGAAGAGGGTGGCTTTTAAACTTCATAGTATCATTCACCAACAAGTTCTTTGTGCCAAACATTTTAGATGTGATCATGCCATTAAGCAAGTGATAAAATTTATAAACTCTATTCGCTCTAAGGCCCTGTTTAACCGCCAGTTTCAGATGTTTCTTCTTGTCATATAAAGAGAATACGGAGATGTTGTGTATCACAGTAGTTTAAGATGGCTCAGTCCGGGAAATGCACTTTCGGAACAAGCTGCAACTTTTTGAAAGTCAACTGTTTCAAATACCAAACATTTCTCCTCACTACAGGAAATAAGGACATGTTTTCCAGAAAGAAGCTTAAATGAGCAAATACACAGGTATCTTGAAGATATCACATCCCTGTCTGATGAATTTCAAAGACGCCCTTAGGACTTTGCAACTATTGAAGAGGAAATCATGAGTTTATCTTCACTTATCTCTGTTGACCCGCATAATGCTCCAGACTATCTTCAGCTGGAACTAATTGAGTTGCAAAGCGATGCTGAATGTCACAGGAGACAACAACAGCTTTCTCTTATTGAATTTTACAGCCAGCTGGATAAAGAGAGATTCAAAGAGATTCGAACATTTGCTAAGAAAATGCTCAGCTTGTTTGGCTCGACATACTTCTGTGAGCAGATATTTTCAGTTATGAATTTTATCAAGAACCGTGTGTGGAAGAGAATAAATGATTCTCAACTACGTGATAACATACGTATCAAAACCAGTGGCATTAAGCCTGACTACACCTATTTACTGCATTCAAGATCTTAATTTAACCCTTCATATTAAAATTTTGCATAAAAACTTCTCAACATACGTCATTTCTTTAATATTATTTTAATCCGGCCCGTGAATATCTTTACATCAAGGAATATGGCCCGCCATGCAAACAGTTTGGACACCCCTGCATTACAGTCACATAATTTATTTTTAACGCACTGTGCTGTATTATTGGTGCACTCATAATTGGTGCGCACTATTCAATGCCGCAAGTTAACGTCCGGCTGACTCCTCAGCAATATTTGTTAATACGTCGAACTTCAAACTTCTTTGCCGCAGTATCACTTTATGCTGTGTGTAATTCACTATGCATTTACTATAACATGATTATATCATTATTATTCATGCAAACTTATATAACGCGAAGCCTAAGCTTTGAGGTTTTCTCATAACACATATATTCGTATATATAATCCAAATATATACTCTGCTATGTCCGCTCGTAACGCTAGTTTTTAGAAAGCCCACTGCTAAAAAAAATAACCTTGAAAAATATATTGCAACAAAAAAAAACCCAAAAAACCCCCACTATTTTCAAACGTCCGCATAAAATTGTTCAATATGGAAAAGAGATTTAATTTTTTCGCTCTTGGTCTCTACATTTTCTGATTATTTACTATGCGGCTTTCAGGCAGAAGGGACAATTACAAAAACTGAAATATATCCATTTTGAAAACTCCCGTCAATTTTGACGGGTAATTCACTAGTAATGAAATATTCTTTTAGTTACGTCTCGTACATAAAGGATTTATAGTCAAAAACTTGGTTTTTAAAGTTTTTTTTATTACATCGTTCCCTTTTCCAAAATTAAAATATGAGCTAAAACAATGACGTCATATAATATCTTTTTAGGGCGAGAAATTTTAGAAAGCAGTGCATCCAATTACTGCACCAAAATACAATTCTTTTCGAACGTCCGCATGAAATTGTTCAATTAATAATAGTGTGGAGTATGTTTAATATTAATCTGGAAACCAAAATGATTATGATTTTTAAGTCTATATTTTAAAAAAATGCAGAGTGATGTCCCTCAGCGTTACGGCAGGATAATTGAGGGTAAATATTGATATGATTTTACCCTGAAACAATTAATATATTTTCCTTAAAAAACAAACCAGTATTAAGTATTAGTAGAGCAATTGTTAAAAGTAGTAAAAAAATGTATATTCAAAGCGCTAGGCCCAAGGCGGTTGCCCTTTCACCTTGCCATAAGGCTTGGCCCGAGAAAGTGAGAAATGAGTAAACACTGAAGCGTTTCTCAACTACAGGATTAAAAAACAAACTTAAAAGCAAAGAGATTAATTTAATAGAATTTGTTAATGGTGGTTTTTCATCTATGTTGTTGATTTTTCATCTAACATGTTCACGCTTCGTCATTAGTAATGAACAATTTCAGATAAAAAGATTTAATCTTTCATTACCAAACTTGAATTCTAATCCAATATCGTGCTAAGTCTTGTACTATAATTTTTCACAGAACTTGAGAGACGAGAGACCCACTATAAATGGAATCTATTCTACATCTGTATTCAAAGTTCAAACATTATTTAAAAACTGCATGGATTTAAAGACAATAGATGAGTTAGGGCCAAAACCTTTAATTGAGGTAAAAAGAAAAGATGATTTTAGTTTGTCGTCTATTTTATATTTATTAAACTATTGTATATTTTACTTGAAATATAATTGATTTTTTAAAATGATTTATATGTTTTTTTTTAAATCTAAAATTAACACACGGAACAATATCTATCTATTTTCTTTGTCTTTTTGTATTACAACTTATATAACTGTTAAATACCATTTCCAACTTTTAGCTCTAAAAACATTATGAATGTACTTTTGTTTAAATAATGCTTAAAACTATCAACAGCTGATTAACCAATTTGGTTCATGGACCGTTGTCCAATGTGACGACATAGAACCGTGGGTGAGAAATGAGTGGAACTTCAAGGAGACGATTGCAAAGATCGACAAGATCGTACCTGAAGCCTTTACGTTCTGGAAATTACGATTCGAAGTTAACTCAAAGGACAAGAATAAAATAGTATTTGCAGTATGTTGAATATTTCCTAATGGCTGAAAAATTTAACATAACACTTTGAATTTAGTCAAGACTTTATTTTGTGTAGTTTTATTGTTTGTTGGTTTCTGAGGTATAAATGAAAATCAGAAGCCAGAGTCATGTACGTATTATCTATATACGCAACAATTTACCCACCTTTAATAAATATTGACGGTTTAATGAGTAGTAAATACAAAGAGAATTTTTTTTAAAAATGATAAAATATGAACTAGAAATATTTCTTTTCATTATGAACAAGAAAATCCATAACATTTTTATTAAATATGAACTGTAAACTGTGTTTTAAAAAAATCAAGATTACACTTGAAATAATCCAAGATACAAGTTGTTACATCAATATGTATAATTTGCTTTAATGCACGTTCGTTCGTAATGCTATGTAATTTTAGAAAGCGCACCGCTAGAAAAAAAGCCTTGAAAAAAAATACTGCGCCAAAAATAACTCTTTTCGATCGACCGTATAAAATTGTTCAATATGGAAATGAGATTTTATTCTTCTCTATTTGTCTCTACATTTTCTGATGATTTAATTATTTAAATAATTGATTTCAGCTGAAATATATTTATTTTGAAAACATCCTTCATTTTTTACGGGTAATACACTAGTTTTATACTATTTTTTAATCGTGAAGGAAAAAAAAACCCATAGAAAACCTCCTAGTGCCTCATATATATATTTATAAAAATGTTATATTTTATTACACACACACACAGACACACACACACACACTTATACATACGCGCACACATACAAATACATAAGCAGACACATACATAGATACAGACAATGAATTTTAAATTCCTATTCTTTCTAACATACTTTTCTTAAGACAGTGAACATTAAAAGTCGTTTTTTTAATGGTTAATGAGTCCTATTAGAAAAAATAATTTTCAGGTAAAGGATTCACACTTATTTAAATATTTTGTAAACATACATTTTGTATTAAAGTTTTGTTTCTCAATTTCTAAGAACAATCTATTCATAAGTAGCATCGATTATATCTATCGCTATGTAGACATTAATTATTATTTTTAAAGTCATAAGTTGCTAATATTGCAATATTGTATTGGTATTGGTAGTATTGCCAATACTTTTTAAAGTATTGGGGCGATATTGCAATACTTCTTGAAATTTGATATTGGTATTGGTATTGCCAAAATTTATTTTTTGATATTGGTATTGATTTTTAACCAATACTAAAAGCAATATTCAATAAATTCTCTACAACATTGGTTGTGAATAAAGCTGAATATAATAAATTTTTCTTTGTTGTCGCCATCTTGCGAGTGACATTGCCAAACAATTTTTGAATGAGACTGATCAATGAAATGAATGATAATAGAAATCAAATCATGTATGAATATGAAATGTTGTTATCGTTTATCGATGTAAGTGATATAGAGCGATGAATTACGTATTTGCGTTTATTCGTCGAATTACCAAAATATTGGTATTGGTAAGGCAATAATAAATAAATATTGGTATTGGTATTGCAATACTGGTTTTAAAATTGTATTGGTATTGGTATTGCCAATAGATTTTACAGGCAGTATTGGTATTGGTATTGCCAATATTTTTTTTTAGTATTGTTAACAACCCTGCCTATAATAAAATCACATCAATAAAAAACTATTATCTAACAGATATTTTTATATTGAAAAGACAGCAGCTAATAAAACGCAAGCATATTTATCTTCATCAATAATATATTCTTTTTAAGCTTACCCATTCTCCCCTGACAATGGGTCTCAAAAGTGACTACGCCAATAAAACGATTGAGCTCCACAGGGAGGCCTATTTGGAGTATGCCGTTGGAGTAGGTGAACTGCTCGGTGGTTTCAGAGAGATCGTCCAAGAAAAGATGAGACAAGTCTTCGCTTTTGAACAACGACTAGCCGAGGTTTGATGTGGGCGTTGCCTGTTGATTTTTTAAAATTTAGTAAATAAGATTTTCAGCACCAAAATAATTATTGCACGCACGCACACACACACACGCGCGCGCACAGACGCAAGCAAGCACACAATAATAAGAGTAAAAAAGTATACGGAAACATTCCCTATAAGAAAAATAACATGTGTTAAATATCTCATATCTTAGATAAAAGACGATGAACTTAGATACGAAGACGCTCTAAAATTTAAACACACAACACTTGCTCACGTGCAGATCATGTTTGGAGATTTGGTAAGTATTTAAATTGATCATTTACAATAAATTACTCACGTTTTAAGGCTAAACATGGTGTGTGTAACCGATGGGATACAAATCTCGGTAAAGTGGGAATTTCCACCCAGCATGTGAAGATTGTTTCCGGCTGCATGCGCGCTGGGTCTCCTATGGGCTAACGTGCCAGAAGCGATACACAGCAAAGCATTATGGAGTGCTTAGCGCATGACGAGACACACAGGACATCCTGGTCATCCACTGCACCCAACCTCATAACCCGCCGTCTCGACAATGTGTTGCTGGATCAGATGGCTGTGAGTGTGAGAGTGAGGACGACGTGTTGCACGAATCTTCCTGACTTTAAACAAATTCACAGCGCAAGTCACTCTCATCATCATCCATTTGCTAATAAGGCACCAGAGGACAAACGTGGCGTACTTGCACTGGACAAATCTAATGAGAGTGGCCCTCGTCGACTACGACGAACGAACAATAAAGGAGTTTTTTATTTATATATGGAAAATATTTCATAGTGTTAAAAAGTTTTTTAGAGAAAAAAATCCCACTTTAAGATCGTATTGGTTGAAAGCGCTTTTAAAATGAAATTAGTCATTTCATCAAAGTTCATTTTAAAATTTTTTGCTTATTAAATTGTTGTTTACTTTTCTGAGCAATTAATCTTGCTCGATCGGAGAATATCATCATCTATCGAGCGCTTTCTGAGCTGATGTATAGCTGAACCCCCCTCCCCCACACCAACCCGAAATATTAAAGGTCAGAGTAAAATACAAAATCAAGGGCAGATAAAGGTTATAAGGTGGGGCCTGATTAAAGATACACGATTTTACAAGTGCTAGAGAAAGATCAAAACATACAAAGATATGTCTATATGGGATTCGTCTGGCCTCAAGGGACGTTGGAGTTTTTTCCTTCTTCTCTGCCCCCCTCCCCCTGAGCAATTTGAGGTTTGTGATTTTATCCTGCCACTTGATGTGTAGGATCCCAGGCACGCGCGGCAAGTGGAAACTGTTGAGCTGCTTGGTGTAGGTCGTTCAGCACTCGCGTCTAAAATTGAGTGTGCTGAGCACGCACGCCTGGTGCACAGTGATTTTAGTACTATCCATGAGTTGCGAATTAATCCAGATCTTTGGTTTATCCTTGTTGCGAATTGTTCCAGATCTTTGGTTTAGCCTTGTTGTTTGCGAATTGTTCCAGATCTTTGGTTTAGCCTTGTTGCGAATTGTTCCAGATCTTTGGTTTAGCCTTGTTGTTTGCGAATTGTTCCAGATCTTTGGTTTAGCCTTGTTGCGAATTGTTCCAGATCTTTGGTTTAGCCTTGTTGTTTGCGAATTGTTCCAGATCTTTGGTTTAGCCTTGTTGTTTGCGAATTGTTCCAGATCTTTGGTTTAGCCTTGTTGCGAATTGTTCCAGATCTTTGGTTTAGCCTTGTTGTTTGCGAATTGTTCCAGATCTTTGGTTTAGCCTTGTTGTTTGCGATGCGGCATTACCGAATCTTGTTTCTATTTCTTTTTCCAGTGACAGTGTGCTTCTGATTTTACTGCCTAGGTAGCTGTAATCCTCGAAAACATCCAAGATATTTCCTGTATATAGAGATTGCTGAGAGGCTGCCTGTACCATGTCTCATAGTGTTGGTCTTTTGGAGTCTTATCGTTATACCGAATTCCTTGCATGCATCCGATAATTTATTTACCAGTTTTTAAAAATCCTTTATCTGTATGTCATACATGAGCTGCGTCATCCATGAAGAGCAACTCTCTGATTATCACAGTTACTTACTTTGCTCTTGGCACAGAGCCGGCTGATGTTATATATATGCTTCCATACGCCTTGGTTATGATGTTCACACCCTTAGAGTAGTCCTCAAAAGCACGACAGAGTAGAACTGAAAAGAAAATACCCAAGAGCATTTGCGCCATTACGCAACCCTCTTTGACTCCGCTACAAAATGGAAATTTTTCTGAGGTATCGCCATCTCTGTGCACTGTGATGTGCATGTTGGTTCGGAAAGACTCGATGATGTTTAGAAGCCGCAGCGGAATCCAATTTTTGCCAGTGTACAGAATATACCCTTTCGTCTGACCAGGTCAAATGCCTTTACTCGATCCGTGAAGGCAGTGAAGAGGGCTTTCTGTAGCTTCCGACATTTCTCTTACAGCTAGTGGAGTGCGAATATCAATTCCATGTCAGTTACCGGTTTTAAGTCATTGCCAGAACAACCTGGGGCGGGTACAGAGCAAACTGCGGTAGGTATAGGAACACCTAGGACAGGTACATGAAGACCTGGAGCAGGTATAGGAAGACTTGGGGCAGGTACAAAACGACCTGAAGCAGGTACAAGAACACCTGGGGCAGGTATATGAAAACCTTGGGCAGGTACAGGAAGACCTGGGGTATGTAAAGGAAGACCTGGGGCAGGTAGCGGAATACCTGGGGCCGTTGCCGGAGAACCCGGGGCGGGTACAGGAACACCTGGCGCGGGTACAGACTGTGGGATAGCCATGTCTCACTGAGCATATACCGCCCACCTAAAGCTGGGTAGCCCCAGCAAGTAAGTTGATGTTCCGCCATGGCTCACCTTCCTCATTGGCTGCATGGGGATCAGAGTAATCAACTCAACAAGTGAGCTATAACCCTAGCATCAGTTAAAAGAATAAGCAAGAATTTTCAAGTACGACGATGAATTGTGACTTAATGGGACCGATATATGCGTTATAAAAATATAATTAATCGAAATTAATAGATTCATCAATTAAATTGTTTCCCGACTAATCTAACACAAATTTCGTAATCAGTACCAGCCCTAATGAATACATATCATATCGATCGCTCACAAAACAGGGAGCAGCTTAAAATTAATCTTGAGTCAGGACCTAAGGACCATACCACGCATAAAGGCGTCCCCAAGCCTCATGATGCAATAGTAGCTGAGACAGAACAAATCGATGCCACAGGGTTCCAGCTTCATGACTCCATATACAAAACTTCTCTTGCTGTCCCTGGGAAGAAGGAAAGACAAAATTCAGATTAGTTTGAAGCCCACTGGGAGATAATATAGCCCGTGACGGAGACAAAGAGAAAATTCTGATTGGTCTACAAACCTGGCACACTGCAAAGACTAAGAATTGCCAGAAACACAGCTCGGAAGACTAAACGTTTTTGTTCAGGCACATATTGGGTGGACCTCTGTAAAAGTATTCAATATGCTACCGATAAGGGAGATACCAAAAAATTTACGAGAGCTTAAAAAAGGCAACTTAACCCACAATCTCAAATGCGGATTTCTGGACGGCAAAACAACCATGGACATGATACAAAGATATAGTAAAAGATTGAACGTCTAGTACTATACAAAGTTCTAGTAAAAGCTCAAAACAATGACAAATATACTGAGCACACACATACACACACTGGATGCATATGTTCACGGCTGATGTTCCTGTCGTGCAAGACTAATCACACGAAATCAATCTAAACAAAAATTTCATTAAGAAAATATATCTAAAAAAAAACTAACACTAACTGTCCTGGTTATTAAATATGCTTGTAAAAGGCTAATGTGCTAATTAATTTACATTTATAAGTTATACAGTAATCCCTAGTATATCGGTGTAGATAGGTACCAAAGTCGATGGTAATGATTGAGATTTCTGTGAAGTAGGAACACTAACTGTTAAGCAATATAACATTGGTAGATAATTTACTGTATGGCGAAGTACACGTATGTAAATGTTACGTGAGGATGTTGATGAATTCGCTGGGCAGTAAAAACGATATTGATGAAGGTAATGATCTTTAATTAACATAACACCCAATGACTGTATTTTATGTCCCAGCAGACGGTGGTGCCATTTCCTGTAACACATCCTATAGTACTAAATTGTAGCTAATACATAATCGCCATACCTGTGCGTGTGTTTCCCTCATCGAAAGGCGCGCAAAAAGGCACTCGAAAGGCGCGCAAAAAGGCACACAAAATTACTATAAATAAATTAAAAATGTTCGCCGTAAATAACTATTATATGACGTCATTGTTTTTAGCACAGAACGTCAATTACCGAAACAACGCATTCGAAGAGCAAGTGAAACCGACGAACAATGGTCCCGTAGACTGGAAGTAGCAGCCACAAATGAACGACGTCGGTCAGCAACACTCCGGGAAGTACCTGCACCTCATCATCTGGATGGAGCCACCGAAAGTGACGTCATGAATGACAACGGCCAGCAACATTTCTGTGGCAATTTACAATTGCTGTGCACATTCTGCGGTGCCAAACATTTTCCTGGCGAACATCCTGTGGACAAATTATTTACCACGTGCTGCCAGAAAAAAAAGTGACGATAGATCCCATCCGCATATCATATCACCTTTACTGAGGACGCTCATGACGGGGGAACACAAGCACTCGCAAAACGTCATGGACAACATCAGGGTTATTAATAGCTCCTTAGCCTTTGCGTCAATGGGTGCTAAAATCGCTCCTCCTCCCGGATACGGGGCCCTACTGCTTTCGCATCCACGGACAGATTTACCACAGATCTGGGGCTCTGCATCCTGACAATGATCATCGACGTCAATTTGCTCAGCTGTATATCCTTGATCTTGATGAAGCTTCTGAACAAAGGATGCCAATGCGACCTAACTCTACATGCAACCGCGATCTCATGGCGCTCCTGAGCTCAGTCATGACCGACAACAATTCATTTGCAATGCATGCAAAATGCTTTGTGAAGTGAAACAAGAATGTCTGGCGGAAGCAGCTTTACGAAATAAACTACCTACAACTGTGTCACTGGCCATCATTCATGATAGAAACGATGACCAAAGGCGTTACAATGCTGAACGGTTCAATGAAGTGGCTTTCGTTTTCCAAAATACGGATGGAGAACCTCCTCTTGAGCGGGACATCATAATACAATGCAAAAAATTTCACACAGAAGTAAACACAAAGAGTCAGCATTCTCGACCCCAATTTAGATCCTATAGTCTACCCTGTGTTATTCCCGTATAGGGAACAAAGCTGGACACCAGATATTAAACTTCAATATAATACTACGAGTATAAGAAGCTTGCGTCGGCCATCACCCACGAATCCCAGAACAAGAGTCACTCAAATGCAGTATTACGGCTACCGATTTGCCATCAGAGACTAATTCAATCCTTTCCTGAGTGCTGGAAAACTCACCCTCCAATATTTTGTGGATAGCTACATCGAAACGGAGGGAAACAAGACTCAATTTTTTTCGACAAAATCAGTCAAAACTAAGGGTAGAAAAGTACACTGGCTTGATGGATTTCTTGCACACTGAAGCGAGACAACAAAACCTTATGCCAGGCCAACCACTAATACTTCCTTCATCCTTTCAGCGAAGCCCCAGGAACATGTTCCAAAATTATCAAGATGCCATGGCAATTGTTAGAAAATACGAGAAACCCCACTTCTTCATTACAATCACATGCAACCCAAAATGGCCTGAAATTGTCACCAATTTACAACAAGGTCAATCAGTGGAATTTCTTCCAGATTTTGTCAAACGCATTTTCAAACTTAAACTGGATGCTCTTCTAGATGACATTGGAAAACATCACGTTCTTGGAAAACAAATAGCAAAAAGTCATGTCATTGAGTTCCAGAAACGTGGGCTTCCGCATGCTCACATACTATTAATTTTATGCAGCGAGGACAAGCCTAACGACGGTGAACAAGTGGATAGAATGATTTCTGCACAAATACCAGACAGTGCAACACAGCTTCGACTGCACGAAATAGTCACCAAACACATGATTCATGGGCCCTGTGGGAAACACAACATGAACTCTCCAGGCATGGTTGATGGATCCTGTTCGAAGAAGTTTCCGAAGCCGTTCTGTGAAGAAAGAATCATTAATGTTGACGGTTATCCCAAATATAGGCGACGGAACAATGGTGTAACAGCAATCGTCAATAGCCGAGACATTGACAAGTCATGGGTCGTTCCTTACAATCCGCGTTGGTCGAGTGGCAGCGCGCTGGACTGTCGTAACGATGGTCACGGTTTCGAATCCGTGTGAAGGCAAGGGTTTGTTCCCTAGGGCGTCCCTGAGTCACCCCGCTCCGAATGGGTACCTAACACTACACGTAGTTAGGCGGCTGGGTAATGCGTGGAACCCACAAAGCTGTGGCCTGTGAACGCTGCATCACTTGCCAACAGATCATCTGTTATGGTCTGTGGACGCAACTATATTCTGCATAGAAACTTCGAGAGCTGTGCTTCCATAAGAAGCGTAAAATATCTGTTTAAATACGTCTACAAAGGACATTAAGGAACACGGGACTGTCAGGGTATGAGAATCACTGCGAATGATTGTTGCGAATGATTGTTGTGAGATTGTTGTGAGCCAGTGTTGGAGTCGGGTCAAGGCGTTGTTTACGGGTATGAACTCCTATCACGGGAATAATGTCTAGTGATGTCTGAGTGAGCTTCTGGTCACACGGGATATGTCAGGGACATGACCAGAGGACACGCCAGGGTCAGTTGAGACCAGTTGGGGGGGTTTATAAGAGAGTAGTCGAGACGAGGGCAGGGGTGGCAGAAAGCTGTGGAGTTCGCACAGTGTTGTGCGGTCAGACCGGTCAGGATAGACCGGGGAGCTGCAGGGTTGCAGTAAAACAGAGTTGAGTTTAACGTCGCCCAGAAGCGGTCGGGTCGGACCGAGGGCATGCTTGAGCATACAGCCGTTATATATAGATGTATTTTATGTCAAGGCAAGACAGCCAGTTGTACAGTTGTTTATAGTAGAATAAACATTGCATCGTTACACAGACTTGTGTCATCTCTTGTGTATGTTGTGTGTAGCGGAGAGCAAGGTACAATCCACCTAAACATAGAGACTTAACATGGGGGCTCGAATTGTCTCTGGATTGCCTAGCACCGCCAAACACTACGAGAGATGGGACGGAACCACATCAGCACAGCGGTATGTGCGCCTGTACTTTTCAGTACAGCGCCTCTGATACAGACTACTGTATCCATCGTAGGGCATACGTCTTACAACAGCACAACGACGATCAACCAGCGACGAACACGGGCAGACAGGGCAACGATCAACGTATCAGCGGATTTTCTGATAGACGAGGCCTAGCAAGTCCCAGTACGGAACATTACCAGCCAGAAGACCAACTACAAGAGATACCTCGAACCAGAACCAGCAAAACAACGACGTCGGAACCAGACGGTGCCAACTACGAGAGAAAACAATTAGAAACTGTACCGGGAGGTCAAGTTGCAGAACCAACCATCCCGCCCCAGCTACAGTGGGACCCTGAGGAGCCGAGACGACCCACAGCACCACAGTTCAAATCGGGACAAGTTCGAGAAGATATTCAAGGTGGAGAAAAACATTACTAAGTGACAAGGAAACTGCAAAAAGTGTGACTTTGTGAACTTCTTACGAATGGATATTTATTGTGTAATGGGACTTTCATTGTATATGGATATTATGTCTGAAATATAACCCACAGTAAGTACGTACTTAATTCCTTATAAAATAGTGTTAAATTGGGGAAGTGTGCTATAGCAAGATTGATCTGTTAGATAATATATATAGATATAGCATACCTGTCAGATATAAACGGACAATAAGGGAAGCTAGATTAAGTAAGTTGTAAGTTATTGTAGAAGTAGAATGGAAACTAGAAGCAGTAGTAAGGGTATAAACATGGACGAGAAATTAGAGTCGTTTAAAAAACAAGGGGAAAAACTCGCACTCAGAGGGGAGGAACTAGACGGATATGTGAGAGAGCAATGGAAAGATTTTCAAACACAGGAAAGGTTAAGGGAACAGAGAGATTATGACGACAGACAGAGACAGAAAGACGAACAAAAGGTAAAGGAACAGAGAGAGTATGACGAGAAACAGAGACAGAAAGAAAGGGAGCACGAATTGAAATTGGCAGAAATTAAAAGGAAAGACGTAACTGAACTGGACATGACAGGCCACTCGAGAGAAAACAAAGACCTTCGACAAATATTAAAAAATTTGCAAAAATTCGACGGGTCCCAAGAACTCGACGAATATGTGGCGACATTCGAACATGTAGTGGCTCAGGCGAAAGTGCCAAAAAGTCAATGGCTGATAGAGCTACAAGTAAGGCTAACGGTTGAGTTACAATCATTCTTAATGACCGAAGACGTTAGGACAAAACTGCATGATTATGACACTGTCAAGCGACTCCTTTTGCAACATGCAGGATTTAATGGGGAGAAGTACAGGGAAGCGTGGAATAGTCTAGCACCGGAGAGTAATAATTTTAGATTATTTCACTCAAAATTGGTTAGAAGTTTAGACAATTGGGTGGCCAGTACAAAAACAGAGAGAACATTTGAGGGGTTGAGGGATTTATTATGTAGAAACAAGTTATTATTGAACATGAATGAAGAGGCTATTAAATGCATCCTAATGAATAATGCCCCCAAATGTGAGGACGTACTGACACAAATTGACCATATAAAGTCGGCAGGACAAGGACAATTAAGTCGGAAAGTCAATACACAGCCACTGGTAGGGGGTGTGGCGGAATATAGGGGTGAATATGGAGGCAAGTCTAGAAGTCGCTCGACGGAGGGCCGAGTAATGGGTACATGCTTTAACTGTGGTCAGAGGGGTCACATAATGGCCAACTGTCGACAGAAATGGGCCAATAATAGGATGCCTGCAAATACGAAGGGAAATCAGTATAAAAGCTCAGACCAGAAATATAGCTATGGAAATAAGTATCCATGGTACAGCCAGGATAGGTGACTAAGCAAAGATTGCAAACAGGGCCGTACTATACAGTGGCAGGGGTATAAACCTAGAAAAAGGGGGCAGTTTCGCAATACACAATGGGGGGGGAAGTATGAGCGATATTTTTAGAAAGTCCACGGGTAGGTTAAATGTCGAAAAATGCTTGTTGTTAGGGAAGGAAGCTTCTCTTCTTAGAGACACCGGCTGTACAATCGTAGGGTGCAGAAAGAGTTTAATACCAAAAAAATACAGGACTGATCAGACCTTTACAGTTAAACTTATCGATGGGACAATAAAAACGTTTGAAACTGCTATAGTAGACATTAAAACCCCTTACCTCTGCGGTAGATTTTTGTCCGCCCTTTTTGAAGATCCGGTAACAGATGTGATTTTAGGAAATGTTAGATCAGACGAGGACACACCATTCCATCACGGTAACGTAGTTACCAGGGCCCAGAATAAACGAGATAAAGGGGGAGGACCACAAATGAAAACTGTGATTAGTACAATTCCAAAAATATTTGAACACATCAATTTAGCTGAGGAGCAGGCAAAGGATGGTGGATTAAATAAACTATGGCAAAAAGCTAAAAGTCAGAGGGTGGAAAACACCAAACAAGGAATAATAACGTTTGAAATAAACAATAATATACTATACAGGATATTTATTTCTAAAATAGATAACAGTGTTGAAAAAAAATTGGTGATTCCGAAACCATACCGACGATTAGTCTTAGAAACGGCTCATACAACAGCATTAGCCGGACACATGTCAGTCAGAAGAACCAAATACAGAATTTTTTCTCAGTATTTCTGGCCACGTATGAGCATAGATATCAAGGAATTCATTAAGTCTTGCCCTATTTGCCAAAAAGCACGTCCACCGGGGAGCATAAAACCCATATAGTTAGGTCAAATGGAAGTGATCGGAACACCATTTCAGAAGGTTGCTATTGATATCGTAGGGCCATTACAATTAAGTGATAATAAGAATAGATATATCCTTACGTTGGTAGATATGGCTACTCGTTGGCCTGAAGCTATTGCACTAAAAAATATAACAACACAAGACGTTTATGAGGCCCTATTAACAATATTCTCTAGAATGGGATTCCCGGAAGAGATCTTGTCAGATAACGGGCCCCAGTTCTCCTCCGATATGTACAAACAGGTGTGTGAATTGTTTAACATAAAATCCAGTCACTCTTCTATTTACCACCCACAGTCTAACGGGATGGTGGAAAGATTAAATGGCACCTTAAAAAGCATGTTAAGAAAAGTGGCAGATGAGGAACCCAACAATTGGGATAGATTTTTGCCGGCAATTTTGTTTGCATATCGGGAAGTTCCGAACGAGACAACGGCAATGTCTCCTTATGAACTCCTCTTCGGGCGGAAAGTGAGAGGACCAATGTCAATTTTAAGGAAAATACTAACAAATGAAAATACGACAGAGGAAGGTAAAACAACATATGAATATATAATAGACCTCAAAAACAGAATAAAATCAGGGTTATATAAAACAGAGGCAATCACGAAAGGAAAGGCAAATAAATATAAACAATATTATGATCAAAGGGCTAGAGAGAAAGATATACAAATTGGTGACAAAGTGCTCGTGTTGAAACCTAAAAAAGGAAATAAACTCGCTCTGTATTCAGAAGGTCCATTCACCGTCACGAGAAAATTATCGAAGTTTAATGTAGAGATTGCGAAGGGACATAAGCGTATAGTTTATCACCTCAACAGATTAACAAAATTTGTCGAAAATAACATGGATAACACAGATGCGAACTTATCGGCAGCAGAGAAAAATGAAAAGACAATTAATGGTGCCAGTGCCACAGTGATAGCCGAAGAAGAAGAGGAAGATGTAAATAGTGAAGACATTAAGCAAATTCCGTTAATCAACGTCAAGGTTAATTCAGGCATTGACATTAATAAGGAACTAACGGAGAAACAGAAAAGACAAGTTGACGATATGGTGCAAGAGTACAAAGAAATCATTTCAGATATCCCAGGGAAAACATCGGCGGGTACGCACAAAATAGAATTATTAGACTCTAAGCCCATTAACGTAAAACCTTATGCAATACCTATACATATGATTCAAAGTCTAAAAGAAGAGATTAGTATGATGTTAGAACTAGGTATAATCGAGGAATCACAGTCACCATATTGCTCTCCCTTAGTTTTAATTAAGAAAAAAGATGGATCGATTCGGACTTGCGTGGATTATAGAAAATTGAACGCAATTACAAAAAAAGTAGCAGAAGTTATACCTAACCAGGATAAACTTCTAGAACACATGAATAAAGCCAAATACTTTACGAAACTAGACTTAACAAAGGGATATTGGCAAATACCTCTTGAGGAGAAAAGCAAAGAATACACAGCTTTTCAAGGCCCAGACGGGGCATATCAATATAACTTTATGCCATTCGGATTGGCAACCGCACCGGCAACGTTCAATAAAATTGTTAAGAAATTATTCAAAGGAGTAAAAGAGGTAGTTACTTATTTTGACGATATCTGTGTATACACAGACGACTGGGAGTCACATATACGAGTTACTCGAGAGGTTTTAGAGATTTTGAAAAAGGCAGGGTTCACCATTAAACCATCTAAGTTAGAAATAGGTAAAGAATCAATCGAATTTCTGGGACATAGAATTGGAGCAGGCATCTTAAAACCGGACATGAACAATATAAACAAAGTGTTGGAAATAGAACGACCCAAAAATAAGAGACAAGTAAGGGGACTAGTTGGCCTAATAGCGTATTACAATAAATTTATACCTAATTTTTCAACGATAACAGCCCCATTGACGGACCTTACAAAGAAAGGTAAACCTAATAATATATGTTGGACTAAGGAATGCCAACAAGCATTGGATACAATCCAAAACTATTTAACAAATAACCCCATTTTGGTTCTGCCCGACATTAAGGAACCCTTTATAGTTCGTACAGATGCGTCAACGAAGGGATTGGGGGCATGTTTGATGCAGAAGAGAGACAATATGCTCCACCCGGTTAAATATATTAGTCGAAAACTGGTTGACAGGGAAACTCGATACTCAACAATAGAGAGGGAATGCTTGGCAATAATATGGGGAATTCAGAAATTATCCTACTATTTAATGGGGGCAAGATTTACGCTCCAGTGTGACCACCAAGCGTTAAAATATTTGAACACGACTAAATTTGAAAATTCAAGAGTTTCCAGGTGGTCTTTGATGTTACAGGAATACGATTTCAACGTGGAATACATTAAAGGTGAAGATAACATTATTGCAGATTTTTTATCTCGGCAATAAGCAGATATGGCAGCTGATTGGTTAGATATTTACATCAAAATTCGGTCGGGTTACGGCGACCAGGGGATACAGGGGGACTAATTTAAGTAGAAATTGAGGTCTGAGTCACCTCGGGCCAGTATTATTATTATATGAACATGATTGTAAGGTTTCATAACGATTATGTACTTAGGTTAGTTAGTACTTACGGATGGTTGTAAATAAATATGAGATGGTTGTATTTTCGTGCTGATGTTTTTTATTATAATTTTTGGCTCCGGGTGACCTCGGGCAAAATTTCATTATAAGGAGATGTAATTATTTATATATATATATATATATTTATGAAATTATGAGATATGATGATAATGATTTTGTTCATGATTATGTGTATTATGATGAATTATGTTGATTACGACTACTATATGCACATGATTGTTATATAATTGATTGTAATGGGTTAAATACAATCAGGCTGAAATGTCTATAGTCTGGATAAGTAGTTATCCCTATAACATTATCTCATGCTGGAGGTAATCCTGGAATAAATATCTTAAGGAATTTATATGAGGAACCAGTAGAGTCAGTTGGTAAATAGAAAACAATCTAGCGTAAAAATGGTCAATTGTTGGATACTAATATGTGAGGTGTTATGACCAGTAGTAGGTCGAAGGTTGGTTCTTTGAGAATTAAGATAATGATAACGTACGAGTTGCGGGTTAGTGAAGTCGTATAAAGGTACGACCAAGTGGATTTATGCTCTGTGTTGTATATACTAGTGTTTTTTTTTCATGCCATGTTGTGTATAAAATTATTTTGAAAGATATTATTTCATTATGTATTATATTATTGTAATTGTAATGTGCAGTGATTCCATGCCCTGACTTTGTTGTATTGTGAGATTCTACCGTAAGTAGAATCTAACGGAAGAGGGGGGATATGTCAGGGTATGAGAATCACTGCGAATGATTGTTGCGAATGATTGTTGTGAGATTGTTGTGAGCCAGTGTTGGAGTCGGGTCAAGGCGTTGTTTACGGGTATGAACTCCTATCACGGGAATAATGTCTAGTGATGTCTGAGTGAGCTTCTGGTCACACGGGATATGTCAAGGACATGACCAGAGGACACGCCAGGGTCAGTTGAGACCAGTTGGGGGGGTTTATAAGAGAGTAGTCGAGACGAGGGCAGGGGTGGCAGAAAGCTGTGGAGTTCGCACAGTGTTGTGCGGTCAGACCGGTCAGGATAGACCGGGGAGCTGCAGGGTTGCAGTAAAACAGAGTTGAGTTTAACGTCGCCCAGAAGCGGTCGGGTCGGACCGAGGGCATGCTTGAGCATACAGCCGTTATATATAGATGTATTTTATGTCAAGGCAAGACAGCCAGTTGTACAGTTGTTTATAGTAGAATAAACATTGCATCGTTACACAGACTTGTGTCATCTCTTGTGTATGTTGTGTGTAGCGGAGAGCAAGGTACAATCCACCTAAACATAGAGACTTAACAGGGACCATGTACCACGATGAGATCACCTCCTTTATGGACTCTAGATATGTGAGCGCGCCTGAGGCTTCTTGGCGCCTTTTTGGGTTCCACATGCACAAGCAGTCTCATGCAATTATAAGACTCCAAGTTTAACTCCCTGGCGAGCAATCAGTACTTTTTACTACTTATAACGTTGAGGCTGCAGCACAGAACGCAGCTTCGAGAGACAATACTTTACAGGCATGGTTCAAACTAAATCAACAACACCAGATGGCTACAGGTATACTATACACTGACATACCCGAACATTATGTTTTTCATGAGAGGAACAGAACATGGCAGAGAAGGCAAAGGGGTGCTGACAGAATAATTGGTCGTATGTACTCTTGTCAGTTTAGCGTCAGACAGTCAGCGCTTCTGCTTGCGCTTACTTCTCCTTCATGTGCCAGGTGCAACTTCCTTTGAGGACCTACGGACCCTTTATGGTATGACATATCCAACATTTAAGGAAGGTGCACAACACCGAGGCCTCTTCAATGACGAGCAGGTCTGGGATATGACGCTACATGATGCAGTTGCCGAAAAGAGGCCCGCTCTCTTACGGGAATTATTTGCACATATGTGCCTGCTCGCATCTCCTTCAAATATTCCACAATTTTTCCAGAAACATAAAGAATACTTTTATGAAGATTTTACGTTGCAGTTTCATCACGAAATGAATTGCGAACAATGCCTCAATTTGGCCCTTACTGATATTCAATTGATATTTATTGCCCATAGGAAGACCTGTGAGAATTTCGGTTTACCAGTTCAACCAAGTCACGTGGAAGACATACAGGACAGC
The DNA here is from genome assembly GCA_944989445.1 of Ampullaceana balthica. Taxonomy (NCBI): domain Eukaryota; kingdom Metazoa; phylum Mollusca; class Gastropoda; family Lymnaeidae; genus Ampullaceana; species Ampullaceana balthica. The sequence continues at coordinate 339,439 of CALYLW010000528.1, read as the reverse complement.
GTTTTTGATCGGGTCCAACAGCTCAGCAAAGCAACAGACATGGTACGGAGTCTCAATGAACAGCAGAGACACGCATTTGATGAAATTATAGCAGCCGCAACTAATGATCATCTTCCTCATAGGTGTTACTTTCTTGACGGACCTGGTGGCAGTGGTAAAACATATTTGTACACAACCTTGCTTGCATCTTTATAGAGGAACAGAAGATTGATTTAGCTACTGCATCAACTGGAATCGCGGCCAATTTACTGGAAGGTGGTCGAACGTATCATTCCCAATTTCAACTTCCCGTTCGAATTATCGACACGCCAACCTCCAGAATGAGAATGACCTCCATCGATGCTGACATCTCCGAAGATCCACAATAATCATTTGGGATGAATCCACGATGGCCTCTAAGGACGCATTGAAAAGCGCGAATGAACTATTACAAGATATCATGCAAAATGACAAACCTTTTTGTGGAAAAACCATTGTCTTGGGTGAGGAGTGGGGACTTCAGACAAACCTTGCCCGTTGTTGCTCATGGAACCAGGCCCGCCATTGTCGAAGCGACTATTAAGTTTACCGATCTTTGATCTAAATTTACAATTCTCACATTGACAAGTAATGTACGATCTTTTAATCCAGAATTTACGTCCTGGTTAATGCTGCTAGGCAATGGAACATTAACCAATGAACATGGATTGGACAAGAATATGTTTGAAGTTTCAGCCCATATGGTCTGCACAGGATCTATTGTTTCCAAATCTTCGGTAAACGACTTCTAGCCAGAGATGCGGAAGAATTTGCAAATAATGCTATTCTCTGCCCTAAAAATGCCGATGTGGAACATATCAATAGTCACGTTCTGCATTTACTTGAAGCAGAATTCAGGACATACTTAAGTTCCGACTCCATCGACGACTGCACGCCAGATGATGAAAACAATTATCCCGTGGCATTTCTACATCAATTGGCACCTTCGAGAATGCGGCTTCATCAATTAACATTAAAAGTCGGAGTAATTATAATTCTTCTTCGCAATTTGAACACCAGACGAGGTCTATGCAACGGCACCAGATTGGTGGTTAGGGACCTCAAGGCCAACTTCATTATCGCTGAACTTCTGTCCGGAAGTGACAAAGGTCGCACTCTATTCATTCCACGCGTGGACATTGCCCCGACAACCACAGACTTGCCTTTCGTTTTACGGAGAAGACAATTCCCTGTGAAGTTAGCTTTCGCAATGACCATAAACAAATCGCAGAGCCAGACACTGGATAAGGTCGGTATCTACCTACCACAACCTGTGTTTAGCCACTGGCAATTATACGTTGCTTTCTCCCGTGTACGCAGATCAGCAGATGTCAAGGTCCATGTGACAGATGGTCAAAAAGAAGGGAAAATGCTCCACGACAGATCCACCTGCAACACTAAAAATGTGGTGTACAAGGAAATCTTTCATATTTAGCTGTTCATATCGTATTGTGTTCATGGCAATAAAAGATACAAGCTATTTTCTATTTCAGTATTTCGTACATCTCTTTGTTATTTATTTTCAAATCGTATTGTGTTCAAGGCAATATAGGCCAAATGTTATTTTCAATTACAGTATTACATACATTTATTTGTTATTTCTGTTCATATCGTATTATGTTCATGGCAATAAAGGCCACGTGGTTTTTTCTATTGCATTATTTGGTATATTTTTTTGTTATCCCTTCTGTGGGATTTCGTTCTGTCAGTTTTAGCAGGCTTTTGTACTAGTTTTGAATAAGCCGCGAAGTCATAAATCCTCGAAATAACGAAGTATTAATATACTTCGTGTTCATACAAAATAGTTTATAAAAATGCGCACAAAAACACTTAATATTTTTAAAAACTCATTTGATAAAAGTTTCAATTTTTGATGGCAATATCACACCCTTTAAGGAAAATAGCGATTTATTCAAAGATTTGAATGACTTCCAATATTCCATTCTTATATAAGTATATCTGTCTAATAAGTCTGTTCTACCTGCAATGTTTAAAAGATTATATTTTAAGTCAAATTAATGAAAACTTATCACAAATATTTTAAAACACATTTTAAGTTTTAACTTTTTAAAGCCAAACTCCTTCTTCATTGTCTGAAATTTTTGCTTAGAAAGATTTAATGAGAAAACACAATCGTTTACATTTGAACGCCACATTCTGTATTAATTTTATTTTCTTATCACACATGGAAATTATTATTTTAACATTACTGAACGAACAAGGGCATTGGAGATGTTATATATTATAAGTTATGAATGTCCACCAAATAGAGATAACTTTGGTTATTCTTCAAAGTTATCGTCACCTTTGTAAACACTTACCAAACATGACCTAAATTCTGTCCAATGAACACCAAATATATTTAAATGACAAACAAGATAATCAGTGGCTTGATAATTTATTTATAATCTATTTTATATTTTAAGATTGATTGGGAAGATCACTTGTCAAAAGTTTTTTCCAGAAAAATCCTTAACTCCAGCGATCTCATCATGTTAACGACACCAGGTTACTTTGAGAAAGTTGCAGACGTCATAAGACAAACCGATAAGGAGTGAGTCTGAGATTAAAAAATAAACAAAATTATTTTGCCAATATTATTTTTTGTATGTTTGGAAATAAGATCTTTCCCTCGACCTGGGTCAACGAAAAGGTCAAAGTCTCAACACTGCGCCTGCGTAGCAAAACGGTGGCGAAGCCCTTGTGTTGAGACAGTCCTTCACAGTGATATACCTCGGTGGCATGTGGTCTCTCACTTTATGAAAGCCTCTAAGAAAAAATAACAAAATTACAAACAGGAAATGGATATCCCAGGGATTCAAATGTAAGATAACGTCATATTGTTGTAAACCTTTGGGCAGGTGTCGACGGAGAGAGGTCGGAATGGGTTTGCAGGTTCAATGAGGTTGGGGAAGGGTTGGAGGATCTGAAGGCACTTTAAATTTAAAGAAAATAACTAATAATCATTTAAAGTTTAAAACATTTTTAAAAAAAAATTATTTGATAGAAAAATTAGAGCTTAAAAACATATTTTCTGATAATTTAAAAACAACAAACTTGATTTTGGCTGAAATTAAACAACCCATAAAAAAAGGTTTTTGACTATAAATCCCTTACATATGACACATAACTAAAATTATTAAGTATGTGCAGTATAATATGCACCGCGCGACAAACATTTATAGACTGAAACTGACTGAACTCCACTCCTGTAAACAAGGAGATGTAGTCATCGATGGCTGGCGTGAACTCCAGTAACACGTGGATGTCAACAATAGCAGACGGCTTCATAGAGTTACATAAAGATAAACTTAAAATGCTTTAACTTAATTACGGTATATTCGATCAATCTGAAATTTTGATACCATGCATTGTTAGGTGACATGAGTCAATGTGCAAAATTTCTGCTCGATAGAATCATGGCAAGTGGACCATTTTTTATTTTTGTTTTTACGCCTGACCTACCACGACAGACAGAGAGAGACGATGGTGAAGTTAATATAAGGGATTTAATTAAACAACTGCGTAAAAAAAAGTGTTTGACTATAAATCCCTTTTATATGAGACATAACTCGTGAATGCACATTGTCTTTTGGGTCGAGCCGTTAAGCTCTTAGGACCCGGTTCATTTTATCGCATGCGAGCCTCATCAAGCGGGCATCACCATAGAGGTACTCCTCTGCAGGTACCGTTACTTCTACCTCCAAATCCCCGCACAGTTCGGGGCACTCTGCGAGTACGTGGGCCACCGTCTCCTCCGGGTGGCCACACAGCCGACAGGCCAGTTCCCTTCTAGTGTTGAACTTGTACAGGTAGGTTCAGTTCTCATTCTAGTTCTGAGCGTCTCGTTTCTACGTCCAATTTCCCACTAGGAGTCGCTTTTGCTCGGTCGTGGCATGTACTGGAATACTTTCTGGCCGTGCTTCCAGATGCCAAGCCCTGAAGCCATGTTTCTCGGAAATGGTCTTTAAGCCATGATCTGACCCCCAGCTTGGTCATCGGACGGTCGGGTTGGGGCTGAGCTGACACATCTCTCGCTAACTTATCGACCTTGTCTGAATGAGGCTCGCCACTGTGCCCAGTGATATACTGAAGGACTACTTTTCAGCTTCGTGCTAGGATTTCACCTACTGTTTCCGAAATGACACTGACCGTTTTCGTCTCCAGAGAGGATCGACCCACAGTCTCGAGCGAAAACCGTGAGTCAGTGAAGACTACGATGATCGGGAAAACCTTTCTTCTTGCTAGAGTCGGCGCACTTCCTTAAACCCCTGCAGATCGCTTCCAGTTCGGCGTCGTGACTACTGTATTCAGATCCGCACGGCCATGACAGTTCAATACTGTCAGGTCCAGGTTGGGGGTATTGATTCAGTACTCCATATCCACTTCTGCAATCCTTGAAACGTGAGCCATCCGTGAAGACTTTTACCACGCTGTCGACATAAGCTTCGATTGTCTTTATAGTCTCGTCTCGCTTGACCTCAACGGGACTGGCTTTCGTCACCGCTGTATTTGCCAGTGTCAAACGTAGTTCAGACAAGTCAAAGCATTTATGTGGTCCTCAAGCAGGGACCAGTTGCATTCGTTCTCTGTGCTTGAGTATGGGGACTGAGTCTTCTATTTCGTGGACCGTATCCATGAAGGATGGTCTTTTCAGTCGGGTCCTCTTTACCCATCGCTTTTGAAGTTGGAAGCAGGGTTCGTCATGCTCCAACCTACGGTACCGCTCTACCGTGGTCATGATTGCTTTTTCTTGCCTTATCGCCAGGGGTTCCACGTGTGACATAATTTCTACAGCAGCGGCTGTTGGTGTCGTATGCAACGCCCCGAATACAAAACGAAGAGCTTGGTTTTGTATTCGGTCCAGTCCCTCTAGAGCCATACGAATCGCAAGGGTCTGAACCGGGAGGCTGTGGTCAATGGTTCCCCTCACACTACCGAGATAGAGAGCTCTCAGTAGTCTTGCGTCCACACCCCAACTATAGACAAAGCTAAAAGTATTGATTATGTTCAAACACGAGAAAATTTTAAAGACTGACACCGACTGATATCAACTGGCTTTAAAACCGGGGGAAGGTGGGAGGGGGTGTGGACATCGATGGGTGGCGTGAATGCGTGAAATCAACTGGCACGTGGAGGAAAAACAATAACAAACTTTGCAATTGAATTACATATGTTATATAGAGATAAAATAAAAATGCATTAATTAAATTTTCGATAGATCTGACATTTTTATAAGATTCATTGTTAGGTGACACGAGTCTATGTGCAAAGTTTCAGCGCTATAGCATCACGGGAAGTGTGTCATTTATGACTTTTGTTTTCCAGCCATCCCGCGATCCCACGACAGAGAGAGATGGCAGTGAAGTTAATATAAGGGATTTAAGATTAAACAACCCCGTAAAAACAAAGTTTTTGATTATAAATCCCTTATATATGAGACATAACTAAAAGTATTGATTATGTTCAAACGCGACAAACATTTACAGTCTGAGACCGACTGATCTCCACTGGCTTTAAAACCGGGGGAAGGGGTCGTCCATAAATGACTTCACGCACCTGGGGAGAGGGGGGTCACACTTTTGTGACGATACGTGACGAGGGGGAGGGAGGGGGTTGAAGAAATGTGACGTCACATCAAAAGGGTAACTTTAAATAAAACTTCCACTGAAATATTTGGTAGCTTACAATTTAATTAATGAATTTTTTAAAAATAATTTTCTTTTTTAAAACCAGTGCTTCTCAATGTACCAGTCGGTAGGCGATCAGACGCTGCTTGGCGTGAGCTATCAAGAAACGAAAATTAAATCTAATTACAATCCTTAATTTTGAGAATCCACACGATAACGTATGAAATTGCGTCGTTTGATGTTGATATCAAAGCATTTGTGATGTAACCGCAGCTCCGTTTGGTTCTCTCACGGCAGGAGTCATCGAACTTTTTTGCCCGTTACCCCAAAATATACAAGTTTATGTGTGCGTTATCCCCCTTCCCAAACCCAGACGCTAGGTCCTGCTCACATGACTCGGGGATTTGGGGGGAGCGTCGTAAGCCCCCCCCCCTCGCGAAAATGCTACTGGTGAGTGTTACAAACATGACGAGTGTCTAAAAATGATCTAAATAAGTTTATGTGTAGATATTGGAAGTCAAAACGCGGTGGTCGAGTGGCAGCGCACTGGACTGTCGTACCGATGGTCACGGGTTCGAATCCGTGTGAAGGCAAGGGTTTGTTCCCGGGGCCTAGGGCGTCCCTGAGTCACCCCGCTCCGAATGGGTACCAAACACTACATGTAGTTAGGCGGCTGGGTAATGCGTGGAACCCACAAAGCCGTGGCCTGTGAATGCTGCATCACTTGCCAACAGATCATCTGTCATGGTCTGTGGACGCAACTATCTTCTGCATAGAAGGAGCGTCTGTATAGATAAGATAAAACAACACGTAATATCCTTTTTCTTTATAAAAAGGGGGGTCTATTTGATAGAATTATAAACGTTTTTGATATAATTGTTCGATTGGTTTTTGGTCAAACGCCCCTGGCCATTCTAGATATAGTGATAAATGAGCCCATTTAAAATTAGTCAAGTATTCATTAACTTTATTTAATGCATCAAATTCTTGACATCGCAATTCGAGAGGAGCACAAAACAACTTTTCTTCTTAGCTCAGTTTTTAAGGCATTAATTTTAAATATCACAGAAAGGATAATTGATACAGTCAAGTCATGTGGATTAAGATTATTGTCACTCGTGTCAATATAAATGAAAGTAGGGTGGATTTAGGTGTATTCGTATAGTATGTAGGTAAGAAATCTACATAGTTGTGAAATTTTAAAAATTGCATTTTTTGGAAGGAACCAGTTCAAAATTGGGCATATGTTCCATGCGTACACGTATACATGGCGTATTTTAATATATCTAGTGGATTGTTGTGGATGTTATATGTCCCAAATGAGTCTGCATTACTCCCAAAAATTCCCGTTTGACCCCAGATGAGGTTATTTACCCTTGTTCGCCGACCTCTTCCTTACGGGATGCCCGTCAGTCAATTGAGGGATTTAAAAAATACATTTTAAAAATATTATTGTTAAATAAAAAAAATTTCTAGACAAAGACGTAAACCGTGATGATTAATAGTCAATGTTTAATAGTCAATGTTTAATAGTCAATGTTTAATAGTCAATGTTTAATAGTCAATGTTTAATAGTCAATGTTTAATAGTCAATGTTTAATAGTCAATGTTTAATAGTCAATGTTTAATAGTCAATGTTTAATAGTCAATGTTTAATTTGTATGTATTAAAATAAAATATAATCTAAGGATGTTAACACCGTTCGTTTTCTGAAGGCCGGTTAAAAGTGTTTTTTTTAAATGCTTCACGCGGGTTATGATATTACAATGTAGACAGGGCTGGTCTTAGAGACACAGGGCCCCTAAGCACTTTTCCATGGCGTTTTATGTGTACGTCCAGAAAAGGATCGAACTCGAGTTTTGGGTCATAAGTCATAAGATAGTTCCCAGTGTTTTTTTAAAAAATCAAAATCTGTCATGGAAACCTAAGGGATAATTTGCGTGCAGAAAGTGACCTCACAACAGCCACAATGCGCATCGAAACCTCGTGCCAGTATTTTATTTCTTCTTCTGTTTGAAGAACAAGACTCTTGTCAACTCTACCGCCATCATTCTTCCTAAATAGTGTCGCAAATGCTGACCTGTGTTCTTCCGAATTCTCATGTTCCTTCATTCTTTGAACTGTGGTTTTCCAGTAGTTGAACACTTCATTATCTTGTGACCCCGATTTCCCAAACATCTTCGAAAATATGAGCCAAGGTCGAGGTCGTTTTCACCATTTCTTAATGTTTGGCTAAAAAGTGACAGCGATAGATACATTGTTTTATCTGTGTATTGACGCCTAGAAAAAGAAAAGTCGGCATCAATATTCTGTTTCATGCCATTTTGAACAAGGCACTCTAATGTAACTTCGTCTAGCATCTACTCATCAGGATCGTCACTTAAAGAAGAAATATATTCAGGATTTTCTAAATATTTTTTTTTGTTGCTGTTACCAGTGGTATAGTGCTAAAAGCCCTCTTTTACGCGCTTGTATTTAAATCACACTGTTTGTTTGTTGTATTTTGAATCCGTCAAATCTTGTAACGTAAAATTAAACCACTTTTGATGGTCCTAAAGATCTAAACATTTTACCACAGATAGATCTTGGATGACAATGCATTGTATCAAAATTTCAGATCGATCGAATGTACCGTAATTAAATAAACTCATTTTTAGTTTATCTCTCTATATAATCTGTATCCGTGCCATTCTTGACTTTCACGTGAATGTTACCGGAGTTCACCACCTGCCATCGATGACCACATTCCAGGTGTTAAACTGCTCAGTAATACGAAACTAAATCTAAATTGACATGATAATACAAGAGGAACAACTGGAATTTGTGTAGCCTAGTTGGCCAAATTGTTAGCGTAATGGATTTTCGACCTAGAAGTACTGGGGTCAATTTTCAGTTTGGGAAACTTTTTTTTTAAATTTGTAATTAATAATCTATATTTTTACCACTATCACATTTAAGTTATAGACAACGAAATTTCAACTAATTAAATTGAATTGATTATGTCGAAAAATTGATTTTAAAGATTTTGATACTAAAAAGTAGAAAATAAAATATTTAAAAAAATTTTTTTTTAAAAAGGACACGCTTTTATTTACATATAGAAAGTGCACTAAAAATAAGAAAATAAAAATTTTCTATGATAACAGGTGATATGACTGAACGTATCCACTGCACATAAAAGCGTGGGGCGCTCATCACAACTCTCTATCATGTACAAGGCTGCCAAACATAAATACAAATTTGTATGAATATTAATAAACATTAACAGTTTCAAAACTTTGATCATAATTCATATACATGCTACTATCATATTAATTAGAAATATTTATCTATATACAAAAGAATAGTTGCAAAGAGAAATGATTTGTAATGGGGGCCTCACGCTTTTATGTGCAGTGGATAGGTTTAGTCAATTCACCTGTTATCATAGAAAAATTTTATTTTCTTCTTTTTAAATCCTTTATATTAACTTCACCGCCGTCTCTGTCTCTGTGTCTCTGTGTGTCTTGGGCTGGCACCGCGGAAAAACAGAAGTAAAAAATGACCTATTTCCCGTCATGCCATCGAGCTGAAATTCGGCACACGGACCCGTGTCACCTAACAATGCATCGTATCAAAAATTCAGATCGATCGAACGTACAGTTATTAAATTAATGCATTTTTAGTTTATCTATATAAACTATATGAAGCGTTCGCTTTCGTTTACATTTTACGGGTAACTTGACTTCACCCCAGTCATAGGTGAACACATCTCATGTTTTAACCAGGTGTACCAAAGTGCTTTTGTTTACATTTTGCGTGTCACGCTGAGCTCGGTCCAGCAATCAGTGACAAGACCTTTCCCCTCTCCCCCCCCCCGGGTTAAAAGCAAAGGGGAGTTAAGACTGATTCAGTCTGTAAATATTTGTCGCATTTGAACATAATCAATAATTTTAGTTATGTCTCATATATAAGGGATTTATAGTCAAAAACTTTGTTTTTACGGATTTGTTTTATTAGTGCACTTTCTACATGTAAATAAAGGCGTATCCTTTTTAAAAAAAAATATTTTAAAAATATTTTGTTTCCAAATTTTCACGCGGCGTATTTTTCTCAAAGGTACAAGTTCTACAACTAACACAGTCTCAAAAGTCAAATTGAAGTTGGTTACAATTGCATGCCCTCCATGCAGGGTGGACGCACGCTCCCAGTCAAAAAAGGTGGGAGGGTAAAGCCCTCTCACGCCCACCCTCCACTACACCACTGGCTGTTACGGGTTTTTCAGAAATAATGTTTTCAGGTAGCTAGTTGCAGTCAGACACGTTTGTTGGCGTTGCCTGTTGACGGTTATTCACAGCATCGCTGCAACTGCCACTGGCTAATGCACTAGTACTACTACATTAAGTACTAGGACTAGAGCCAGAACTGAGTCTAGACGAAAAATGTGTTTAATTTAGATACATTACGAAGAAGCTCTTTTTCTTTTTCGATTTTTTTCTTTATTCCGTTTCTTTTCTGAAACCCGCTTAGATTTTATATTTGAAGTCAGACATCGTGATATCGATATTTCTATTACGAATATAAAAGAGAGGGTCATTAAACATTAGACCTTTGTCGTTTTATTTGGAATAATATATTTTTAATGTTTCAATTTTTTGTTTAGTTGTTAATTTATTTAAGACAATTTCGGTTTTCCTCAAATTTTCTAAATTCAAGCTTTTTTCTCTTGGTTAAAGTAAATCTTTTTGAGCTTATGTAAAGATTGCACCACCGGAGCCCTTATGCTGGATTGGGCCCTAGGCTGGGGCCTTGTAGGCCTTGGCGGAAATCCAACCCTTCATTAAATAAATAATAAATACTTAAATGACAATAAAAATGATTTGAAACATACTTATTTTCAAATAGAAAATAAGGTGGGTTTTTTTTAAGGGGGGGGGGTCAAAGCTATGTGACGTATTTTTAGAGGAGCGGGTCTAACTTTTTGTGTCGACGCGTGACGAGGGGGGGGAGAGGTAAAAAATCGGCCAAAATAGCTTGACGTCATTTAAGGATGCCCCCGAAGGGGGTCGTGTGGACATCGATGAGTGCCGTATATTAATATCTAATAACTACTCGAAATGATATGAGAGTAATTTGCATCGTCGCGAGTTATGTAAACGTATTTTTCTAAAACAAAACAACAACAAAAACAGTTATCAGTCCGTTGTTCTTCTTGTGGTTATGTTTTCGCAACAGTAATGTAGAAAGAAACTGTTACGATAATGGACATATAACTCTTGATTTCTTGGGGGACGCGGTGGTCGAGTGGCAGCGCACTGGACTGTCGTACCGATGGTCACGGGTTCGAATCCGTGTGAAGGCAAGGGCTATTTTAGTTACCCTTTACTGCAATCTATTCTTATTCAGTGATATCTCATTCTAAATTAATTTTTTAAAACATAATTTTTTTTCCCAAATTTTGTTACAGGGTACTCGCCAATTATATGATTTGGAGTGTTGTCAACAGTGCCAAAAATTTTCTTCCCGAATCTTTTCTAAAAGCCAGATTTAAACTTTGGAAAGTCGTAAAAGGGGCTAAAGAACTACCAGCTCGTGAGACGGTGTGTTCTCACCGTGCGAAGAGCTCTATGGGAATTGCCAACAGTGCGATTCTAATTGACAGATATTATTCGCCAAACATAACCACTGCGGTAAAAAAATAAAATTACTTTTAGTAACTTTGTGTGCGTTTCAGGAATAGCATGAACTAATTTTCATCATGGCACAGTTAAAACTTGACACACTTGTGTGTACAGTCATGTCTTTCTATTATAATGTTTCGTTAAATAAGAATTTAATTATTTTGGGTTGAATGAATTTTTCAATATTTTTGTCATTTTTTAATGTAAATTGTATTGTATGGCAACCGTCCGTCCTCATGGGACTATGGCGTGTACTCCTACTTCTCTGCCCCCCTGCCCTTTCTCCTGGCCCTTCTCTCTTCACTCAAAGCTATGAGGGATGCTTCCGCGACATGACTGCCCTCACGCACTTTTGCCCGCCAGGAGGTGCGCTCCTCGGCAATGGTCTTCCACGTTTTATGGTATATCTGTGCCAATGACATGTCTTTCTTTCAGACGTCCTTGAAGCGCAAGCAGTGGCAACCTCTTTTTCTCATACCGGTTGCCAGCTCACAGTAATGTAAATAAAAGTCAGCAAAACAGCTAGATTAGATACCACTCTATACAAGCTCTCAAAGTATTATTATTATACATTTTTAAGTTATGGATTTAAGAATAAACATCATAGCTCATCTTATCTGTTACAGACGCTCCTTCTATACATAAGATTATTGCGTCGTACGCTCCTCTATGGTTTGTGTCTTGTCCTGCATTCTCATTAGAGTTTTAAATGTTGATAAATTAATGGTTTTCCTGTGTTTTTTTATGCCCTAAATCTAGACGGGAAGAAGGAGAATTTGTATGTGTTTGTTCTTGCATACGGAATAAGAAAGGTGTCTTTATCCTTATGTATGTCTAAGTTAGAATAAAATGCTTTATGTATAGTTACTACTTTACTCTTGGTTCTTCTATCCTCTAGTGTTTCAAGGTTTAATGATTTAACTCACGGTGTTATTCTTGTGAATTTTGAATATTCTCCAGTAATGAATCTGGCAGCTAGTTTTTGAATTTGTTCTAGTTTATCAATGTTTTCTTTGGTGAATTGGCCCCATACAGATGATGCATATTCTAGACAGAAGATGCATATTCTAGTACAGGTCTAAGCAAAATGAGGAAACATTTTAGTTTTATATTTTAATTACATCTGTAAAAGTTTTATTTTATGAAGTCTAAAGTTTTGTTTGACTTTTAATAACTTCATTATCTTGGGGATTCCATGATAGTTCCTCATTTATTATAACTCCTCAGTGCATCTTTAGTTTTGGTTAGTTCTTTCCATGAATAAAATATTTTGAATTTATTTGTTTCTTTTTCTTTTTAATCTTAACAGCTGATACTTTTCTCGGTGGAAAGACATACTCCAGTTAGTTTCCCATTTTATCAATTCATCTAAGTCTGTTTGTAAGATTTTACTATCTTATCTGTTTACAGACGCTCCTTCTATACAGAAGATTATTGCGTCCTACGCTTATCTATGGTTTGTGTTTAGTCCTGCATTTTTATTAGAGATTTAAATGTTGATAAAGTGTTGGTTTTCCTGGATTCTTCAGGCAACCCATTCCACGCCCGAATTCCGGACGGGAAGAAGGAAAACTTGTATGTGTTTGTTCTTGCATACGGAATAAGAATTGTGTTTTTATCCTTATGTCTATCTGAGGGTTGTATTAAGTTATCTTTGTGTTGTATTTCTAAATTAGAATTAATTGCTTTATGTATGATTACTACTTTGCTCTTTGTTCTTCTATCGTCTAGTGTTTCAAGGTTTAATGATTTAACTAATGGTGTTATTCTTGTCAGTTTCGAATATTCTCCAGTAATGAATCTGGCAGCTCTTTTTTGAATTTGTTCTAGTTTATCAATGTTTTCTTTGGTGGATGGGTCCCATACAGAAGATGCATATTCTAGTACAGGTCTCACCAAAGTGAGGTAGCATTTTAGTTTTATATCTCTATTACATTTGTTAAAGTTCCTTTTTATAAAGCCTAAGGTTTTGTTTGATTTTTTAATAACTTCATTGACATGGGGATTCCATGATAGTTTCTCATTTATTAAGACTCCTAAGTATTTTGCATCTTTAGTTTGGGTCAGTTCTTTTCCATGAATGTAATATTTTGAATTTATGTGTTTCTTTTTCTTTGTTACTCTTAACAGTTGACACTTTTCTGGGTGGAAAGACATACTCCAGTTAGTTTCCCATTTTATCAATTCATCTAAGTCTTTTTGTAAAATTTTGCTATCTTGTTCTGAGTTAATTGTTCTATAGATTATACAATCATCAGCAAATAACCTAACTTTGGTACCTGTTGTGATGTTGTTGGCTAAATCATTTATATAAATTAAAAAGAGTAAGGGACCTAGCACAGTTCCTTGTGGAACTCCTGAGTTAACCTTTATTGGTGCAGATTTAGATCCATTAATTATTACAGTTTGCTCCCTGCCCAAAAGGAAGTCTTGGATCCAGTGATGTAAGGAACCTGAGATTCCAAAGTAGTTAAATTTTTTAAGTAAACTAAGGTGGTGAACTTTGTCAAATGCTTTTGAGAAGTCTAGTTATATTGTATCTATTTGATCATTTTTGTCCAAGCCTTTTGATAGTTCATCTATTAAACCTATTAATTGTGTTTCACATGATCTGTTTTTTTCTAAAGCCGTGTTGATGTGGGCATAGGGCATTATATTTGTCAAGGTGGTTAACTATTGTACTATATATTATGTGTTCTAGTAATCTTGTTCTGATTTAATGAATCTTTAGACTATACAATCATCAGCTAATACCTAACTTTTGTTCCTGTTGACATGTTGTTGGTTAAGACATTTATGTAAATTAAGAAGAGTAGGGGACCTAGCAAAGTTCCTTGTAGAACTCCCGAGTTAACCGTTATTGGTGCTGATTTAGATCCATTAATTTTTACAGTTTGCTCTCAATCCTAAAGTAATGATCCAATGATGTAAGGGCCCTGAGATTCCAAAGTAGCTAATATTTTTGAGTAAACAAAAGTGGTGAACTTAGTAAAATGCTTTGAGAAGCCTAGTAATATTGTATCTATTTGATAATTATTGTCTAAGCATTTTGACAGATCACACTATGTAATACAATTTTTGTTCCTGGCTTCTAAGTGTTATGCTTCAATTGCTTATGTATAAAGTATGTGAAAAAATGACTTCATAAGCACAAACTTTGCTTACACGACAACAGCACGAAGAAAACTCGGTTTTTTATAAAAAAAATAGTACGATTTTTTTCATTTTCGTCATTATGATCAGATAAAAACAAAAATTTCACAAGGAATAGACACTCAGAGTCTGAAACCACTCAGCAAGTTTCAGAAATATGTAGATTTTCTAGATTCACGATTGTATTGTGAATAACTCTCTCGAAGTAGCCCCCAAATGTAGTCCCCCATCATGTTTTCTTTATACTGTCATTGGTAACGACGTTCAAAGTCCAATATATCTTGATGAAAGCACTCGCTTTGCTCATCGGAGTAAGCGTCCATGTTCTCCTTGAATTTGTCAAGATGCGAATCAAGGATATGGACTTTCAGAGACATTCTGCATCCAATTTTGGGGTAATTCTTTATGAGAGTCTGCACCAACTCCACATAGTTTTCAGCTTTATGATTACCTAGGAAGCCCTGAACAACTGCAACGAAACTGCTCCAAGCCGCTCTCTCCGTCCTGTTCAACAGCTTTGCTAAATCCTCACTTTCTATGATCGTATTGATCTGTGGTCCGACGAATTTACCAGCCCTGACCTTAGCCTCGGACAGCTTTGGAAAAAGATCTTGGAGGTATTGAAATGCTGCTGATTCCTTGTCAAGAGCAGTGACAAATTGCTTAATGAGACCTAACTTGATGTGCAGTGGTGGCATAATCACTTTATGAGGTTCTATCAGCGGCTCCCACTTCATATTGCTCTTCCCAACAAAAACTCGGTCCGTTGTGGCCAGTCCTTTGTGCGATAATGCGCTTTAGTGTCACGGCTCTCCCAGAGACAGAGAAAACAATGAAATTTCAGAGGAATTATACTATTTTGAAGTCACCGATAACCTCCCATTCGTAGTCGTCATACTTTAATGCACTCAGCAACATTTTAACACTGGTGTAGTCCTCTTTGAGCTACACAGAGTGGGCCATCGGGAGAGACGGCTAGTTGTTTCCATTGTGAAGCAACACGGTTTTGAGGCTCCGGGATGAACTGTCTAAGAATTGGCGCCATTCAATACGATTAGATGCGATACCCATAGCCTATAAGAGACTGGCAGCCTCGATGCAGAAGCACAGCCCATCACGCTGACTGAAGAAGTCGGAGAAACTTTGATGCCGCTTCCTCTGACCTGTTACTTGTACGCTATCATCAACCAAGTCCAACTGTTTGAACCTGGATATCAGAAGCTCAGCCTTCGATTTCGTAAGCCTGAGGTCCCTAATTAAATCATTCACGTCTTTCTTGTTAGGGAAGTACGTCTTTCTATCCCCAACTTCATCTGCGGAATCGTAGTCCATATCTCCAGTAGCTACTTCGTTATCTGTCATGCTGCTGTCTCAAGAAGATGGCCGATGCCGCGTAGGAGGAATCGGAACTGGCAGATCGGAGCTGTGTGGTACTTGGGCGATGGAATAAGGTATGTCCGGATAAATGATCTGAGGGGAATATTTTCCAGTGCGACGAAATTGTGGGTTTACCATGCAGAAGGTGCAATATTCGCATGTGAAATGCGATGCCTAAGATTTGTCTTGGTCTCCGATTGGCACGCCGAAGTATGCCTTGTAGGCTTCGCACATTATTCGACTTGCTTCCACGGAATACTTTTTCGCTTTTGTCTTTATGAATTGTCCACACACGTAGCAGTATGAATCAGCTGGATGCAACAACCTGTTGATGCCATATCAAATAAATAACTTATCTTCAACTACGAATCGTTATCCTTTCAATCTGCAATAACACGAATTGGACTATTGGTTTCAGAAACCTGTGCTTTTATACTTGTACAGCTACTATTGAAACGTTCAAGAACGTTCTGAGAGTTTCTTGAAAGTTCTGGAAGTTTGTGAACGTTCTAGAGTGTTCAGAAGAATTGTAGAAACATCTGAAAAAATATAGATGTTCAGGGAGGAAGCTCGGCATTGAAAGTGTAAATGGCTAACTTTTATATGTGTTCTGTAGGCGTTCTCACAATATAATCTTTCGTGCAATAAATCCTTAAAATACTGTTGTCAACAAAATAACTTTAATATGCACAATATATATACAGAAATATAAATTTGAGGTTTCACAACGTGGAGACATCACAATCCGCCATTACTATCTGACAACTTTAATAATACTATCGAACCTTCTTCGTGATTCACACGTGACATTCACCCCCATCCTTCAAAAACATGTTTATGAAATACCACATTTTTGGTCTTAATAAAATCAAATTAATCTACATGTATATTCAAATTTCAAATTTTTATCATCAATGGACACTCATTGCCTTACACACAATATCTAGACATGAAAATCAAGAGAAAAAAATCGGTAGGACTTCAACAGTCTACCTGTACTGAAAAAATGAAACTGAAATTTAAACACATCTGTAATTTTGTGTAATAAAAATACTTTTAACAATTAATATTCATAAAACTAAAATTAGATATAATGTACAGTGGAATTAAAACACTGCTCCGTGTTTATTGTTCAGCGAATACAATCGTTGTGCATCCTGAATCACGAAGACACATACATTTTCTATTATTGATGTAGACTGGGTACAATTTTAGCTTTCAATGACTGTTAATAGTTGCCACAGTATTACTAGATCTTGATTCTTCTTGTTTCATTTTTCCTTTATCATCTCCATCTTGGTAGTCATTCCTTCTCCATGGCTGATCAGAATATCTGTATCTGGAGTTATGATTATATCTGCTTCTCCATGATCTTCTACCTTTGCTTTCAAAATGAGCTTGTCTTGATCTTTCTTCTGATTTCTTTCTTATAGGGCTGCCATTGGGTGACACCCTATTTGGTTGTGCTTTATTGTGGTAACACTGCCTCGCCATATGTCCTGGCTTGTTACAGTACCAGCAAATAGTTTGTCTGTTGCTTTGGTTTGGCAGACTCTGGTTTCTCATACCTTGTCTTTTTTCTTGGTTTTTAATTTGTATTGCTGCAAATATATCTTGTCTCTTATCCATTTCCACATTTTGATGAGAGTCCTTGAATGTGCGTAATGCATTTGTTAGCTCTGCTTGAGTACGAACTTTCTTATCAGTTAAATATGTGAATAGAGCTGGTGTTGCATTTTCTAAGAACTTGTCAATTAACACCATGTCTAGTACAGCTTTTGGGTTGCTTGTATCTATTGCTGTAAGTTCCAGACATTTCGTTAATTTAACCTGTGCTTCATGCACTATGATCTGTGGACCTTTGTCCATCTTGATTCTCATTTAATGAAATTCTTTTCTATAATCATTTTCTGACTTCCCGAAATGAAATAGAAGTGCCTTTTTGACATTTTAAAATATGTTTTTGTCTTCTTTGGCTATACTGTTGTAAGCTTCGAATGCTTCTCCAGTTAGTTGAGTTATCAATTGCGCTGGCCAATCTTCTTCATCATAACCTTTTAGGGCCATTATGGATTCAAAATAATCCAGATAAACATCCATTTTTTCTTTCTGGCTATCATATTTTCTAACTTTGATAGTATCCTTCGGTGCTGACTTTCTATTTGTGTCTTTACCAGGATTGTAGCCTCTGCTCTGTAGCTCAATTTGTAGTTTTAAGTTGTCATTTTTGATTTGTTCAAGTTATCTTCTTGCAGCTCTTTCTTCTCTTTCAATTATTTGTATTTGCCTCTCCTCTTCTTTGGCTAGTTTTTGCATCTCTTCTTCTTTGACTATTTTTAGCTTCTCTTCTTCTTTAGCAATTTTGACTTTCGCGGCAACAAAGTCTTTCAGTTCTTTTCCACTTAAGCCAAACTTTTCTGCTATGGCAGTGAATTTTTCATAGTAATCCATGTTTAGTTTTATGGAATTATATGAGTCAAGCAATTCAGTAAGAAATGTAAGTATTTATTTATTAAGGTATAAATCTTCCAAATGAGAAAATCTTGATTTGAAAATGTTAATTCAAAACAAGTGACACATCTAAACCATTAAATTTAATTTTGACAAATAGAGGCAACAAAGAATCCTCACACGGAATCTTAAGTATACTATATATGTACGCTCCCTCAGATTGACAAAACACATCCGATGGTCCAAAGTTTTGAATAAAATAAGTCACTTAGTCAAATTTTCCAATTTCCGAACTTTAGAGTAGTTTTTAGACACTTTAGATCAATCTGTTAATCTACATTGCAATTCCCACAATTTCCACACAATGAATGGATATAACTTAAGTTCCTTGATTCAAATTTTACACTGACACTGTTGTTAATAGTCCATACCTTCCCAAGTTCAAGGTTATGTTTACAAATATTTCCCGGAATCGTCTAGTTTGTAAGCTTGATAACCTAAAGACTTACCAGCTCTCGGTAGTGTGTGTACTTTTTTAGGCTTGTACTGTGTGACCGTATGGTGAGGACCAACTTGCCTGACCCAGTTTTACACAGCGCACGCAGTCGTCACGTGTGTTTAAGCCGCCTTATTGAAATACTTCTTGTATTAAATAGTTCATTGAACTACAAAAGTTTATTTACTGCTGCTTACGAACTTGCATATTCACAAATTATGATGGCTCACAATATTTCTTCTTTTAATGAATACTTTCCTTTTTGAAATACACAATACTTGTCACTGTGGCGATAAAGATGGATATTTCTGTTTGGTGAGTTGTCTCGGGGTATTATATGTAGCTTATGATCTTCCGCTCACAACGCAAACTTTAGTGATCTCGTGCATAAGATAATCAACAAACCAACGGGGTGTAAAATTTAACATAATAAAATTTAATATACAATTTTGTACAAATGCGGAAACTAGTTCCGAATGGGAGTAGTGATATAACAAATTAATTGTCCCCTATTTGGCTTACCTCTATCATCATCAGGGTTATGCCACGTGACCTAATGTTTACTGGGTGGGTACTCATATTTAAGGGTGTCACTGTACGCCTGGTCGTCTCGCCCGCTCCGTGCTGCCTCAGTCGATGAGGTGTGGTGGCTGGCGCTGCACGCTCCCCTGGTCGGCGTGTCCTGTTCTCTGCAGCTGTGTGTAATGAAGCGGTCCACTGTGGGTAATTATTCCCTACACTAGGCTCCTTCAGTGCTGGAGTGTGTAGTTGGTACTGCAGTGTTCCAATAGCTGGGTCGTTCAGTTCAATGGTACAGTGTAGGCTGTTTCACCTATGGTCCAGGTGACATGGGCGATCACGGAATGTGAATAGCCGGCTTCAGTGCGTCTAGTGCGTGTACACGTACGGGCATCAACATGCGTGGTGTGCGTGTACTGGCTTCCGTTTTGCGATTGGACTTAACAAATGGTAGGTGCTGGGTCATCCCCCTCATTGTCTTGTCGGTATGTACAGGGATGAGTGAGGGTGTCGGATCCAATGCGCTTGGGACAGCAGTTGGTCCCGCTTTTGATCCTAAGTATTGTCGACACTTCTGTCTGGGCAGGACTGCCGTCAGGAGCTCGGGTTATCGCCCTGTACTGGCGGGTGCCCAGGAGCCAGACTAAAATAGAAAAATACACATCGATAATTTCTCTATTTTGTCTATCTCATCCGCCTTTTTGGCAATCGAGCCTTCAGAGCAAGGTGCCAAAAGGTGATTAAAATACATTCACATAAAACAAATTATTTTTTATTAAATTATATAATATGAGACTAAAATTAAAATCTCATATCCACCAACATGGGTGCCGATCTATCTGGCTGACACCTTATGCATGGACTGAGATACAAATATAGTAATGTTATTTATTATACACAAATATAAGTCGATCCATCTATCTGATTGAGCGCGTGTAATCACACTCAGTTAGGAAATAGACGTGGGATATTTAAATATCGCACGTGGCCCCGTACGGCCATCATGGGGTTAACATATTATAATAATTTCAACACGGCATTTATTCAATGATTAATATTTCGATAATGGTAAGAATATATATACATAAACGAGGGAAACAAAGCTGGAGTCCAACTTACACGGAGTCTGGTCAGTAAGAATAATGCCGCCTCTTCCACTCCAAGGATGAATGCAGATATGGTCCTATGAATTATATTCCCAATGACGACTACACACTAACATCTGGGCGGATAGAGGCCGAGGGCTTGGTTACATCTGCCTATATACTTAAGGGGTAATATATTCAATCCTTTTTCGATTGGTCCTTAATTGCCAGCAATGGTAAGGCGACCTTGACCTCACGGGTTCCCGCTCGCATATATAATTAGTTCCGTTTGCCGCATATGTGACCTCTCGGACAGACAGTAGTGACTTCCCCTTTGTTTACCCAGCTGCCGTGTTGCAGATGGCTTAAATCCATAAATTTCGTCACAGTCACTTCCACGAATACCTCTCTTTCTCAACTTTCTGTATCGTGATAACAATTCAATCTTTGTTTACATTTGAATTCAGACACAAATGTAAATGGTTAACTTTTATATGTGTTCTGTAGGCGTTCTCACAATATAATGTTTCAAGCAAAAAATCCTTGAAATACTGTTGTCAACAAAATAACTCCAATATACACAATATATATACAGAAATATAATTTTGTGGTTTCACAACGTGGAGACATCAGTCACACAAATCCGCCATTACTATCTGACAACTTTAATATACCCTCGAACCTTCTTCCCCATTTCTTCTCGCGCTTTCACTCACGTGACCTCTCCGTCATCCAACTCGTGATTCACACGTGACAGAAAGCAAATAAGGAATTTTCTCGAAAACACGCGATTTTCCAAATTTCATTGTCCCGGTCACAGAAATAAAGTTTTTCTGGAACAACAGCGATTTCATTTCTGTTCTAGACCTAACGGGTTAGGAAAACACACTTCCAACCCAGGAACAGAGAAAAAAGAAAAGGTGTTACATATTATCATCTATTAAACAAATTAGTTGTGTTTCACATAATCTGTTTCTTTCTAAAGCCATGTTTTTGTGGGCATATGACATTATATCTGTCTGGGTAGTTAACTATGCTGCTATATATTATTTGTTCTAGTAATTTACAGGTAATACTAGTAAGTGATACAGGTATGTAATACCAGGATCTGTTTTATCACCTTTTGAAAGAGGGGAGTTACGTTAGTTAATTTCCAATCCTGGGGCAATTCACCTTGATTTAGAAACGCTTGAAAAATAACTACAAGGATTGGGGACAGCTCATTGCTTAGTTTTTTAATTACCTTGTTGACAAGTCATCTGGGCCAGTAGCTTTGTTTATTTTAAAGTTTTTGAGGAGTTTAGTTATATCTATATTGTCTACAGGTATGTTACCTGTTTTTAGATTTTACTTAAATTTATTACAACTTTTCACCTGAGGCCGATGAATGATGAAAAATATATGTTGAGGATGTTAGCTTTGGTTTCACTATCATTATAGGTTTTATGATTTGAGCCTTTCAGTGTGGCTGTTCCTGTAAGTTCCATTATTTATATGTAATAGAGGACCATACGTTTTTATTGCTTTCTTTAGAAATTATATTGTTTATATATTCATTTTGGAGGTTTCGACTAAGTTTTTGAATCAAGTGTTTAATATTTAAGTAAATTGTGTGTATCTATACTAATAAAAGGCAAAGCCCTCACTCACTGACTGACTGACTGACTGACTGATTCATCACTAATTCTCCAACTTCCCGTGTAGGTAGAAGCATGAAACTCTGGGAAGTTGTCGAGTAGCCTCTCGCGACGAAAATTGGAGTAAAAGAATTTTAAAAATAACACTCATGGGGGCCGGGGGCCAAAAAACGGTTTTTTTCCTTTATATGGCATATATAAAATATGAAAATCACCAATTCTCCTATTTCCCGAGTAGGCAGGAGCATGAAACTTTAGGAAGTTGTTGAGTACAATCCCGCAATGGTAACGGGAGAAAAAATATTTAAATTATCACTTCCTGGGGGCCGGGGGCCCAAATTAAGTTTTTCTATACTAATAAAAGGCATCCCTAATATAAGCTTTATAAAAACTAAAAATCACTAATTCTCCTATTTCCCGTGTAGGTAGAAGCATGAAACACTAGGTAGTTGATAAGCACACTTCCGCGATGGTAACAAGCGAAAAAAATATTTAAAATAACACTTAATGGGGTCCGGGGGCCCAAATGTAGTTTTTTCTTAATATAAAAAAACTGACTCATCACTAATTCTCCAACTTCCCGTGTAAGTATTAGCATGAAATTTTGGGAAATTGCTGAGTACACTCTCTCAACGATAATTGGCGAAGAAGAATTTTAAAATTCACTCTGTCGGGGGCCCGGTGCCCAAAAACGCTTTTTTTCCTTATATGGACTATATAGAATATGAAATCACTAATTTTCTCATTTCTCGATTAGGAAAAAGCATGAAACTTTAGGAAGTTGTTGAGTAAAAACCAGCGATAGCGACGGGAGGAAAAAAACTAAATTATCACTTACTGGGGGCCGGGGGCCCAAATGAAGTTTTTTCCTAATATGAGCATTATAAAAACTAAAAATCAATAATTCTCCTATTTCCCGTGTAGGTAGAAGCATGAAACTTGGGGTAGTTGTTAAGTACACTTCCGTGATGGTAACAGGCTGAACAAATATTTAAATTAACACTTACTGGGGGCCGGGGGCCCAAATGTAGTTTTTTCTAATATTTAAAACTGAATCGTCACTAATTCTTCAACTTCACGTGTAGATAGAAGCATAAAACTTTGGGAAGTTGTTGAGTAGCCTCTCACGGCAATAATTAGAATAAAAGAATTTTAAAATTCAATTTCATTGGGGCCGGGGGCCCAAAAACGTTATTTTTCCTAATATGGGTTTTATAAATTTTGAATATCACTAATTCAGCCATTTCCCGAGTATGCAGAAGCATGAAACTTTAGGAAGTTGTTGAGTACAAACCAGCGATAGCAACGGGAGAAGAAAAAAATTAAATTATCACTTCCTGGGGGCCGGGGGCCCAAATGTAGTTTTTTTTCTAATATTTAAAACTGAATCGTCACTAATTCTCCAACTTCACGTGTAGATAGAAGCATAAAACTTTGGGAAGTTGTTGAGTAGCCTCTCACGGCGATAATTATAATAAAAGAATTTAAAAATTCAATTTCATGGGGGCCGGGGGCCCAAAAACGTTATTTTTCCTTATATGGGCTTTATAAAAATTTGAATATCACTAATTCACCCATTTCCCGAGTAGGCAGAAGCATGAAACTTTAGGAAGTCGTTGAGTACAAACCAGCGATAGCAACGGGAGAAAAAAATTTAAATTATCACTTCCTGGGGGCCGGGGGCCCAAATGAAGTTTTTTTCCTTTTATGAGCTATATAAAAACTGAAAATAACAAATTCTCCTATTTCCCGTGTAGGCAGCAGCATGAAACTCTGAGAAGTTGATAAGTACACTACGCGATGGTAACAAACGAAAAAAATATTTAAATTATCAAATACTTGGGGCCGGGGCCCTCAAATGAAGTTTTTCCTAAAATGAGCTATATAAAAACAGAAAATCACAAATTCTCATATTTCCCGTATAGGTAGAAGCATGAAACTCTGAGTAGTTGATAAGTACACTTCC
Organism: Ampullaceana balthica; assembly: GCA_944989445.1. Lineage (NCBI taxonomy): Eukaryota > Metazoa > Mollusca > Gastropoda > Lymnaeidae > Ampullaceana > Ampullaceana balthica. The sequence continues at coordinate 315,447 of CALYLW010000528.1, read as the reverse complement.
GTGATTGTAACAGGAAAAAAGAATATTTAAATTAACACTTACTGGGGGCCGGGGGCCCAAAAGAAATTTTTTTCTAATATTAAAAACTGAATCATCATGAATTCTCCAACTTCACGTGTAGGTAGAAGCATGAAACTTTGGGAAGTTGTTGAGTAGCGTCTCGCGATTCAAAGTGGCGTAAAAGAATTTTAAAATTCACTCTTATGGTGGCCGGGGGCCCAAGTAAAAGTTTTAAAAACACCACTTATTACGGGCTGGGGGCCCGTATGCCATATTTTAACATTAGTTATGTAAAAGGTAATTTAAAATGTGGCTACTAGGTAAATGGATGAACAATGGCCAAATTTGATTTTAAAAATAAAATAAAATTATATAGGGTAATGAAATTCTAGCGTCTGTTCCTTTGAGGCCGGGACCCAAAATATTTTTTTTGTAAACATTAAAAGGTTTGTTACCTTAAAAAAATTTAAATAAATATAGTCACATTTCTCTATCATGACCTAGATTGAAATCCTCAGACCTTATGAGATATGCACATCCTGCATCCATTTTGCACGGGGCCCGTAATGTCATTTTAGTACCCATTTTATTTTACACGACCTCTACAAATATTGATAAACAAGTATATTAATCATGATTCAAACTGAAATCTATTGGTGTTTTGAATTGGTGTGAAACCGGGTTTTCAACGCTTACTAAAATTCTAACTTCCGCAGCGTAGCGCGAGGATTTTGCTAGTCTATACTAATAAAAGGCAAAGCCCTCACTCACTCACTGATTCATCACTAATTCTCCAACTTCCCGTGTAGGTAGAAGCATGAAACTTTGGGAAGTTGTCGAGTAGCCTCTCGCGACGAAAATTGGAGTAAAAGAATTTTAAAAATAACACTCATGGGGGCCGGGGGCCCAAAAACGTTTTTTTTCCTTATATGGCCAATATAAAATTTGAAAATCACCAATTCTCCCATTTCCCGAGTAGGCAGAAGCATGAAAGTTTGGGAAATTGTTGAGTACAACCCCGCGATGGTAACGGGAGAAAAAACATTTAAATTATCACTTCTTGGGGGCCGGGGGCCCAAATGAAGTTTTTTCCTTATATGAGCTATATAAAAACTAAAAATCACTAATTCTCATATTTCCCGTATAGATAGAAGCATGAAACTTGGGGTGGTTGTTAAGTTCACTTCCGCGAAGGTAACAAGCGAAAAATATATTTAAATTATCACTTAATGGGGGCCGGGGGCCCAAACGTAGTTTTTTTCTTATATAAAAAAACTGACTAATCACTAATTCTCCAACTTCCCATGTAGGTAGAAGCATGAAACTTTGGGAAGTTTTTGAGTAGCCTCTTCCGACGAAAATTGGAGTAAAAGAATTTTTAAAATAACACTCATGGGGGCCGGGGGCCCAAAAACGTTTTTTTTCCTGATATGGCCTATATAAAATTTGAAAATCACAAATTCTCCTATTTCCCGAGTAGGCAGAAGCATGAAACTTTGGGAAGTTGTTGAGTACAATCCCGCGATGGTAACGGGCGAAAAAATATTTAAATTATCACTTCCTGGGGGCCGGGGGCCCAAATAAAGTTTTTCCCTTATATGAGCTTTATAAAAACTAAAAATCACTAATTCTTCTACTTCCCGTGTAGGTAGAAGCATGAAACACTAGGTGGTTGATAAGCACACCTCTGCGATGGTAACAAGCGAAAAAAATATTTAATATAACACTTAATGGGGTCCGGGGGCCCAAATGTAGTTTTTTTCTTAAATAAAAAAACTGACTCATCACTAATTCTCCAACTTCCCGTGTAGGTATTAGCATGAAACTTTGGGAACTTGCTGAGTACACTCTCTCAACGATAATTGGTGAATAAGAATTTTAAACTTCACACTGTTGGGGGCCCGGGACCCAAAAACGCTTTTTTTCCTTATATGGACTATATAGAATATGAAATAACTAATTTTCTCATTTCTCGAGTAGGCAAAAGCATGAAACTTTGGGAAGTTGTTGAGTAAAAACCAGCATAGCGACGGGAGGAAAAAAAATTAAATTATCACTTCCTGGGGGCCGGGGGCCCAAATGAAGTTTTTTCCTTAAATGAGCTATACAAAAACTAAAATTCACAAATTCTCCTATTTCCCGTGTAGGTAGAAGCATGAAACTTGGGTTAGTTGTTAAGTACACTTCCACGATGGTAACAGGTAAAAACAATATTTAAATTATCACTTAATGGGGGCCGGGGGCCCAAATATAGTTTCTTCTTTTATTAAAACAGACTCATCACTAATCTCGGATTTAACGAGTAGGTAGAAGCATGAAACTTGGGGTAGTTGTTAAGTACACTTCCGTGATGGTAACAGGCGGAAAAAATATTTAAATTAACACTTACTGGGGGCCGGGGGCCCAAATGTAGTTTTTTTCTAATATTTAAAACTGAATCGTCACTAATTCTTCAACTTCACGTGTAGATAGAAGCATAAAACTTTAGGAAGTTGTTGAGTAGCCTCTCACGGCGATAATTAGAATAAAAGAATTTTAAAATTCAATTTCATGGGGGCCGGGGGCCCAAAAACGTTATTTTTCCTTATATGGGCTATATAAAAATTTGAATATCACTAATTCACCCATTTCCCGAGTAGGCAGAAGCATGAAACTTTAGGAAGTTGTTGAGTACAAACCAACGATAGCAACGGGAGAAAAAAAATTAAATTATCACTTCCTGGGGGCCGGGGGCCCAAATGAAGTTTTTTTCCTTTTATGAGCTATATAAAAACTGAAAATAACAAATTCTCCTATTTCCCGTGTAGGTAGCAGCATGAAACTCTGAGTAGTTGATAAGTACACTAACGCGATGGTAACAAACGAAAAAAATATTTAAATTATCACTTACTGGGGGCCGGGGGCCCAAATGTAGTTTTTTTCTTATATAAAAAACTGACTCATCACTTATTCTACAACTTCTCGCGTAGGTAGAAGCATGAAACCTGGGAAAAGTTGTTAAGTAGCCTCTTGCAACGATACGTGGCGTAAAAGAATTTTAAAATTCACACTAATGGGGGCCGGGGGCCCAAAACCATATTTTTTCCTTATATGGGCTATATTAAATTGAAAAATAACTAATTCTCCTTTTTTGGGAGTGGGCAGAAGCATGAAAGTTTGGGCAGTTGTTGAGTACACTTCGGCTATGTTAACAGGCAAAAAAATATTTAAATTATCAAATACTTAAGGCCGGGGCCCCAAATGAAGTTTTTCCTAAAATGAGCTATATAAAAACAGAAAATCACAAATTCTCATATTTCCCGTGTAGGTAGAAGCATGAAACTCTGAGTAGTTGATAAGTACACTTCCGTGATTGTAACAGGAAAAAAGAATATTTAAATTAACACTTGTTAAATTTGTTAATTTTATTTGATATTAGTTTTGTTGGAACATTCTCATCAATAATAATTAATTTTTTAAAATAGATTTGCATTTTTTTTCTAATGTTTTTTGTGTGTTAAATTTACTTACATCTCTATATATATAAGACGCATTTGTTGTCTGTCTGGTTGTCTGTCTGTTCCCTAATAACTCAAGATCCAGACAACCAAATAACGTGAAATTTGGTACACGTACACAAAATTATACCGGAAAGGTTTTTAATCAGGTTTCGTTCCATATTTATAAGATACTGGGGCCCGGGGGTTCCAAAATGTAGTTTTTCCCTATATGAGCTATATAAAATAAAATTTTTTGAAAATTAAGACGTAAAATAATGACGCAAATTAATAAACATTTTGGTGTCGAGATTAACAAGAAGGCGATTATCGCCATAAAATAATTTTTTTGTTGTTGTTGCTTTTGTTGTTGTAGTTGTTGTTTTGTTGTTGTTGTTGTTTTTTGTTGTTGCTGTTGTTGTGTTGTTGTAGTTGTTGTTTTGTTGTTGTTTGTCGTTGTTTTGTTGTTGATTTTTTTGTTGATGTTTTGTTTTTGTAGTTGTTGCTGTTGTTGTTGTTGCTGTTGTTGTTGCTGTTGTTGTTGCTGTTGTTGTTGCTGTTGTTGTTGCTTTGTTGTTGTTGCTGTTGTTGTTGTAGTTGTTTTATTGTTGTTGTGTTGTTGATTTTGTTGTTTTTTTTTGTTGTTTTGTTTTTGTTGTTTTGTTGCTGTTGCTGTTTCTGTTGTTGGTTTTGTTGTTGTTGCTGTTGTTGTTGATGTTGTTGTTGTAGTTGTTGTTTTGTTGTTGTTGCTTTGTTGTTGTTGCTGTTGTTGTTGTAGTTGTTGTTTTGTTTTTGTTGTTTTGTTGCTGTTGTTGTTTTTGTTGTTGTTGCTGCTGTTGTTAAACCCGGGCGAAGCCGGGTACTTGCCCCTAGTCTTCTATATATATAAGACGCATGTGTTGTCTGGTTGTCTGTCTGTTCCCTAATAACTCAAGATCCAGACAACCAAATAACGTGAAATTTGGTACACGTACACAAAATTATACCGGAAAGGTTATTAAACAGGTTTCGTTCCATATATATAAGATACTGGGGGCTGGGGGCCCAAAATGTAGTTTTTCCCTATATGAGCTATATAAAATAAAAATTATTGAAAATTAAGACGTAAAATAATAAACATTTTGGTGTCGAGATTAACAAGATGGCGTTTATTGCCATAAAATAATGTGATGTGACGTCATAGTTTGAGTTCATATTAATTTGTAAATAGGAAACAAAGTGAAAAGAGCAGTGCTTATTTTAATTTATTTTTTTAATTGTTAATATACCGCTGTGGGTGTGCGTTTATGTATTTGTGTGCACATGTGTGAATCAGTGAGTGTGTGTGTTTTTTTGTTGTGAACTAAATGTTATGAAACGGTTTATTTTTATGTCTGTTAATGTTGCGCCTTAACCAAGATTACGTATATATTTTTTTTATAAAATTTGTTTGCAAATTACATCTTTTTTACTTTACACTGTTTCTTTTATGTATATTCTATATGTATTTTATCCAGTCGTCCGATCAAGCTTTTTCCTTTTATTGGCGAGGGTAGGTGTCAATAATATCGTCCATCCCTGGGTGGCATAAACACTGTAGCTAAGCAACTGTGTTTATACTTTTTGCATAACTTAAACTAAACCAGCAGGGCACATTTTAAGCTCAAACCTTGCGTTTCGAAATGTTTCTTTAAAACAAATAAACCCCATACAACAGAAAAATGAATTATATAAATTATCACTTACTGGGGGCGTGGGTCCAAATGTATTTTTTCCCGTATATTTAAAACTGACTCAAAACTAATTCTCCAACTTCCCTTGAAGGTAGAAGCATGAAACTTTGGGAACTTGCCGAATACACTATTATGACGATAATTGGTGAAAAATAATGTAAACATTTCCACTCACGGGTGGCCGGGAGCCCCAAAACCGGTTTTTCCTTTATGGGCTATATAAAACTGAATCAACACCAATTCCTCATATTCCCGAGTAGGTAGAAGCATGAAAATTTGGAAAGTCGTTGAGTACCCTCCCGCAATGGTAACAGTCGAAACAAAATATATAATTATCACTAACTGCGGGCGGGGGCCCAAAGGTAGTTTTTTTCTTAAATGAGCTATATAAATCAGGCTCATCATTCAATCTCCCATTTCTTGTGTATGTAGAAGTATGAAACTTTGGGAAGTTGTTATGTACCCTCCCAAAATGTTAACTGGCGAAACATTAATCAAAATTATCACTCACTGGGTGGTCAGAGGACTGAATGTATTTTTTTAATATATAAAACTTACTCATCAATAATTCTCAAACTTACCGTGTAAGTAGAAGAATGAAACTTTGGGAAGATTTTGAGTACCCTCGCGCGATGGTAAAATGCGAAAAAAAATATATAAAAATTTTTCACTCACTAGGGGGCCTTGGGCCAAAATGTAGGTTTTTTCCTAATATGAGCTATATAAAACAGACTCATCATTAAATATCCAATTTCCCGTGTAAATAGGAGCATGAAACTTTGGGAAGTTGTTGAGAACTCTCCCGCAATGATAACATACGAAAAAAATAATAAATTATCAGCTCGATCATCATCATCAGTCCCGTGACCGTTGCGGTCGTCGGGGGGAGCGGATGGACACATCAACGGATAACGATCTCCACATATGCCTATTTTGAGCGGCGGCCAATAATTCATGGAATTTCATCCCTGTCAATTTCTTTATGTTGTCCAGCCAGCTTTACCGTTGTCGATCTCTTCGCCGGCCCCCTTCTACAGTGCCTTGAAGGATAATTTTTGTCAGGGTATCATGTCGCAGTACATGACCAAACCATGCCATCTTGCTTCTCTTAATTGTTGTTACGATTGTTTCTTGATGATCCGTAATGGAGTTGATTCGGTCCCAGACATATTCATTGGTCTTATGTTCTAAATATGAGATCTGGAGAGTTTTCCTCATTCATTTGTTTTCAAATGCCTGCAAGCTTGCTTTCAGCTCGATAAAATGCAAATAAACAGTTTTGTACGCTTCTACATAAAGTACCTTATTTTAAACCCGGAACAAGCCGGGTACTTGCCCATATAGCATACATATAAGACGCATTTGTTGTCTGTCGTCTGTCTGGATGTTCCCTATTAACTCAAGATCCAAACAACCAAATTAAGTGAAATTTGGTACACGTACACAAAATTAAACCGGAAAGGTTATTAAACAGTTTCGTTCCATATATATAAGATACTGGGGGCCCAAAATGTAGTTTTTCCTAATATGAGCTCTATAAAAAAATTGAACTGCCAAAAATGTTGTCAATCACATTGCTTTAAGTTAAATGTACCCTTTATTGCATGCAAATATACAGTACTGTACCCTTTATTGCATGCAAATTTTAAACCCGGGCAAAGTTTCTCCTTTTATTGGTGAGGGTAGGAGTCAATAATATCGTCCATCCCTGTGTGGCATAAACACTATAGCTTAGCAGCTCTGTTTATACTTTTTGCATAACTTAAACTAAACCAGCAGGGTAAAATTTTAAGCTCAAACCTTGCGTTTCGAATTTTTTCTTTAATACAAATAAACCCAATACACACCTGACATAAACATTAATATTCACATAAATATCCCTTTATATATTGTGGCTTGGCGTGTCCGTGTTAGGCCCCGGGGTATCTAATAAAATAAATTATTTCAAATTAAGACGAAAAATAATACATATTTTGGTGTCAAGATTAACAAGAAGGCGTTTCTAGCTTGATATGTCTCACTTTACAGTCACATAATTTTTTGTTAACGCAATGTGCTGTATTATTGGTGCATTCATAACTGGTGCGCATTATTTAATGCTGAAAGTGAACGTCTGGAACGCGCTTCCGGCGGTTAATAAACAACCGGTTTATCACGATTTATTTGGAATACTCCAAACTTCTTCACTGCAGTTGCCCTTTGTGCGGTATGTAATTCACTATGCATTTACTTTTATACTGACGATATCATTAATATTTATGCAAAATAATATAGCGCGTAGCCCAAGATTAAGGGTTTTCTTATTACACATAAATTCATATATATAGTATAGATATACATTATTATTTTAATAATATACTTGGGCAATTTTTTCAATATATTATCACATAACCATAAAAATAATTAGCATACTTATCATTTTTAGTTCTAGCTCTAAAGCTTTCTTGATTTTCATCTTGAATTGAAGCAGATCTTTTATTTTGTTTTGAACATTAATTATATAATTTTTATAGTATGTTCAAAACCAATCATATAAACACTAGGGAAAATATTAATGAAAGAAAATTTATATTATTTGATTTGCTACGTTGGTATTGATATCACTTTGCTATTCATGACGGGCATTTTAATCAGTTTCTGAATGCCGGAAAGCTCACTCACCAATTTGTGGTTGATGCCTTTTTCAAGACTGCGGCCACTCGATTACAGTGTGTTCTAATAAATCAAAGTGAATTAATAGCTGAAGACAATTATGTCCTTTACAAATTTGTAAACATACAGGAATCGCGTTATATTAACATAATACCTTAATAGAAAATGATACTGCCTTCAAGTTTCCAATGAAGTCCCAGAAATATGGCTCCAAAGTTCCTAATGCGAAGTAAACGCAATACTTCTTTGTTATATTTACTTTACTGCTAGCAAACACTGCAATAAACATCACATTTACATTCCATTCCTTCATTAACAGGAAAGCATTGTCATCTTTTGCTACAGTCATGCCTATGAGAAAAAAGGGGAGTCTGGGCAGGAAAACAGTCAAGTCAAAAGCCGTAGAACATACACGTGCAGTAGAAGCTCCTGATGAAAAAAGAGCAAGACTCCAGGCAGATCAGGTCCGCCACAGAGTTGCCAGAGCAGCTGAAACAGCTGAGCAAAGGCAATCACGTCTCCAGGAAGATCAGGTCCGCTACAGAGTTGTCAGAGCAGCTGAAACAGCTGAGCAAAGGCAATCACGTCTCCAGGAAAATCAGGTCCGCCACAGAGTTGCCAGATCAGCTGAAAGACCTATTCAGCATGTGGCACGTCTTCTTGGCTTAAGAAAACAGAGAAATGTTGCCATCACTTTGAAATGGAAAGCCCACATGCATGATAGTTTCATGTACAACCCATCATATGACTATGAAAGCAACAATCTTCTTGACATTGGCAGAATGGCAAATGTTTGTCTAAAGTGTAGTGCACTTAAGTGGAAAGGAGAAACTCCAGGCATGTGCTGCTCCAGTGGTAAAGTCAAACTGCCACCAATTCTATAGCCACCAGAACCATTGCAGTCTGTTGAATGAAGAAACTACACAATCAAAGGACTTTGTGAAACATATTAGATTATTCAATAATATGTTTGCCATGACTTCCTTCAAGTCTAATGTTGTCGTGAATAATTGGTGGACACCAACATTCAAGGTCCAAGGCCAAGTGTACCACCATGCTGGACCTCTTCATCCAGTCAATGCTGTAGACAGCAAATATCTCCAGATTTACTTCTTGGGAGAAGATGAGCAAGTGCAAAGACGACTGGATTTGCTTGACAGTCCTGTTGACAGAAACATTGTCCTCAAACTGCAAAGAATGCTGCATCAGCATAACAGCTATGTGAGGTCATTTAAAATGGCTGCTGAGATTATGGATAACACTCAAGTGGACTACAAAATCAAAATTTCTGGCAAAGCACCATTAAAGGAACACAAAGGCAGATTCAATGCACCATCTGTTAGTGAAGTGGCCATCATGATTGCTGGAGAGCTAGGTGATCGTAGAGACATTTTGCTGCATTCAAGAAGTTGCTCACAAATGCCACTTCAAAGGATTCAAGACACTCACAGGTCATATGATCCACTTCAGTATCCTCTGCTATTTGTTAGAGGAGAAGATGGCTATGATTTGAACATAAAAGATGTAAACAAGGCCACAAGCAATGACTACTATGCATATCGCATGATGCAAAGAGTCAACGAATTTAATACACTCCTCAGATGCCCGCGCCTTTTCCAGCAATACATAGTGGATATGTATGCTAAGGTTGAGAATGAGAGATTGCGTTTCATCAGACTCAACCAAACAAAACTTAGAGCTGAGGACTATGGTGTACTATTAGAGGCAGTAAGGAATGACAACAATGTGACTTCTGAAAATCTTGGCAAATTAGTGGTGCTGCCTTCATCCTTCAGTGGAGGGCCCCGTTACATGCATGAATATGCACAGGATGGAATGACCTATGTACGTCATAGAGGCACAAGCATCAAGTATATTTGCAAGTATGTTACCAAGGGAAGTGATGCAGCCATATTTGCTGTTGCAAATGAAATGCCGAACATGCTTGATGGGGTTACCAATTATCAACAAGGACGATACATTAGTAGCAGTGAGGCAGTGTGGCGCCTGCTTAACTTTCCCATCCATCAAAGGTATCCAACAGTTGTTCACTTGGCAGTACATATTGAAGGAGGCCAAGGAGTATACTATAAACCAGGACAGCCAACAGCACATTTGACAGACACTCCATTAAAGACTACATTAACAGCGTTTTTTGATCTCTGCAAAACAGATCCTCTTGCAAAAACATTGCTGTATTCTGAAGTGCCTAGACATTTTCGCTGGGATGCCAGTCAAAAGGTCTGGCAAATCCGAAAAAAGGTATACCTCTTGCAGACTTCCCGGGATATGTGACAGACAATGCCTTGGGAAGAGTGTACACTGTGCATCCTCACAACAGAGAAGCATTTCACATGCGCCTCCTGCTGCACCATATTCGGGGACCTATTTCATTTGAAGATCTCAAAACTGTTATTGTGAGAGATGAGGATGGTGACATCCTTGAAATTAAGCCATGCAGCACATGCACTGTTAAATGTACCATTTTATTGCATGCAAGTAAACAGTTGTGTACGCTTCTACAGAAAACCTTATTTTAAACCCGGGTAAAGCCGGGTACTTGCCCCTAGTAATTTATAATTTTGTTGTATATTGGCCTCTGTTTGGTGTAATTTTATTTACTTTCATTCATTCCATAGACAGATTATTCTTCTAAGTATCTTAAATATATTAGTTTTTATTTCATTGTTTATTCTAACATATATGCAGGTACGCAGCATGCTTGATGAGATCCAACGCAAGTTCATCAATAATTTAGATAACATCTTGTGGCTGGACAGCGAGACGAGATTGGCGGTCAAGGAAAAAGCTGAGGCCATGAAAAAGTTAGTTGGTCACCCGGAGGAACTGCGAAGTGTTGAATATGTTGATAATTATTACAGTTACCTTGATGTCAAGCCTGGCCAATACTTTGACAACTTCCTCCAACTGATGGCATACTCTTTGAAACACAATTCAGATAAATTAGGGAAATATTCAGACCCAAGGGAGTAGGTGTTTTTTTTTACATGTCAATTTATTATTAATGAGATGATGCTTAACATTGTTTATAATGATCAGTAAGAAAAGGCTTTAAATACGGCTAGCATGACATGAGGAAAAAAATATGAGAAATTTTATTAGTATAATTATCTAGTTTGTTTGCAAGTTTCTTGTTTTGATATAAACAATTAAGGGTTATTTATTAACATGATTTTATTATCTTGCTCCCGTTCCTGTACGGTTCCTGTCCTCAAAATTTCAATTTTTCCAATGCAAATTTAAACCACTTCTGATGGTATTAGAGATCTCAAAAGATTACCACTGATAAATGATGGGTGGCTATGCATTGTATCATAATTTTAGATCGATCGAATGTACCTTAATTAAATTAATGCACTTTTAGTTTATCTCTATATAGCATCTGTATCCGTCTGCTATTGTTGACATCCACATGCCATCGGGAGTTCACCCCAGCCATCGATGACCTTATCCCCGTGTTAAACAGGGGAGATCAGTCACATTCAGTCTTTAAATGTTTGTTGCGCGATGCGTATTATATTGAAAATAATCAATGCTTCAATAATCGAAAGGAAGCAACAAAACTCACCATGGCAGATTAAAAAGAATAAAATAAATCCATGTAGAGGTAAAAAAAATATTTTGTTAAAATCCACGTTTTTATAAGTGGACTAAAAAGAAGAAAATAATTTAAAACTTATGAGTTCAAGTACCTTCCTTTCTTCTGACTAAAAACGTGGGGTCGGCGCTTGTGAGGTTTTACATAATTATGCAGTTCACTAAATCTCTCACTTATCGATCTCTATTTTGCCTTCTAAATTATAAATCTTTAGTTTTAAGGGAAAAACCAGATTTGATAGGCTCAATAAGAAGAAATATTAAAGAATATAATTTAAATTTTTTAAAATTTACAACCACCGTCAATCTCCCATGGTCGTGTAGAAGTGTGTAGACTTGTCGTGCAAGCGATGCCGGGATCGAATCACAGTGAGGTTTTTTTTTCTTTTCATTTTTTTAATTTTAGATTTGTCTTTTACACTCAATTTTAGGTTACCGGCAAATATTTATTCAATCCTGTTCGCTTTTCTAACGAATAATCATTTTGGCTGGGAAGGCCAATCCCGTAGTACAGACAAAGTATGAGCAAGGAACCATTGGACTATTTAGTTACAAGTTACAGTCTTATATTAGCTGCTAGCAATCATTTTATTTAAAGGGATGCTGGCTAGATAGGGCCCCAGTTTGAATTGCATTCAAGGGCCCGTGCAGTTTTTATCCGCCCTTGTTCATTACATCTTGCCATTTAAAAAAAAATTCTTCTTCTCAGCTTTTAAATTGCCAAGGCATTTATTTATAGTTTTTAAAAGTTGTATTTATTATTATTATTATTATCATTATTATTATTATTATAAATGTGTTTTTAGTAATCTTATTACCTGATACTGCATTTTATTCTTGAGAAAAGAATATTTACTTTAAAAAAAGAAAACAGAAAAAAGCAATATTTAAAAAAAATTAAAAAAATTCTGATAATGTGGTGACTTTGGAAAACTTAATTACGGTAACTACCAAAGTACAAAGCGTACTTGACAGTTCAAAAAATGAAGAAAAAAAAGTAATTTTAATTACTTTAATGAAATTTGTTTTTAGGTGGGGTGCTTCTCCAGATAGAACCAACGCTTTCCATTTGCTTTCGAAAAACGCAATTTTTGTACCAGTGGGGTTCCTGAGATATCCACTATTTTCAATTCTTTATCCAAAGTAAGTTTAATGTTTAGTAAAAATAAAAATATGCAATTTATGTCATTTATGTCATCGACATATCATTGAAGAAAATATATAATATTTTATTTTAAAAATCGCAGTGGTCACTAGAACCTGTTCTACCGAATAGACAACATAGTAAGCCTACAATTTACAGAGAACATCCTTTGTTTAAATCCTTATAAAATAGTTTCTACAAAAACTTTTGTAGCTTCCTTTCATGCTGACCAAATTGCATACGATAGTCCTTGCAAAACAAGAGTTTTGGATTTTATATATTTTATCATTAAGTTCTTTGAATTTTAATCATTCCCTTGGTGAAGATGAAGCTCAGGGGAAAAAAGACTGACTGAACAATAACAAAAAAGTACACTGCAGCTGAAGAGTTCTCTAAGGAAGAATAACAATCCAAATTCATGCTGCGAGACACTTACCTCACTAAATTATCAACCTCTATATACCTTGCTTTTTACCGCCAGATTAAATACAATCCACGTGTTGCTGGCATTGTCGTATGATTGTGACTGGCATATTTTAATGGATGTTCCACGAAGAGGTAGAAGATTGAAAAGAAGTTCATTGTTCTTTAGAATTTGAATACATTAACAAATCCACTTCACTTTATTTCACCTTTTGAGAACATAGCCAATAATGAGTGCAAACTGACCCACTTGACTGATATAGTGCCATGATCTCTATTAATACTACAGCGATCTTCTAGTTTTGGATTGCTGCTTGAGGGTCTGTCACACAAGTGGTTAGTTCACACATGCTCCTCTTGTTAAACCGGTAAACAACACGCCATTCAGTAAGATCAATTCTTTTACGGAATACGTCACTATCTCACTCTGTGCTCAGCCTCTGATCCACCCTGCGTTTCTAGTGGTACCCCGAGCTCCTACCCGAGCTCCTACCTGAGCTCCTACCCGAGCTCCTACCCGAGCTCCTACCCGAGCTCCTACCCGAGCTCCTACTCGATCTTCTACCCGAACTTAATATCCTTATATAAAAGCATAGGTCTAGGCAATTAACTAACTCAACTAACTGGACTAAGGAAGAAGGAATATATTTTCTTTAAAACTGCCTTAGGTATTAATAAAAAACCAATATTTTTGTATTTTACAAACAAATTTCAATTAATCTATCAAATTAAGAAAAACATATATAACACTTGACAATGACTTAAAAGTATATAAAATAAAAACAAAAGACGAAATCTATTTGAAAGTTTGAAACTTAAATTCAAATTTTGGTTACTTGGGTGACAGTTAAAATTGGGAAAGGAAGGCCTAGGAAAAAATTAATGCCTTGTAACTACGTAGACCTTAAAATGTTCCTAACTGTAGGCAAAAATAAATGTGTGTGTGTGGGGGGGGGGTTTAAAATATATTATTCAGATTTTGAAAGAAAACCAACAAAGAAATAAAGGTAAGTTAAATAAAACATTAAGAAATTACAAAAGGGCACATTTTGTTGGGAGCATTTATATCAAACTAGCGTACCCGTTCACGAGTTGCAAGGATTTCCGAAGAAAGATAATTCAAGGAGACTCTTTAAGATAACGTTTCATTTCCAGTGTCATCTGTATAAATAAATTGTTAAAAATGAATGTATCTCTTATAGTCCTTTAAGCCTTAACACACCTTTCCTGGTAGGGAAATCTTTGGGTACACTTCGCAAAAGAAACTGGCAAACTTTTTGTTACAATTACTTATCATTAGTGGCGTGGTACCCACGCTTTCTTTTTTTTCCCTTCCTAATATGAGTTAAGTATACGTATAAAGCTTTAATGTATTTTAATAATGACTATCAAGTTATTATACACCAAGTTTGGTCAAGATTCACCCATTTACAGATCACAGGTGGTATCAGTAGTTGGCTGTGTCTCTCACAAAGCTGACTTGGTTTATTGTGAGCCTCAAGGCTTCGTTTTGGGTCCGGTACTTTTCGTACTGTATACAAGGCCCTACTTGTACTGCTCGAAAAGCATTCAATTAAAAGCCAATCATTTGCAGATGATACTCAGCTATACACTCACACTGATCTCTCTGATATTGACTCCACTGTCCAATTGATGCAGGAGTGCGTTGGTGAGGTAAAGTCTTGGATGACTTTCAGCAAGCTCAAGCTGAATGACGATAAGACAGAAGCACTCCTATTTTGCAATAATAAATAACGCAGTACTTTGTCTCTTGCTAATTCTATTCAGGTGGCTAGTTCTGATATACTGTTCAAAACATCGACTAGGAATCTTGACTACATTATTTCTGACAACATGTCTACGAACAACTTCATCAATCACATCTGTCGCTCTGCCTACATCGCCATTCATCAGATCAGCTCATTCAGTCATTACTTAACAATTAGTGCAACAAAACTCTAGTCTGTGCTCTTGTTCTAGCTCGTATTGATTATTGCAATTCTCTTCTGTCAGGTGCGACAAAAAAATCCATTGAAAAACTACAGAAAGTTCAAAAATTCAGCTGCCAGACTAGTTCTGAAGGCAAAAAAACATGACCATCTTACTCCGCTACTTTACTCACTTCATTGGCTACCTATACAAGCTCGAATTGATTACAAACTGGCTGTTCTCTGTCACAAATTCTTTTCTGACTCATCCCCTTCCTTTCTTACTGAGCTTCTGTCGGTCTACTCACCCAGTCGTCAGCTACGCTCTTCTGCTGACACACGTATTCTCTGTGTTCCTAAGACACGAAATAAATTTTTTGGCGAAAGGTCATTCTCCTTTTGTGCAGCCAAAAAATGGAATTCTCTACAATTACACATCCGTAGTATTCCAACTACCAAGTCCTTCAAGACTGCACTTAAGACGCATCTTTTCAAAATGTATTTACAGAATTAATGAAACAACATTTTCTTTATATAATTATTATATGTATGTTATGATCACTATGTAAAGCGCTGTGAGCCCGGTTCCTTGCTGGGATACACCGCTATATATATTATCAATTATTATTATTATTACCCAGTTGTTAACGCTTAATTTATATATATATATATATATATATATTTATAGCTTATATAAGCAAAAATGACTTTATTGCCCTCCCCGGGCCCAATCGGTACAAGAAATTAAATTTAAAATACCTGATTATTTCATTCTGGATCATGATATATATATTTGTCAATATTTTTCAAGATCGTGTAAAATCGTAGTGGGAATAAAGTCTTTAACGCTTGCTGAAAAATAAGATATTGGGCCCACTGACCCAGATGAATGGACTTTAGGAGTACAATGCCCAATGATACTTTAAATATGGGCTATCAAGCTTGAACGTATCAAATTTAGTCAAGTCAAATTCATTTTCCAATTAGCTAACCCGTAACCTAATTTTTATATAGCTCATATAAGAAAAAAACAAACATTTTGTATCCCTGGCGCCCTATCAGTGTCAATGTTCAAAATTTTTATTGCCATTTACCCTCCCGGAAGGATACTTAACAATCTCCTAAATTTTCATGGTGATGGGATGAATGGTTTAGTCAGCTAATTAACACATGCATACATTCATCTTTTCATTTTTTAAAATCCTTTATATTAACTCGTATCGTCTGCTTGATTGCTTGATTGTGTAACGAAAAAACAATCTGAACGATTTTTAACCATTTCCCCTTATGCAAGCGAGCTGAAATTTTGCAGGCAGACTCGTGGTGACGATAAAAATGATCAATCAAAATTTCAGATTGATGGAATGTACTGTAATTAAATTAGCGAATTTTTAGGTTATCTCTACGTAGCGTGTACATTTTAGTGCTAGAGTTTCGCGGTGCGTATACTATTGAACAAACTTTTTAATATTTTCCTGTCGCGCGGTGCGTATTATATTGAAGATACTTTTTAAAAATATGTTCCAGATCTGTAAATATTTATGCTAGTCTGCTGTGCGGTGCGCATTATGTTAAACATATTTTAATAACCCTGTTCCTGTGATTCAAATCGAGCTGAAATTTAGCAGACATACTGTGGGCCTAGTAGTAACAGTTGTTTTACTATATATCTTTAATATATGAGACATAACTAACAATTTTGGATTTTCGGATTGTCTTGCGATGCCTAGTATAATGAACATACTTTTGGTTATATCTCATTTATAAAAGATTTATATTAAAAAACTTTGTTTTTACGTTTTTTTTTAAACATTATGTATTGTATAGATATATAACTACCAAAGTAAGATAAATAACTAAAAGCTTAAATTATTTACTGTGGTCTTTTGAAAAACACCGGCGATGATGTTATAATTATTTAAATGTTTAAACAATTCAAGCTAAGCTCTATGCCATTTATCAAAAGCTAAAATGAGTTTAACTCCTGATGCACTTTCTGTCCACACAGACCATACAATTATGGTGGGGCAGGTTCTATTAACTCATGCTCTACTTTCTGTCCACACAGACCATACTATTATGGTGGGGCAGGTTCTATTAACTCATGCTCCACTTTCTGTCCACACAGACCATACTATTATGGTGGGGCAGGTTCTATTAACTCATGCTCCACTTTCTGTCCACACAGACCATACTATTATGGTGGGGCAGGTTCTATTAACTCATGCTCCACTTTCTGTCCACACAGACCATACTATTATGGTGGGGCAGGTTCTATTAACTCATGCTCCACTTTCTGTCCACACAGACCATACTATTATGGTGGGGCAGGTTCTATTAACTCATGCTCCACTTTCTGTCCACACAGACCATACTATTATGGTGGGGCAGGTTCTATTAACTCATGCTCCACTTTCTGTCCACACAGACCATACTATTATGGTGGGATAGGTTCCATAGGTGGCCACGAATTGACGCACGGCTTTGACACTTACGGGATGAAATACACGAAAACCGGCGACTTAACCACTCAATGGTGGACAAACGCATCTCTTGACGCCTTCAAAAACAGATCCTCCTGCTTTGTGGAATTCTTTGGCAAATACGAAGTGCAGGGGCTTAAGGTACGGATAATGTTAATTAACAGGGGCGTCACTAGGGTTGGTTTAACCCCGTGATGTACTTAATGACCCTCACGACCTAACCCCATACACATCTTTCGAGTCTGCCAGTGCCTAATAACAGGAAAATACATTTTATTGCTATTAATGAATTTAAAAAAAAATTAAATCAATTTTTTAAAAAGTGTTATCAAACATTTACACCATAGAGTCAGAAATAAATCTTAAATCTAATTTAACTTGTAGTTTCGAGCCAAAAATCGAATGGTCGTAAATCGTAAAGGTGTTAATTCAAGCAATATTTATATTTATAAAGTATTTATTTAATTTTCGTATTTTTATAAATATTATTGCTTTATTAAGCTATTATTTCAGAATGAATAATTTTTTGAAATCTTTAAAAGGAAATGATATTTTTTTTATTTCAAATGAAGTTTATATACTCCCCTGTTATGAAATGAATTGATGTTCTATTATTATTATTTTTAAAAAAAAATGTCTTCTAGTTTAACGGCTCAAGAATTTTAGGTGAAAATTTAGCTGACAGCGGAGGTCTGAAATATGCTTACAAAGCCTTCAAAGCTGTCCAGCGTGACGATGACTTCACCCTCCCTGACCTGGAGCTGTCTCCTGACCAGTTATTTTTTCTTGGGTTCAGCCAGGTATTAAAAACCGATACAGGAATTGTGAAATATATAATATATATATATAGTAATACAGAACGGAAAAAACCCAGCTGTTAACAATGCATTACCGTATGAATAGTAAGAAACATATATAAGATGCAAGTAATGTTAAATCTAGTCAAACTATAGCTACTTACTGAAATTTTAAGGTGAAATAATAATTAGTAATTTAAGTTTGAAATGTAAAAAGAATAAACCCCGGCTGCTTCCCAAAGGACATACTACCTAGTATATGGAGAAATGGCATCTGAAAAGAGAAAAATGGGTTGCCTACTTATATCTGCCAGAGGGACATGAGAGCAGCAAGCTTATCCACAAGTAACTGTGAGTGGAAAGCATGTGTGTATGTATGGCAACCGTCGGTCCTCATGGGACGATGGCGTGTACTCCTGCTCCTCTGCCCCCTCCCCTTTCTCCTGGCCCTTCTCTCTTCACTCAAAGCTATGAAGTATTCTTCCGCGACATGAATGACGTCACACACTTTTTCCCGTTTTATGGTCTATCTGTGGTAATGACAGGGCTTTCTTGCAGACGTCCTTGAAGCCCAAGCAGGGGCCACCTCATTTTCTCATACCAGTTGCCAGCTCACCGTAAAACAAGGCTCTTGGAATGCGCTCCGAGCTCATCCTCCGGACATGACCCAACCACCGCAGGCGTCTCTCACTCAGCATTAAGTACATACTCAGGATATGGCTCCTTCTGAGTACCTCGACATTGGTGATCTTGACTTGCTAATTGATGTGTAGAATCTTACGCAAGCATCGTAAGAGAAGGCTGTTGAGCTGCTTTGTTTGTTTAGCGTAGGTCGTCCAGCAATCGCTGCCATAGACGAGTGTGCTGAGCACGCAGGTCTGGTACACAGTGATTTTCGTCCTATCTATGATTTGCTCATTATTCCACACTCTTTGATTCAGCCTATCCATTAATGATGCGGCTTTGCCGATTCTAATTCCTATTTCCTTATCCAGGGAGAGTGTGCTTGTGATGTTACTGCCAAGGTAGGTTAAATCCTCGACGACATCCAAGGTGTTTCCTTCAATGGAGATTGCTGGAAGGCAGTCAGTGCCTTGTCTCATAATGTTGGTCCTTTTGAGGCTAATTGTTAAACTAAAATCCTTGCATGCCCCTGAGAACATATTGACCAACTGTTGGAGTCCTATCTCTGTATGTGAGATAAGAGCTGCGTCATCCGCAAAGAACAACGCTCTGATTAATACAGTATCCAATTTGCTCTTCGCACGGAGCCGGCTGATATTGTATAGGTTTCCATCCGTCCTGGTATGAATGTTCCAAGCAGTCCTCGAAAGCATGTTGCAATAGTATCGAGAAAAAAATACCAAAGAGTGTTGGAGCCAGTGGAAAGCACAGGATCGATGCAAATTGCATGTTCCTGACAGGAAGGGGGTAAGATTTAGCAGGGGATTGCAGGAGTGAGGATAATGTAGAAAGCACAGAAGAGTGGAGAGCACAGAATAGGTGCACTGAAGCGGTAATAAAGACTGTCATTAAGGGATAGTATTGCTCAGTCGCAGGAGAAAATGCAACCCAAACAAATGGCTATGTACTATCGTCTCGTGAGATGGAAGGATCTCGAGGAATGTTTCAATACAAATACAATAACCATATTACTTTTAAATATTGATGGATCACATGAAACAAAACGCCAATACAGGAATTACGTACGTCTGTTAACTAAACACACATCGGCATAATGTTTTTGTCATAACAACATTGAAATGAAAAAAAAATGTTAATTTTCTAAAAGCCATTAAAAAAAAATAACGCATATGAAAAAGAAAATTGCACTGCTAATTAGCGGTTTTTGGAAATAATTTTTTAGATTTTGACATTACTTTTACTTAGGAAAAGTAATATTACTCAATTATGTTTTAGTGTATTTATTTTATTTTCATAATTTATTTTTGTTGGAATAAACAGAATTGGTGCGCAGAGCTAACCACTACTTTTGAAAGGAATTATGTGTTAAACTTTGTTCACACTTTGCCTCGTTTCAGGTATAGTATGATCGATTTACATTGTCATTTATCCATCCATCCATCCATACATACATCCACCCAACCATCCATCCATCCATCCATCCATCCATTCATCCATCCACCCATCCGTCTTTCCATTCATCCATCCATCTTTTCATCTGCCTATATGTTGAGTATTTTTGTTTGCAAGTCACTAAAGCGTTTTTTCCTAATAAATGGTTTTGTCATCTAAATCAATCAGTAAGTCACTCGTTCTCTAAATAGAATTACTTGGCTTATAAAGTGACATGGTAATTAGTTTAAATTTGGAAACGTTTGTTATAAATACTACTTACTATTTATTAAATTGGAATGTTTGTTATCTAGATTCAAATAGAAATCAATAGTTTCTTTTTACTTTGTGTTATAATGCCCACCCCCTAACTATGGGACATCATATTCCCTCACGCTACATCACACTAAGAATGTGTCAATATAATGCGCACCACGCAACAATCTAACCAGGAAAACCCGATTAGCTATTTTTCTAGATTACATAAAATTCATTTCAAATCAATAATTTTGAAACTAAACACAACAATTACTTTCAAAAATTGTTTCTAAAATTACTTGAGTCGAACGAAAATTCCCCATGTCAATGAAGTTATTAAAAAATCAAACAAAACCTTAGGCTTTATAAAAAGAAACTTTAACAAATGTAATAGAGATATAAAACTAAAATGCTACCTCACTTTGGTGAGACCTGTGCTAGAATATGCATCCTCTGTATGGGACCCATCCACCAAAGAAAGCATTCATAAACTAGAAAAAATTCAAAAAAGAGCTGCCATATTCATTACTGGAGAATATTCAAAACTGACAAGAATAACACCATTAGTTAAATCATTAAACCTTGAAACACTAGAGGATAGAAGAACCAAGAGCAAAGTAGTAATCATACATAAAGCAATTAATTCTAATTTAGAAATACAACACAAAGATAACTTAATACAACCCTCAGATAGACATAAGGATAAAATCACCTTTCTTATTCCGTATGCAAGAACAAACACATACAAGTTTTCCTTCTTCCCGTCCGGAATTCGGGCGTGGAATAGGTTGCCTGAAGAATCCAGAAAAACCAAAACTTTATCAACATTTAAATCTCTAATAAAAATGCAGGACTAAGCACAAACCATAGATAAGCGTAGGACGCAATAATCTTCTGTATAGAAGGAGCGTCTGTAAACAGATAAGATAAGACAAGCTATTGTTTGACGTTTGTTTCAACCCGATAGATGTTATGGTTGGCGAGAAATTGACAAAATACAGATATTTTTTCGTTCTTTTAATTTTCCAAGAAATCCAGTAAACATTTTTGGTATTTTTTTGGCCGTAGCACATCCTTGAGACCTCCTTAGCATATTTGAAAAGATCCGAACCCTCTATCTGGTATGGTTCAGGAGTTGCATGTGCAAGCGTTACAGACATTTCGAATCTATAAACGCTTTTTTTCCAAGGGAAATCGTGTTAAAAAATATTTATTGAATAGAGTATGTGTGAGTAAAACAAGACAACAGAATACAATGAAAGTATCGATAAAAAGCCCGTGTCAGCGAATAAACATAAACTGTCGTCATTTTGTGATGTCCTGTCCGGTCTACGTACCTATACAATAGACATTATTAGGAAGGGGTTTTCAGAGCGCTCCTAATTAACGAAAAGTATCAGTAATCAGGGTGAATAAAGATAAATATTGGGATTTGGAAAACCCATATTTAAATAAAAATAAGATAAATATGTTTAAAAAATTTCATTAATGTTTATATTTTTTCCAGGGTTTTGGGAGCTGTTTCACACAGTAGAGAGTTTGCGAAAGCTTTCAATTGTAAAACAAATTCAAGAATGAATCCCGAGACAAAATGTGAAGTATGGTGAAAACGTCTTGACTCTTCCTATGCGAAAGTGGCAACAACATCTTGTTTAGTTATCAATGTTTATATAATTTTAAAAACTAAAATTGAGATAAAAATTGAAATTATTTTAGTAACTTTATCTAGCGTAGAATCAAATTAGCTTTCAATAAAAGAAAATGCAAGTTAAAAATTGTATCTTATTTTTTTTCACATTTCCCCCCATTACGTTTGAAATTATACGTTTTCTTTTATTCATCATAGTTAAATATTATTGAATAAATCTTTGATTGCATCTGAAAGTCTTTACACGTAAACGGTCCTTTATTACTTGAAAACTTGGGAGATCGTAAATAACACAAATTTACTCTGACGGTAATAGCGATAACCTCATGCCAATCTAAGTTGGTTTTTCCTGCTATCATTTTATTATGCATAAAATAAAAATGAGTGTTACAGTTTAAAAACACCACCATCAAAACAAATTAATTAATGTTTAACTAATTAATTAATACAAATTGTCAACTTAATTTAAATGTCACGAAAAGTATCGCTTCCCTAAAAGTCAACTTAAAATATTAATTATGATAATTCTTAGTGATAAATACAGGATGCGCGAATTCCAAAGTGTTAATAATATATTTTTACCAGATTTTAAAAATATAAGTATACTAGCAAAATACCCTCTGCTCAGCGGAATAGCTGAAAATAGGATTCAGTTAACGCTGGGTACCCCGCTTACCGAATATCTTGAAAATGGATCCATAAGTGATATAGGCCAATTGAAAGTTTAATATGGTTGTCACAACAAGCGTCCTAATATCTATATCTAGACCATTTACGACCCGATGCATACACTTTCTATTGCACACAGATAACACAAATCCACTGAGTAATGAGACAACTTAAATGGCGTTCACTTCTTGTGCTCTACGCAATATCCTACATACTCTCTAAACTTCTACACACTTCTCACAATGATCTCGACAAAACCACTTCCTTTTACACATTTTTCTAACGGACTATTAAAAAAGCGATCTCCTGACACCACGTGTATCTCACATCAAGGTCATAAAGTAAAATTGGTCATCCATGACATATGCCCCTTCCCCCTTTTCCAGAATTTTTTCGAAGTCGACACATTTGCATTATATCTAATGACCAATTTACAAATTTACTTATGACCTAAAATTCCTATTTTAAACTTGGAATTTTCTATGGGCTACTACCCCCAAAATGGTCTAAAACAATAATAACATTTCTTTATAAACAGTTCAACCATTACTCTCCGATACATCGACATAGTGTTTACATCAATTCCAACCATTTATAACAACTAAGAACATTATATTACTAAGGTAATTTAAAAAGAAATACGTCCACATAATCATTATTCTCTTTCGAGTCAATGTCTGAATATATTTGATCTCGATTTCATCCCTGGATGTACCATGCACTGCTATAGTCCGGTCTCTCACAATTACGAATAAATCATAAGCGGGCACTATCTTAAAAGTACCGTGACAATGTCTACTTAGAAAACCGCCTCTAAATTACTTCACGGGTAATTCACTGCACTTTAAAGTTGTAGCTCTGAAGATCCGTGGCCCATCTCATAGACCTGGTACTCACAGATCAAGACGTGTTCAGGTACTTCAAGGTCTGGTGGTCAGTTTGTAGAATAAACAGTCTCCCGTAGAGGTAGAGTTCAAACTTTTTGACTGCCCAAATAATCGCCAGGCGTGCTTTTCGATTAAGCAATGTTTTGTTTCTCTTTCAAATTACATTTCTGCTGGCGAAAGCCACATGATGCAGTATCTCCCTTTTATCTTCCTGGTGGTGAGGTACCACCTCACCACCAAGCCCAACGTTAGATGAATGGATACCTAGTGCGAATGACTTATGCATATTAGGATTGTATAGATTTGCTATGTTGTGACGGCTCTCTTCACGGCGCCGTACGATTTATCATGATCTTTCCCAATTTCACTCCGTTTGGCTGACCCCTTTTAGTCAATGAAGTCGGCAGGTTGGCGAGGGTTGCATAGTTGGTATGGGCAATAAATAAGAAAGTTCAACATGTAAAGTTGTCGACCATTATAACAATTACGCGTATAATTTCAAAATAAAACATGCTTAACTTTCAGACATCAGAGTTTCAATAATCTATAGTTTTAAAATATGAACCATCAAGTTCTTATATACCATGTTCGATCAAGATCCAACCATTGTAGCCAGAACCATTTTGCTGGAATGTATTGAACATATTTCCAAATTTTGATGGCGATGAAATTAGTAAAATAATATTTTTGCAGATTAAATTTTTAAAAAAACGACAATAATAGCCCCTGGTCTCAATCGGAATAAGATGTAAAGTTAAAAACACCCGTTGATATCAATTTAGATCATGATAGATATATTTCTTTGTAAACATTTGTAATGATCGTGTGAAGTCGAAAGAGTCTTAAATGTTTTAAGAGTTCCGGTTCAAAAGGAAGGTAAATGATACGTTTGTTTGTCAATATTTTTCATGATGGTGAAAAATAGTAACTTCAGATATTTAAAGATCTGAAAGGTGATGTGGATTTATATGAGCAAGATCTGCCTTCACCAGAAGTGCTGCCCGAAGAGTTTACCGGGTGGAAATTGAGGTTTAGCCAATGGGAAGAGTCAACCAAACATTGCACGGAAGCTATAAAACATTGCAATGAATCGATGTATCCAAATATCTACTGCTTACTGAAAATTCCCGTGTGTGATTCCTGTGACTTCCTTCGCGTGTGAGCGAAGGTTCAGTGCACTCCGACGTTTGCACAATTACATGAGATGTTCAATGGTGCAGGAAAGACTTACCGAGCTTGCATTGATGCATCACTATGATTTTAATAGCAACGAAAACAGTGTGTCACAGATATTTGTTAACAAAAACCAAAGAAAGGTTTACCTCGGAGATGTTTTAAAATAAACATAGCACCGTGGTCTTCCGCCTTGTCAGTTCTGTACCACAATGTTTGTTATTCAAATTATTTAACGCTTGCGCCTGCAGATTTCATTATTAATAAGAACAGAAATGAATGATCGAGTACTTGCATTTTTAAATAAAATACTATTTTGGAAGCTTTTATTTACAGTGTTAATTATTTATTGCATGAAAACCTACTTTTTTGGTCACTGTATGCACAGAATATAAATATATATATATATATATATTTTGGAAAACAAGGCAAGAAGAAGACGAAAAGTTTAATCAATGCCCTCAATAGTTAATAGGTACAGAATTATTGATTAAACATTCTGATCCAAATTTGAAGTCATAGCACCATATATTGTAGGTACAGTCAAACATCTCATAACGAGATTAATTAATTCCAGAGTCTTACTCGTTAAGCGAAACACTCGTTATACGAAACACTTTTTTCCATACAAATCAATGTAAAATACGATAATCCGTTCCATGCTGAAAAAATACTCATTTTTCAAAAAAAAATTATGTACATTTATTGAAATAAAATTACTTAAGAATTGTTAAAGAGTGAAACAACTAGAACACAATTTAGATTTGAAACAAAAAACGTAAACAAAAATATGAATTTATGACAAATAATTATTGCTTTTTAACTAGCAAACTGTTAAAGACCTTTTTTTGCAGACGCTTCAAAATTTGACGAAAATGTGACGCAACTGTTTCGTAGACATTCTTGAAACTCCATTTGAAGCATCCATCTCCTTAATTGTTCTTGAGAATAGAGCAGATCGTTGATGTTGGCCGATTGTAGTTGCGTGCTAGATTCGCAAACTTGTACTCGCTTTTCAATGTTTTTTCGTTTTTATTTCATCAGTTACTTTTTCCCCTCTCTTATGGTTGTCTTCTTGTGGTTTTTTTCGAATATAATTTATCAGTTTATTAAACTTTGCACATAAAAAAATTACAAATACTGTCTGAATACAAAATTTGTTAAAACAGTTGATCACACACGAAAACAACAGGCTAACAGACCGAGTGCTTAACACAGAATAATACATCAGGGCGGAAGTGCCGGCTCACTAATGAATTTCTAGGAAAAAGGGAATTTCCCTTTCTGCGTCACTCTTTATACGAATCTTCACTCGTTAAGGGAGCAACTTTTTCCATAAAAATGTGTTCGTTATGCGAACTTCTCGTTATGAGAGGTGCTCGTTATGAGAGGTTCGTCTTATCTAAACATGAAATGCCTTCGCGACAAGTTTGCGAACCCCCCTTAACAAAGTCTGGGTACGGCCTTAAATGTTTAGACTATGTTTAGATGGTGGATATTACATGTTTAGTTACTTAGAGATTTTCATCTCATCATCCCAGTTTCGTACTGGGGTACAGCACTATAAAGCCAGAAGTAAATACAAGTAGAAAATATAGGAGTATTATTTAGCTGAACAGATACCGGGCCAAAGAAGCAATTTTGTTTTGCAAACCTTAGCCAAAGCCAAAATTAGTATGGACGTACAAACATTTAACATTGTGAGTCTGTATTATGTTTTTTGTTGTTAGAAGCGTTACCTTTGTGGTAAGCAAGTCTACTTTACCCCAGACAATCATCCTTTTGTCCTGTAAACCTGTGTTAGCTCTGAGGTTAGTTAGCTTGTGAAACTCGCCGCACGCCAACTGATACATGTTGTCACAGGGGTCAGCGTCAGTGTCCATCTGGGACCTGGCGTTCTTGCTTATTTGTATGCATTCTGGAGTCCTGCAGACCTGAGACAAGAGGTGTTGAATTGATGGAGTTTTATTAATGCATACCATGTGTTAAAATTTTAAATACTAGGTGAATACTGAAACAGCTTTGTAACATATTAAAATTTCAATTGTTTAGTTATAGGTATTAAAATTTTAAACATTCGCAAGTTTGTAAGGACTTTGTTATTTAATTGAAATATTCACGCTTAAGGAACCATTCATATCAACCATATTTAAGTATAAACCGTAATATATTTAATGTCAATGACATACAGTGATGTTTTGTTTGACATCGGCAGACGTAAAAAACAGAGGCAAAATAAATGCCAACAGTAATTTCAGTAACTTAAATCCACTTCGCTCTAGGGACAAAGCCAGCATCATTTTCTGACGCATTTTTTACAAGAAAGGTAAAATCAAACTTTAGATAGTAGGAAACGGATTATTTAAAATATGTATAATTTTAAATTACCTGTTCGTTACAAGACGACAGTTGAGTAAGAACAGATCAGGTAGTGAAAAAAGCAGTAAACTTAGAGATATGCTGCTTTGATAAATTTCGTATGGCAGAGCACACAGGGCAAGCAGTGTACTGTCATCCGACACTTCAATGGACGCGACCATATGGGCGTCGATGACCTGTCTGTCACCACCATGGTCTCGTGCACAAACGCACCCGACAGGGTCAGTCTGGAGAATAGACTAATCCAAGAGTATGGGACCCTTGCACCACATGTTATGAATGTTGTGTTTGCGCTGACAACCTAATGATTTGCCAAACCCGCTATCTCCTTTCTTTTATAAGCACATACTACTCTCTTCTCACTATTGCTCTATTTGGCTCTGAAGGGTTTTTACCGCAGCTAGTTTTTTAAATTTTATTTCTTTATATTCGTTTTATTTTATTTGTTAGTTGACGAGGGCTCTTTGCCGAAACGTTCGCTATTTTTTTATGTCCTTTCAGGCTCCATTTACTAATCTATAAGCCTGATTGCATTCTCACCCACATTTTGCTTGAAAAATGCAAGAAATAAAACCAAAATTGCTCAGCAAAACTAAAGCTAAGAAGATTTTTTTTTAAATGCATAAATATTATTCTAGGGAGATCAAGATTTTGTGTCATGTAAATTTGAGTTTTAAACTTAAGTAACTTATCATGTTACCTCCATAATCTTAGTGTTTTATTTGGAAATGAATGTTTTGTTCCTTTTTATAGCGGTTGAAAAGGATAAATTTGTGCATAGGAAATGAAAAGACAAGTAATTACCTTTTTCATCAATTTAAAAACAATAAAAAGGACTATAGGTATATTTGAAAAAAAAACAATTAAAATAAGCAACCGTATTCACTATCAAGCAATTGCACAGCCGTAGTGCCGTCCTCTATGTTGGAGATGTATCTTATGCCCTAAATGGAAATGCCAACAATACAAATTGAAACAAAATTTTGGGAATTAATATTTGAAAAGATTAATCATCGCACAGGATAAAAGAATCGTTTAAACGTATTTGAACTGATTTTCATTGAAGTTTTCAATATTAGGAATTTTATTATCACTAGGCTGAAATTTTAGGAGGGTAACAATAATTATTTTGATACTTTATAAAGAGCAGTACCTCAGCAAAAAGTTGGACTCACAGCACTTCAGGTAACAAACATATAATTAAAAATGCATTAAATGTAAAATATTATCATCCTAACTACAACATGTAATGACATTTTGATAAACACAATCTACGTTAATCTTTAAAATGCATGGCTGAATGTTTTTAAATTAATTTTGAAAGTAAAGCTTGAAGAGACTATTTTAGGACATTCTTCAAGATCTCAGTAGTAAGAGTTTTGTGAATTTGTAATGGCAGATAATTCCATAGTTAGGGGGAACATGGAAAGACCTTTCACAAATTTGTTTCGTTTGTGTCTTATTAACAGAGAAAACATTTTTGTCTTCAGAGGAGTGTAGCTGAAAAGTCAGTGAGCGGACAGATAGAAGTTGAGTCAGATAGTAAATGCATGAGTTAGAAAAGAAGTTGTGGCAGCGAACGGAAGTTTGTAATCAATTTCGTGCTTTTACAGGAAGCCAATGAATAGAAAGAAAGTACCAGAGAAATATGGTTATGTCTTTATTCTTTATGAAACAGCCTTGCATCTGAATTTTAAAATTTGTAAAGGTTTTTCTTTTTTAAATACATTGCTTTGGAAAAACTGAACTATGAGAATTACAATAATCAAGACGTGAGAGAAAACGAGCACAGACTTGAGTTTTCAATGCATTAACAGTTAGGTAGTGAAGTATTAAGCTGATCAGACGAATAGGCGGTGTAGGCAGAGCGACAGACGTGAGTGATAAAGTTATTAGTAGACATGTCAGAAATAATGTAGCCAAGATTCCTATTTCATGTTATAAACCGTATAACAGAGCTTGCTACTTTAATAGTAGTAGGAAGAGATAAAACACTGGATGTTTTATTACTGAGCTATATAGGATTGCTTAGATTTTGTCGTCACACACCTTCAGCTTTTTGAAAAAACATCCAAGACTCACTGATTCACTTGTGCAAGCCCTCGACAGCTGGAAAGTGGTGTCAGTAACAGAGGAATGAGTGTGAGTGTAAAGCTTAGAGGAATGAGTGTGAGTGTACAGCTGAGAGGAATGAGTGTGAGTGTACAGATGAGAGGAATAAGTGTGAGTGTACAGCTGAGAGGAATAAAGTGAGTGTACAGATGAGAGGAATGAGTGTGAGTGTACAGCTGAGAGGAATGAGTGTGAGTGTACAGCTGAGAGGAATGAGTGTGAGTGTACAGCTGAGAGGAA
The DNA here is from genome assembly GCA_944989445.1 of Ampullaceana balthica. Taxonomy (NCBI): domain Eukaryota; kingdom Metazoa; phylum Mollusca; class Gastropoda; family Lymnaeidae; genus Ampullaceana; species Ampullaceana balthica. The sequence goes on along the minus strand of CALYLW010000528.1, from coordinate 285,772 downwards.
TGAGTGTGAGTGTACAGCTGAGAGGAATGAGTGTGAGTGTACAGCTGAGAGGAATGAGTGTGAGTGTACAGCTGAGAGGAATGAGTGTGAGTGTACAGCTGAGAGGAATGAGTGTGAGTGTACAGCTGAGAGGAATGAGTGTGAGTGTACAGCTGAGAGGAATGAGTGTGAGTGTACAGCTGAGAGGAATGAGTGTGAGTGTACAGCTGAGAGGAATGAGTGTGAGTGTACAGCTGAGAGGAATGTGTGTGAGTGTACAGCTGAGAGGAATGTGTGTGAGTGTACAGCTGAGAGGAATGAGTGTGAGTGTACAGCTGAGAGGAATGAGTGTGAGTGTAAAGCTGAGAGGAATGAGTGTGAGTGTACAGCTGAGAGGAATGAGTGTGAGTGTACAGCTGAGAGGAATGAGTGTGAGTGTACAGCTGAGAGGAAAGAGTGTGAGTGTACAGCTGAGAGGAATGAGTGTGAGTGTACAGCTGAGAAGAATGAGTGTGAGTGTACAGCTGAGAGGAATGAGTGTGAGTGTACAGCTGAGAGGAATGTGTGTGAGTGTACAGCTGAGAGGAATGAGTGTGAGTGTACAGCTGAGAGGAATGAGTGTGAGTGTACAGCTGAGAGGAATGTGTGTGAGTGTACAGCTGAGAGGAATGAGTGTGAGTGTACAGCTGAGAGGAATGAGTGTGAGTGTACAGCTGAGAGGAATGTGTGTGAGTGTACAGCTGAGAGGAATGTGTGTGAGTGTACAGCTGAGAGGAATGTGTGTGAGTGTACAGATGAGAGGAATGTGTGTGAGTGTACAGCTGAGAGCAATGTGTGTGAGTGTACAGCTGAGAGGAATGAGTGTGAGTGTACAGCTGAGAGGAATGAGTGTGAGTGTACAGCTTAGAGGAATGTGTGTGAGTGTACAGCTGAGAGGAATGTGTGTGAGTGTACAGCTGAGAGGAATGAGTGTGAGTGTACAGATGAGAGGAATAAGTGTGAGTGTACAGCTGAGAGGAATAAAGTGAGTGTACAGATGAGAGGAATGAGTGTGAGTGTACAGCTGAGAGGAATGAGTGTGAGTGTACAGCTGAGAGGAATGAGTGTGAGTGTACAGCTGAGAGGAATGAGTGTGAGTGTACAGCTGAGAGGAATGAGTGTGAGTGTACAGCTGAGAGGAATGAGTGTGAGTGTACAGCTGAGAGGAATGAGTGTGAGTGTACAGCTGAGAGGAATGAGTGTGAGTGTACAGCTGAGAGGAATGAGTGTGAGTGTACAGCTGAGAGGAATGAGTGTGAGTGTACAGCTGAGAGGAATGAGTGTGAGTGTACAGCTGAGAGGAATGAGTGTGAGTGTACAGCTGAGAGGAATGTGTGTGAGTGTACAGCTGAGAGGAATGTGTGTGAGTTTACAGCTGAGAGGAATGAGTGTGAGTGTACAGCTGAGAGGAATGAGTGTGAGTGTAAAGCTGAGAGGAATGAGTGTGAGTGTACAGCTGAGAGGAATGAGTGTGAGTGTACAGCTGAGAGGAATGAGTGTGAGTGTACAGCTGAGAGGAAAGAGTGTGAGTGTACAGCTGAGAGGAATGAGTGTGAGTGTACAGCTGAGAGGAATGAGTGTGAGTGTACAGCTGAGAGGAATGAGTGTGAGTGTACAGCTGAGAGGAATGTGTGTGAGTGTACAGCTGAGAGGAATGAGTGTGAGTGTACAGCTGAGAGGAATGAGTGTGAGTGTACAGCTGAGAGGAATGTGTGTGAGTGTACAGCTGAGAGGAATGAGTGTGAGTGTACAGCTGAGAGGAATGAGTGTGAGTGTACAGCTGAGAGGAATGTGTGTGAGTGTACAGCTGAGAGGAATGTGTGTGAGTGTACAGCTGAGAGGAATGTGTGTGAGTGTACAGATGAGAGGAATGTGTGTGAGTGTACAGCTGAGAGCAATGTGTGTGAGTGTACAGCTGAGAGGAATGAGTGTGAGTGTACAGCTGAGAGGAATGAGTGTGAGTGTACAGCTTAGAGGAATGTGTGTGAGTGTACAGCTGAGAGGAATGTGTGTGAGTGTACAGCTGAGAGGAATGAGTGTGAGTGTATAGCTGAGAGGAATGTGTGTGAGTGTACAGCTGAGAGGAATGAGTGTGAGTGTACAGCTGAGAGGAATGAGTGTGAGTGTACAGCAGAGAGGAATGAGTTTGAGTGTACAGCTGAGAGGAATGAGTGTGAGTGTACAGCTGAGAGGAATGAGTGTGAGTGTACAGCTGAGAGGAATGTGTGTGAGTGTACAGCTGAGAGGAATGTGTGTGAGTGTACAGCTGAGAGGAATGAGTGTGAGTGTACAGCTGAGAGGAATGTGTGTGAGTGTACAGATGAGAGGAATGAGTGTGAGTGTACAGATGAGAGGAATGAGTGTGAGTGTACAAAAGAGAGGAATGAGTGCGAGTGTACAGATGAGAGGAATGTGTGTGAGTGTACAGATGAGAGGAATGTGTGTGAGTGTACAGCTGAGAGGAATGAGTGTGAGTGTACAGCTGACAGGAATTAGTGTGAGTGTACAGCTGAGAGGAATGAGTGTGAGTGTACAGTTGAGAGGAATGAGTGTAAGTGTACAGTTGAGAGGAATGTGTGTGAGTGTACAGATGAGAGGAATGTGTGTGAGTGTACAGCTGAGAGGAATGTGTGTGAGTGTACAGCTGAGAGGAATGTGTGTGAGTGTACAGATGAGAGGAATGTGTGTGAGTGTACAGCTGAGAGGAATGAGTGTGAGTGTACAGCTGAGAGGAATGTGTGTGAGTGTACAGATGAGAGGAATGTGTGTGAGTGTACAGATGTGAGGAATGTGTGTGAGTGTACAGCTGAGAGGAATGAGTGTGAGTGTACAGCTGAGAGGAATGTGTGTGAGTGTACAGATGAGAGGAATGTGTGTGAGTGTACAGCTGAGAGGAATGAGTGTGAGTGTACAGTTGAGAGGAATGAGTGTGAGTGTACAGCTGAGAGGAATGTGTGTGAGTGTACAGCTGAGAGGAATGAGTGTGAGTGTACAGATAAGAGGAATGAGTGTGAGTATACAGCTGAGAGGAATGAGTGTGAGTGTACAGCTGAGAGGAATGAGTGTGAGTGTACAGATGAGAGGAATGAGTGTGAGTGTACAGCTGAGAGGAATGAGTGTGAGTGTACAGCTGAGAGGAATGAGTGTGAGTGTACAGCTGACAGGAATGAGTGTGAGTGTACAAAAGAGAGGAATGAGTGTGAGTGTACAGCTGAGAGGAATGAGTGTGAGTGTACAGTTGAGAGGAATGTGTGTGAGTGTACAGCTGAGAGGAATGAGTGTGAGTGTACAGCTGAGAGGAATGAGTGTGAGTGTACAACTGAGAGGAATGTGTGTGAGTGTACAGTTGAGAGGAATTAGTGTGAGTGTACAGCTGAGAGGAATGTGTGTGAGTGTACAGCTGAGAGGAATTAGTGTGAGTGTACAGCTGAGAGGAATTAGTGTGAGTGTACAGTTGAGAGGAATGAGTGTGAGTGTACAGCTGAGAGGAATGAGTGTGAGTGTACAGCTGACAGGAATGAGTGTGAGTGTACAAAAGAGAGGAATGAGTGTGAGTGTACAGCTGAGAGGAATGAGTGTGAGTGTACAAATGAGAGGAATGAGTGTGAGTGTACAGCTGAGAGGAATGAGTGTGAGTGTACAGTTGACAGGAATGAGTGTGAGTGTACAGATGAGAGGAATGAGTGTGAGTGTACAGCTGAGAGGAATGAGTGTGAGTGTACAGCTGAGAGGAATGAGTGTGAGTGTACAGCTGACAGGAATGAGTGTGAGTGTACAAAAGAGAGGAATGAGTGTGAGTGTACAGCTGAGAGGAATGAGTGTGAGTGTACAGTTGAGAGGAATGTGTGTGAGTGTACAGCTGAGAGGAATGAGTGTGAGTGTACAGCTGAGAGGAATGAGTGTGAGTGTACAACTGAGAGGAATGTGTGTGAGTGTACAGTTGAGAGGAATTAGTGTGAGTGTACAGCTGAGAGGAATGTGTGTGAGTGTACAGCTGAGAGGAATTAGTGTGAGTGTACAGCTGAGAGGAATTAGTGTGAGTGTACAGTTGAGAGGAATGAGTGTGAGTGTACAGCTGAGAGGAATGAGTGTAAGTGTACAGTTGACAGGAATGAGTGTGAGTGTACAAAAGAGAGGAATGAGTGTGAGTGTACAGCTGAGAGGAATGAGTGTGAGTGTACAAATGAGAGGAATGAGTGTGAGTGTACAGCTGAGAGGAATGAGTGTGAGTGTACAGTTGACAGGAATGAGTGTGAGTGTACAGCTGAGAGGAATTAGTGTGAGTGTACAGCTGACAGGAATGAGTGTGAGTGTACAACTGAGAGGAATGAGTGTGAGTGTACAGTTGACAGGAATGAGTGTGAGTGTACAACTGAGAGGAATGAGTGTGAGTGTACAGTTGACAGGAATGAGTGTGAGTGTACAGCTGAGAGGAATTAGTGTGAGTGTACAGCTGACAGGAATGAGTGTGAGTTTACAACTGAGAGGAATGAGTGTGAGTGTACAGTTGACAGGAATGAGAGTGAGTGTACAGCTGAGAGGAATTAGTGTGAGTGTACAGCTGACAGGAATGAGTGTGAGTGTACAACTGACAGGAATGAGTGTGAGTGTACAAAAGAGAGGAATGAGTGTGAGTGTACAGCTGAGAGGAATGTGTGTGAGTGTACAGCTGAGAGGAATGAGTGTGAGTGTACAGCTGACAGGAATGAGTGTGAGTGTACAAAAGAGAGGAATGAGTGTGAGTGTACAGCTGAGAGGAATGTGTGTGAGTGTACAGCTTAGAGGAACGAGTGTGAGTGTACAGCTGAGAGGAATGAGTGTGAGTGTACAGCTGAGAGGAATAAGTGTGAGTGTACAACTGCTTATAAACTTTTTTGGATTTTACCTTCTGGGTTTCGAGTAGGGGACAGCCGAAAATCTGGAATGCCGGATATCCGGACCAAATTTGGATTTGGATTTTCGCCACTATCCCGATTCGGCAAATACCTATGGCACATTTGAATAGTATCCGGATATCAAAGTAGTAAAGAATTTTTAAAATTAACTTAAATTCATATTACTTAGTTTATAATAGGGCTGCGGAAATTAACGATTAATATCTCGATTAATCGTTAAAATGTTTTATCGATTAAAATTATTTTAATCGATAAAAATTCGATTAAAATAAAATAAAATATTTATAATATTTTTAAAAAATGATATTAATAATTATTTAATTATTAATAATTAATAACAATGTATATATATTTTTACGTACAAACTTCCCCCGAGTAATATTATAATTTATTTTATTACATTATGTGGACCGGCAGACGTCAACTAAAAATGGCTGACAGCATCAGCGCGGTTAAATTCAAACATATAACTAGAGAGTTGAGCAAACATTTTGTTTTTAAGCTGACTGCGGATGGCAAAGTCGAAGATGGTGAACAAGTTTATTGTGTTCACTGCCATAAATAATTCTCTTTTAAAGGATCAAATACATCGCTTACCTACCACCTTCAGCACAAACATCCGATCATGTATCAACACATTGTCATAAAATTTAGTTACAAATATTCTTAATTTTCAATGTCCGTGAGTAATGTTCAGTTTAATGACGTCATAAATTTCTATTTTTGGCTTTAATCGAAATTATCGATTAATTAATCGATAATTTTTAAAAAGTTAACGATTAAATTTAAATTAATTGATAACAGCCCTAGCTTATAAACAAATATTTAAACAGTATTAAAAAGTAATAAAAACAATAACCAGAAATCAGTACATTTAACAAGAATTTTCTTCAACAACACAAATTTTAACCGGAATTTACTAATTAGTAACTATTTTATTTACTCATGTCATTAAATTATTTTCATTGTTATAGCTGATATATTAATTTTATGTTACAAAATGATAATTTTATGTAAAAAAAATAATAATTTTAAGTTATTTTGTAATTATTAGTTTATAATATAAACTATACAGTTAAACAGGAGCCTTGGAAACTGGGACATGCTGAGAGTTGGCTTTCGTTTTTAATTTCTTTGTCATTGACTAGTACGTTGACAGTAGTCAATCTTTCAATACTTGCAATTCAGAATTCAAATTTAAACATTTTATTATATGATAAAAGTTATATCATTGTAATAATTAAATAGCAGTTGCAATTGTGATTTGATTTGCGAACTTAAAAAATAAAAATGTTGCTTGTCTCACGTGTCTTATCTTATTCAGTCTTACAATTTGAAAACTCTAGTCTATTGTGAATATAGTAATTATACAAAATAAGTGAAGTAAAAAATTAAGTTATACATTAAATTATGAATATATAACCAAATAAACAAATTAACAAGCGTTGATCCATTCAAATCATTCAAATCTACTCAAAATATAGTAAAAGAATCAATTTCAATACGAGAAAAATATATTAAGTTAAAAAGTTAAAAGTATAGATATTACTTTACTACATAAGATAACAAACTAAGTTAACTAACAGCATATTAAACTTAAATTGTCTGAATAAAAGAACGACTTCTTGTACATCACACTACACACTCAGTACAACACAGTTCGATTGGTACACACTACACACTCAGTACAACACTCTTCGATTGGTACACACTACACAGTTCGTTGAACTTCTTCAAGTTCGTTCGTTCCATTCATAGTAAAATGTTCATCGTTGACTTTGACAATGTAACAACGTCGATAGCAGATACTCTCACTTTGTAGGATAATAAATATTGTTTTAATAAATAGTATGAAATACTTGATATGAAGTAGTAAAGTACACGCTATTGACTCTTAAACTTAAATGTGGAGATATCCGGAATCCGGATCCGGCAAATATTAGGGCCAAACTATCCGGATTCGGAAAATAGTAAAAAACCATATCCTGCTGATCCCTAGTTTCGAGGAAAACATTTTGCTTTGACTACTGGGCTGAAATATTTAGAGGATCCTTGAATGGTATAGTAAAATTTAAAACTTTTGAGTACTTATTATTAGTTTGAAAATATGTGTGTATAGAGAAAAACTAAATATATGCAGAAGAGAGAAGTAAATGTGGGTGTTTTTTAAGAGATTAGGGTTATCTACATGGTGTACAATCAGTATGGTAAGTTAAGAGTATGTGTTTGTACACTAACATACTTACCATATCAGTATGTCTAGAGTTAGATTTAAGTAGTCAGTCTTTTTAAGTTGAACGGCATTGATGACAAGAAGAAGTTACTGTGCTGTGGAGGACCACCTTCTTATTTTTATATTAGCAAAACCACGTATGACTTCATTGAAGTTTATCTGTCTGGAAAGTTATTGTACAATTGAAATAATTGACAGTTCATTTAATCTTTCTTTGTTCATGGTAGAACGCAAACAATTTTGTTTATAATAGCCAACATCCACACGAATGTTTACAAGAATATTGCTGTTGCCTGAGACAGAATGACGTCTGATTGTGTGAAACGGAAATATTCATTTGTAAAGTTTGTTTTTTTAAAAATAATTTTTAATTCTTAAAATAATTAAAACCAATATACAAATGAACATCTATTCGTAATTGGGATGCATAATCGAAGTATTTAAAATTGAATGTTAAGAAAAGGGTAGCTGACACAAAAAACGGTATCTTCCTTGACCATTGTTTTTAATGTCTTTTTTATGTAGTCTAGCCTTTAAACCGCTGTGGTTTTATAACTCGGAAAGTCACGTTTAAGTACGCGTGCATTTTTAATCTATTCTCTGGTCTTGACTCATCATTCAACCTGTTAACTACATAACATATCTTGTTGTGTCAGCTTGCTTCATGTGCGCTTCTTCAATTGATCAGTCTTACGTTGCTTTAATCTTGATTCCATAAACATTGTAAGGAAACAGAAAACATCTACAACACTGATGCTGGGAATGACAGTAACACAATTTGGAATACGGAAATGTTTGTTATTTCACATAGTATATCTGTTTGTCATTGCAACAAACAGCAAGAAGAACGACAATGTAAGTCGAAAATTTAGGCAGCTTAAAGCTAATTCTTGCAAATGTATATACATGGGATTTAGTTTATCATTTCTTGATCAACAGTTCTTATAAGAATAGACAGTATTTTTATGTCATAACAAACAACGTTGTCCTTTTGGATGAAATAGGTCAGCTTAGCTTTTCAAAATGATGTTAAGTTTTTAAAAAAATTGTATTTGGGTAAATGTTTTTGATTTGATTAAATGTATCAATCAAACTAAGAATCACTGTGATGGTATTCTTGAAATATTACTTTACCGTTAGAATAGTTTGACTCGCTTAACATTTTTTAAATGAATTTTCCGTCACAATTTAGGCTATGAACAAAAGCGTATCAAAACTAAAATGCTTCATTGATAATTCTTGTTTACCCACTCAATTCATTTTTCGACTATAACTGTAGCAACGTATTCATTACTTCCTTTATAATGTAGCTCAACAAATTTCTTAATTTGAACTTTCAACCAAATTAATTTCCACACTTTTAATTAGCACTACGATCTATTAAACTATCATTAAATTAGTGCAACTCCTTCAACTTCGCCACGAAAGGATCTATTAAACTATCATTAAATTAGTGCAACTCCTTCAACTTCGCCACGAAAGGATCTATTAAACTATCATTAAATTAGTGCAACTCCTTCAACTTCGCCACGAAAGGATCTATTAAACTATCATTAAATTAGTGCAACTCCTTCAACTTCGCCACGAAAGGATCTATTAAACTATCATTAAATTAGTGCAACTCCTTCAACTTCGCCACGAAAGGATCTATTAAACTATCATTAAATTAGTGCAACTCCTTCAACTTCGCCACGAAAGGATCTTCGCTTTATATGCATTACAAATCATTAGGTCATCATGAAAAACGTATTGATTTGCAATTATACTGTATTTGTAAATACATTCTATCGCTTTGTGTCAACTCGATCCTGTCTGGTTCAAATCACATTCATTGTACACTGTTACAATTTTCAAATTTCATAACAAGATATTTTATAACTCTTAAAAACCTCTGAAATAGTTCTCCTTAGGCATCAATGACCCCAAGGCGTCCGTTATAGGTTTAAAACATTTCCCTCTAGCTCTGTAGGACTCCAGAGTGCATCAAGATAAGCAAGAACATCCTGTCAGAAATGGACACGGCCTCTGACCCCTGTGAGGACATGTACCAATACGCGTGTGGTGGCTGGCACAAGAAGGTCAACCGTAGTGCAGACAGCAAGTTTGCTGAGGCCGAAGAGGGCATTACAAACCTTACTCTAAAGGTACTACTTCAAATTAAAACAAAAGTGGACATTAAAAAAATCTCAGAGAAGTGTACACACACTAACAACTTTAAATGTGTAATTGACGGAAGTTGTGTGTATTTTTTTTAAGGTTATCTTTGTGAAATATGTTCAAATTCACAATCGGAGCTCACCTTAAGAGATTTTTTTAAAAAGTTATTTAAATATATTTTTGGCCTACCACCACCTTGCAGTAATCAAGGACGATATTTTTCAGTTCAGTTGACCTACCTGTAGATGTAGCTGAACGGAATATTTAGAGCTACATTTAAAAAACAACAACAACATTGAAATATGTATTCCTTTTGTTCAAATTAGTAATTTTATAGCATTCTGTAGTAATTGTTGGTGGCTCAACCCCATGAAAAAGCAAAACGTTTTGTGAAATAAAATATTTGTTAAAACAGTTTTAAAAGATTTAGGCGGCAGTGATTGTATTCATTTAATATAAACCCTATTCCCCGTTATCTTTAATTGTTCGGGTTATATGTTGTAATGAAATAAATATTTTAGATAGTCTCCAACTAATGACACAATTTGAGTTTTAGATGATATGTCACCCTGGCTCACCACTTTGTACCAGTTGCTTCCACGTCAGAGGTCCGGCAGACTTTGTACAGTTAAAAATGCGTTGCTCTTTCAAACAGAATAATTTTAATCCTAGCATATACCTTCTTTCAAATACGTCCATAAAATAGAAGCCAGGATTGTGACTTGAAGCGTTCTGTTCATATGGATTCAAATTGTCATTTTTCGCTGTGTTTAACTGTAGTAAGACTGAGTGACTACAAAATCTTCTTGTACTCCTGAATGATGTAAACATACCCCGTAATACCCCCAAACACAGTTTTTATTGCATCTTTATTTCTTGTTATAAAAAAGGTTTCAAAATTGTTTCAGTATTCTTGAATTCCTTGTCAGAAACATTAAAAATTATGAATATCATGCAGATTGAATTTTTATTCTTGAAAACATATTTTATCCAATGACTATTGACTTGAATTAAACCGACTACCATGTATTACTTTACTATCTAAGCTATTCTTATATTCTCTTATACATTCACTGCCTCTCTGTCTATAAACGTTTTAGGTTTACATCAACTTTAAACACTATATAGGGATATCATTTAATCTAGATGCATTTATTTTTACTGTAAAAATATTATTATTGTTTTTAATTGTAATGGTATTGTGAATTTTACGCTTTATATGAAATGCACGACTAAGAAAACAATTAAGTATCATTCAACTACAGGATTTAAACAAACTTAAAAGTAAAAGGATATCTCTAATTCAAATTTTTTAATGATTATGATATTGAAACAGAAGATTTTTTATCTAACAGTTTCGAGCTTCGTCATTAGTTAATGAACATTTTTTTTTAATAACATTTGTTAATTTTTGATTGCCCAACACAAATTCTAAACCATTATCGTGCTAAGTCTTTTATTATATTCCTTCACAGAACTTGAAAGACGAAAGACCCACTATAAAAGGAAACTTTTCTAAATCTGTATTCAAAGCTCAAACGTTTTTCAAAAACTGCATGGATTTAAAAACAATAGACGAATTAGGACCAAAACCTTTAACTAAGGTAAAACCAGTATCATCCTTTTCAAATTTATTCAAAGTTTTCATATATTCCTCTAAATGTGTTTGATTATTTTTAATGATTTAAATTTCTTTCGCTGTTATTATTATTATTATTTTTTTAAATTTAAAATTAACACTTTGAACAATATTTTTTTGCGGGTCTTTTATATTACATCTTATATAAAACTTCAAAACCATTTCCAAGTTTTAATTCTAAAATTATTATGAATTTACTTTTTTACAATGCTTAACACCATCTACAGCTGATTAATCAACTTGGTTCATGGACAGTTGTCCAATGTGACGACCTAGAACCGTGGGTGAGAAATGAGTGGAACTTCAAGGAGACGTTGGCAAAGATCCACAAGACCGTTCCTGTTGCCTCGACTTTCTGGACATTTTTATTTGGATCTGACTGGAAGAACGAAAGTAAAATAATATTTTATGTAAGTTCGATGTTTCCTAATGGCTCAAAATCTATGGTAACACTTTGAATATCGTTAAGACTTCACTTGTGTAGCTTTATTTCTCATTTGTTTCTGAGGTATCAATGACAATCAGAAGTGACAGTCATGTCTTTTTTACTTGTATACGCAACTGCTTAACGGCTTAAAATAATGACTAGTAACTACAAATACGAAAATGAAAAATAGATATAAAAGTTACCTAGACTTTATTTCATTTTGAGCAAGGTAATCCATAACACGCAGTTTACAGCTAATATTTAGTAAAAACTTTTATTACAAATCAAAATTACACCTGAAAGAATCCAAGATACAAGTTGTTACAGTATAAATTGTTTCTGAGTCGTGAAAATAAACAAGAAAAGAAAACAACCAAAAAACTCTAGCATACCTCCTGGTAACTATATGGCATCCGTCCGTCATCAGGGGACCATGGCGTTGACTCCTGCTCTTCTTCCCTCCATCCCCTGTCTCCTGGCTCTTCTCTCTTCAATCCGGGCTGTGAGAGTGGCTTCCGCAAATTGGATGCCCTCACTTAGTTTTGACCGCAAGATGTGCGCTCTTCAGCAATGGACTCCCACGTTTTGTGATCGATGCGTGCCAAGGGCATGTCTTTTTTAAAGACATTATTGTAGCGCAGGCAGGGGTGACCTCTATTCTTCACCAGAGTTGCCAGCTTACTATAATGCAGGGCTCTTGGAATCCGCTCCGAGCCCATTCTCTGAACATGGCTCAACCACCATTGGCGTCTCTCACTAAGGATTGAGTGCATACTCAGCATATGGCTCCTCCTGCGTACCTCCACATTTGTGATTTTATCCTGCCACTTGATGTGTAGGGTCCTACGCAAGCATCGCAAGTGGAAACTGTAAACTACTTTATTTGCTTGACATAGGTCGTCCAGCACTTCCTGCCATAAGTATATTTATATATCAACTAATGAATTTTATAATCCAATAATTTCTAACACACTTTTCTTAACATCTACAACATTTGAATTAGGTATTGTTGAAATGGGTGAATAGGTTTTATTAGAAAAAAAATATATCATTGAGATAAGGGATTCAATTTTATGTGAAAACTTTTGTAAAAATGTATATTTTGTGTTAAAGTTTTTATTCCCCATTCTAACAACTATTTATTAGTAGCATCGATAATATCAATCGTTGTGTCGATATTTTTTTAAGTGATAAAGAGGCTTAAAAGAAAAAAAACAACAATTAAAAACTATTTACTAACAGGTAATTGTATATTGAAAAAAGACAGAAGCCGCTAAACACAAGCGTATTTAACTTCATTAATATTCTTTTCAAGTTGAACCAATCGCCCCTCACATTCGATTACAAAAGGTACTACGACAATGAAAAGATTGAGCTCAACATGGAGGCCTATTTGGAGTATGCCGCTGGAGTAGGTGAACTGCTCGGTGGGGTCAGAGAGATCGTCCGAGAAAAGATGAGACAAGTCTTCGCGTTTGAAAAACGACTAGCCGAGGTTAGGTTGGTCCGTTTCATGTTTAATTTTTAAGGAATAGAAAATAACGTAGCGCCAAAATAATTATTTGTGTGCACATGTAAGCATGCGACTGAGACGTTTTTATGTGTGGGGCTGAAAGTTTTCTTAAATCAAGACTTCAATTGTGAACCGGTGAATGGATAGATACTATGACTGATAACATTATCGTGTGTGTCTTTCGATCAGATGTTTGAAGATATTGAATTTTTTAAAATGAAAACATATTTATTTAAATGTGTCTAAGTGATTTACTTAATAGTTAAGATTTTAAAAAAAATTATTACTGTTTGTTTAAAAAAAAAGTATGTTTACTATTTCACATCTTCATTTAGCCCATATATATACTCGTTTGCTTTTCTACAAGGAATCGTGTGATTTAAATGAAACACTTCCTCAAAAAAGGCAAATGGGTGAATTACACTTTTGACTTTTGATGATAGTGAAAAAGAAATTGTAACATTTTATTTGCGTCTAACATGTTATTCCATATATTGGGCATGTGCCTCGTACCATTCAGGTACAAATTGAGCCTAATCTTCTTGGCCAGACAGTGACAAACTGGCCTACCAAATATTTGAATTTTTCAATTAATCCATATAGATGCTAGATCATGCTGAGCGTTGATTCAAAAACAGTGATAAAATTAATGAACTAATTAAATTGACGATCTACCAATTTTTAAAAATGTACCATTTTATAAACGGTTTCTTTAAAATATGAAGTAAATGGTTCAAATGCATGTGAATAAACATTTTATCTTATCTTATGTGTTACAGACGCTTCTTCTATACAGAAGATTATTGCGTCCTACGCGTATCTATAGTTTGCGTTTAGTCCTAAAATCTTATTAGAGTTTTAAATGTTGATAAAATGTTGGTTTTCCTGGTTTCTTCAGGCAACCCATACCACGCTCGAGTTCCAGACGGGAAGAACGAACATTTATATGTACTTGTTCTTGCATACGGAATATATGACATATGAGATGGAGGAAAAAGGCCCTGAGTCTAGGACTCTTATAGAACCACTTCCCGGCAACTTTCTCCCCTCCCCCGAGGGGAGCTAGCCGACGGATGACCCGACCCTCAACGTATTCAATGGTTTTCGTCATTGACGAGGCCGTTCTCCACCACGGTGACACCGTCTACGTTCCGTGAAGATATTTAGGGGCCCCGGCCCCGAAGATATTGGCATTAGAAGTTCAGTGTCTATAGTATTTTAATAGAGGCTACCAAGTTTTTGTATGCAAAGTTTGGTGAAGATCTATTTCATTTACTAAGTAGCTAACGTAGAAACTAATTTTTATATAGAGGAAGCACTGAGGCTTTTGTTTTCCAACTCTTTCTCTTTTATTTTATTATTTATTAACGATTTTGCGGGGGTGATGACTATCGGAAATTCGTATCAGTCACAGGTAAATTTTTAACTGACGAAGTTGATGTTTTTATAGACCGGAATTGGATGCTAAACTCAAGATTTTAGGTTTCAATGACGAATAATGGCTTACAATTAACGTTTTAAAGACCTTTGCAGCGTACCAGCAATAAAGGTGAAGGGAAAAAATCCCAACGTTTACATTCTCTCAAAACAGTTAGAGGGTCACCGGAAAACATATATCTGACGTATTTGATGAGAAAATAAAATTATTTTTAGAAAACTGTGACTTAAAACACGAAATTCCGAGGAACACGTATAGCTAACCGTTCATTTTGCGAACATGTTTTTCCGTCAATTTTCGACGAGTGTTTAAGGTGGTCCACGGGTCAAAATATCAGTATTTTTCAAATTTTTATCAAAAATGAGATTTTGGTGAATTCTACTAGTTTATCCATTTATCTATACTTCGGCATTTACCGTTTTCATTAAAATTGATTAAAAAGTGTTAAAAAGTGTATTTGAAAGTGGTATAGGGAGATACCATTTTGACTTGGGGGCGAAAATTCATCCAAATGTACCCTATAGGGCGCCCTTTGCTTTTACTTTCATAATTATAAAGCTACCTAGGCATATTTGGTATCGTTGGAAAGCTTATCAACCCCACTGTATAATGGACTCGCCCATTAAAAGGTCCAGAAATTGCCCTTTGTTCCACTAGCGCCCAAAAATTTTCTTCAACATGTGTTCTTATTGGTCTATATTTCAAATCTCATGTATCCGCAATTATCATTGGTCGGCCTACTAATGCCAACTTTCGAAATGGACTAAAATTCCCATCATGCAACATTTCGTTGCCTCATTTCGCTATGAAACATTGGATCGAGAAGTACAACCAATTATCGATCGAACAATTTTATTTTGGATGTCTAAACAAAAGTTCAAAGTTGGACAAATTTTCTTGTGTTGAATAGGTGAGTTGAATTTAATTTTGTATTTAATTAATATTTTTTGGTAATTTTAGACCATGAATGAATGAGTTAGTTAGTTTTCAAGGCAGTTTCAGTTGTAGTAATACTAGTACTATTATTAGTACTATTAGTAGACATAGCCACCGCGGTACCAAATTATCTTATGAAACATGATAATGATACGCTTATGTGTAAGGGAAAACAAATTAAATAATGACTACTGGTGCCAATTAATATCAAATTTAAATGTAAAATTATATATTTTAATAGAAATAAACATTCAAGTTCTCATTTCCTTATGTTTGAGCTCGTAACACGTGTCTAATTTGAAATGACGATGAACTAAATTATTTCGTTGTCAATGACAACAAATGTGGTCAATGACAAGCATGATGATGAATATCAATGAAAAATTGAGTGCAATAATCCTACATATCCTAAAATTACAAACAAATATATAAAAAGAAGAAAAATTGTCAAAAATAGTTATAATCCTATTATCATTACTCAAAACATTTTGCCTACATTTACATCTAATAAGCCAATGTTATTCTTCAAAATTGAATAATACAACTTTTTCTATTTTCTAAAATGCAGGTGATAAAACCCCTCCAGGATAAGAGCCAGGCAACTGATGAAGTGCAGACCAGGACTCTCTTCAAAGATCTGCGGCCACTCTTCACCACCAGCTAAGAAGTGGTCACTCTCTCCGCCTTCAGCTTCAAGAACTGAAAAATCACCGGGCATCACATCGGTACATCTAACTTCTAAGTGCTCTCTGCTTCAACATGCAAGCAGATCGATGCCTTTCAGCCGCTATTTCAAGACTTTCCATGGCTGAATGCTGGGGGACACTTCATCGTTCGAAATGAACGCAAACACACTGGACTGGATTTATCAAATTTCAAGCGGCATGTGTGCCTTCGTCACCTCGTCTTCTTACTCATCAGTTGTATGCAATTGCAACTTTTGAATGTCAGCAATGAAGCTATGGCTCACAGCCTTAGTGACTGGATCAGGCCATGGACCTATCTGGCAGTTTTGTATATGCCTATAATGTTCTTAGTAAATTTATAAACACCAGAAGAAATCAACCAGTATGTCATGACCAAAGTCTAGGACGTACGAGGAAAAGCTGTTGTGGCTAGCAGTGGATAATGTGAATTTTAGATAATTATTTTAAATAGTTTATCTTTTTTTGCATTTTTTCTCATATTTATGCCTTGTTTATACAAATTATTCATTCATCAGTTACCAATATTACATAGTGTCTATTGATGTTAGTATTGAAACCTTTCGATTCATTTATTATTGTCGAGAGATTCTCAAATACACTTTTGCCAGATGTGACACAGGATTGTTGTTACATGCTTCTATATTAGTTTTTCCCCTTGCATTGATATTCTCTACATTACATACATACATTGTACATAACTAACCTGTAATATTTTATTTTATAATTTTCATTTTGTGTTTGTGTTTTTCTCGACCTAGATTTTTCAAATTTCAGTGACGTCAGACTTATCAGGTAAAAAAGTATTACATCTATATGCTTTACAGCTTGCATGATTGTTCCTATTGCTATTATCTATGCATTGGTTAGTAATTTTTTAACAAATGTAGCTTAGAAAGATTTTTCAGAATATTATAATTATGGTCATAATTCTTTGGATAACGAGCCTTTATGTTTGAAAACATGTACTGATTAATTAAATATCTTCTCTATCTCAGGTTATTTACTTTTATTTCATTCATAAATGGTATGTCTGCATTGTGTAAGCATCATATACTTTCCATACAGACTGTATTTTAAAAAAAGAACATTTAACATCTTTTTTGTCGTTTTTCTCAGCTTTGCATTTTTAAACTTTTTTAAGAACGATAATTGTTAAGACAGGAAAAGTATTAGAGCTACAGGCTTAAAACTTGCCATGCTTTTTTACAAGGTTATTCTGTACAAAGTTACAAGTTCCTTTTTTTGATTTATCCATCAGAAATTTTTTAATAATTTTTTTTCAGATGCTACCCCCAATTATTTTTATAAAAAATTATGACCGCACACAGAAATTATTTTGAAACTTGGTATAATTGTTAAGCTAAAAACAGCCTTGTAACTATTTTTATAATAGCATTGTTAATTAGTGTGCAAAGTTTGAACATGTTATTGTAAAACAAATTGATCCTGATAGCTTGTGAGTGACTATCAATTTTGGTTGAAAAAAAAATATTTTTTGCAATAAAAGTTTTAAAAAATTTTTTAAAAAAATTTTCTTTGTCTTTTTTGTCTTTCTATAACTGTACAGTTAGTATGTGCAAATAATTAAGAAATGTAGATATTTTTTTTTGACCCATGGACATGCTAAACTCAAGATTTTAGGTTTCAATGACGAATAATGGCTTACAATTAACGTTTTAAAGACCTTTGCAGCGTACCAGCAATAAAGGTGAAGGGAAAAAATCCCAACGTTTACATTCTCTCAAAACAGTTAGAGGGTCACCGGAAAACATATATCTGACGTATTTGATGAGAAAATAAAATTATTTTTAGAAAACTGTGACTTAAAACACGAAATTCCGAGGAACACGTATAGCTAACCGTTCATTTTGCGAACATGTTTTTCCGTCAATTTTCGACGAGTGTTTAACGCGGCACGCCTTGCTTATAGTTTACATTTTCAGATTATCAGTTTTTCTTTCTTGTTTTTCCTTCTTCTTTTTTTTCTTCCTCTTTCTTTTTTACTCTCTGAATGGTTCATGCACCCCCTGGAACCTGCTCATGCACCCCTTGGGGGTGCATGCACCACTGATTAGGAACCCCTGAGATAGAGTGTCGCGGTGCGTATTATATTGAACAGCCTTTCTGTCGCGCAATAAGGTGCGTATTTTATTAACAACACTTTTTATAAACATATTTCTGATCGATGCGCATTATGTTAAACATGTTTTACGACACAATTGCAATTTTGTATTTTTGAATGGTCTTGCGCTGCGTATTATAATGAACATTCTTTTAGTTACGTCTCGTACATAAAGGACTTATAGTGAAAAACTTGTTTTTTTACGTTTTTTTAAAATAATGATTTCTTTTAAGAAAGTTAATTGACTACAAAAGATACTTCGTGTATTCTAGGTTTGTATTCGGTGGTCTATATATTTTTTAAGCAAAAACGTATTATAACCATTTTCAAAAGGAAAAAATGTAGGCTAAATTATTTCTGAAGTCGTACAGGGTTTCTATTGTAGAAATTTATTTATTCAAAACATATCTTGTCTGTTACAGACACCCTTTCTATACAACAGATTATTGAGTCCTTAACTAGTCCATGGTGTATGTCTAGTCTTTCATTTTTTAAAATTGTTGTTTTGAAATGTTAATAGGATTTTTGGTTTTCCTTGTTTTATCAGGCATCCCATTCCACGCTGAAATTCAAGACGTAAAAATCAAGAATTAGTATGTGTCTGTTCTTTTATACGAAATAAGAAAAGTGTCTTTATCCCTATGTCTATCTAAGTGTAGTATAATATAATCCTTGTGTTGTATATCCGTGTTAGCATTCCTTGTCTGATGTATTATTACTTGTTCGCTCGTTGTTCTTCATCTTGTAGTGCTTCTAGGTTAAATCATTGAACTGCTGGTGTTGCTCGTAAAATACTTTCAATGTGCAATGTATCACAGAATCAGTTTGTGTTTATTCCTGGGTTTATTGAGTTTACTTTTGTTAGTAATCATACATAACATAAAATTAAAAGCAAATCATCGAAAAATAACGAAGGTGTCTTAAAATATTATTTTAATAATATTCATTATTTCCTCTTTGTTTAAATAAATCATTAGCAGATCATCAACATCAATTTCCCCTCAAACAAAATATCAAATACCCATCGATACAATGAAAACATGTTAGCATCAAGAACAATATCTATTACCTTTTCATGGGCTTTGATTGTGACATTTCTTTTCTCTGCGAAACACAAATTATGACACCTTAATAGCCGTCAAAAGCCAGTCTCGTTTATTGCGCACGTGTACACACACAAACACACGCACACACAAACTTACATAATAATAATAACAATAAAAGAATTATACAGAACCATTCTATGTAAGAAAAATAACATGGGTTTAATATCTCATATCTTAGATAAGTGACAATGACACTGGCTACCTTGACCCTCTAAATTTTAATTATACAACACTTGCTGGTGTGCAGAGCTTGTTCGGAGATTTGGTAAGTACTTAAAACGTTGATTAAAAATATATCTATTAGCTCACTGTTTTCACTGTAAGGAATTTATTTATATTTGAAAACTATTTCATGGTGTTAAAACAGTTTTACAGGGGGAAAAAATCGAAGTTTAAGATGGTATTGCCTGAATGCGATTATCGATTGCAATTAGCGATTTCAAACAACTACGTTTTTAAATTTTACTTACAAAAATTGTTTACTATTTCTTAGCAAGTAAACGTTGCTCGATCGGAGAATATTATCATCTCATTGCTTTCTGAGATGGCGTACAGAAAAAGCCCCCCCCCATTCCAACCCGACCATTTATAATGTAAAATGAAAAAAAACACCATGGGCGGAGGGCGTGCAAAGGTCATACGGTAGGGCCTGATTAAAGGTATATAATTTTATAAGTGCTAGAGAAAATAAAAACATGTGGGAATATACAAAGATATTTATATATGGCAGTGGCCCCCAAACTTTTCAACGCCGCAGCCCGGTAAAAGTTTCATAATTTTACCACGGCCCATTAAACTAGGGGGGGGGGTGTTTATGGGTGGGTGGGGGTTTGGGGGGGGTGCGGCTGCGTTGATTGTTTATACAGGTATTTGAGATTGTTTTCATTCTATAGTTTTAATTTAATTTTACTTCAAAATAAAATACAATTACACAAAAAATGAATTAAACATTATTTAAAATTTTAATTTACTAGAATGTGAAATCAATGAGAACCCTGAGCTTGTTTCTCTGCAACGAGACGGTTCCATCTGGGGGTAATGGGAGACAATTACACCCGCAGTGTGCTGCTTATGTCGATTTTGTTCCGTTGTTTTGTCTTTGTTGCTGTCACTGCATGAAACGCCGCTTCACACAGATAGGATGTCGGAAATGGCAATAGGGATTTAAATGCTTTGCTGGCAATCTCTGGATATTCCATCTCTGGATATTCCATCTCTGGATATTCCATCTCTGGATATTCCGCCATGACTTTAATCCAGGAGACTGGAAGAGTTGTTTTCTTGAATGTAGTTTTAAGACCAATGTCATTTGTAATCTCGAGCAGTTGAACTTATTCTTGAACAGTCATGCTAGATTCGCCTGGTTTGTTGACAAAGGGGTCATGGATCCATTCCCTACAAGTTCTTGGGTCTTTTGTGGTTGGGAAGTAGCGCTCAAACTCTTTTAAAGCAAAATCGGGTGATCGTGCACCAACTGGGACAAAGAGTGCTCAGGCTCAGTCTCGCCTAGAATACCCGCTAATGTTTGAAACATATCCAAAATGCCTTTGTTCACGAGCCGTTCCCACAACTCCAGTTTGACTTTAAATGCAGATACTTCGTCAGCCAACTTGAAGACAGTTGTCATTTTTCCTTGAAGGGATAGATGGGGTTCATTGAGCTGGCTGAATATGTCGCACAGGTAAGCACGTTGCGCGACCCATACCTTGTCACTGAAATCTGCTGACAGCGGTGACTTCTTTTCTGTAACCCGGAACATAAAACATTGTAAAGGTCAAAATGTAAATGTGAAAAAATATTATCTCACTTTTATAACATATTAAATCTTCATAAAAAATTACTATTAACCGTATCGGTGTAATAGCATATCACAAATAGCTGTTTATTAGGGGTTATTCGTGTTTTTAAAAATTGTTTTTCTTAAAATGTGAATTTCATTGACAGTATAAGTCTAAGCATTTATTTAAAATTTAAAACATAAAAATGAATTAAATAATTTAAAATTACTTTATAGCTGTTTTTGACACAAGTAACAATCTTGGAACAATGACGATAACGTCACTAAAAGACACTTTTTAATCCCGTCGTTTATGAGATAGCAATGAAATTTAGGAACACAAAAACGAAATAGGAGAAAAAACGGAAATAGAAGTAGATCAGCTTGCCAACCTGGGTGACCCATCAAAATCGCGAACGACAAAAGAACGCCGACATAAAATCGCCGTGATTAGAGCGCCGACATAAGAGCGCCAACATAAGAGCACCGACATAAGAGCACCGATAAAAGAGCACCGACAAAAGAGCACCCGACAAAAGAGCACCGACATAAGAGCGCCGACATAAGAGCGCCGACAGAAGAGCGCCGACATAAGAGCGCTGACATAAGAGCGCCGACATAAGAGCGCCGACATATGAGCACCGACATAAGAGCACCGATAAAAGAGCACCGACAAAAGTGCACCGACAAAAGAGCACCGACATAAGAGCGCCGACAGAAGAGCGCCGACAGAAGAGCGCCGACAGAAGAGCGCCGACATAAGAGCGCCGACATAAGAGCGCCGACATAAGAGCGCCGACATATGAGCACCGACATAAGAGCACCGACATAAGAGCGCCGACACAAGAGCGCCGACATGAGATCACCGACATAAGAGCACCGACACAGAGCGTAAATATTGATTGTAGGTGATTGCAGATGTTCTTTGGACTTGGCGCCGCCAAAACGGGTACAATGCTGTTCCATCTTGTGTATGGAAAGACGCACAATCCCTAGAGAAATACACCACAGTAAAAAAAAATGTAAAAAAATTAATGTTCCTTTGCTCGCGGACCACTAAGTTTCATGGACCACTAATGCTTCGCGGACCACAGGTTGAGGACCACTGATATATGGCCTACGTCCGTCATTAAGGGACGATGTCATTGTCTCCTTCTCCTTTGCTCCCCGCCTTTATCTTGACTCTTATCTTTTCACTCCTAGCTGTGAGGGTGGCTTCCACAAATTGAATGCCATCGCGTACCTTTCACCACCAGAGAGGCGCTGCTCAGTAAAGGCCTCCTACGTTTTTCGGTCGATGTGCGCCGGTAACATGTATTTCTTCCAGACGTCCTTGCAGCGCAGGCAGGGTCGACCTTTTTTCTGTTATCAGCTGCCAGCTCACAGTAAAGCTAGACTCTTGGAATGCGTTACGAGCCGATCTTTTGCACATGGCCTAACCATCGCAGGTGCCTCTCACTAAGGGATTGAGTGTATACTCCTGATCACCTTCACTTTTGTGATTTTATCCTGCCACTTGATGTGTAGGATTCCACACCAGTGTCGCAAGAGTTGAGCTGCTTTATTTATTTGGCGTAGGCCGTCAGGCACTCGCTGGTACACTGTGATGTTCGTCCTATTCGTAAGCTGCGCATTCTTCCTCATCCTTGGTTTAGCATATCCATTAACTTTGCGGGTCTTAGCGATTCTGGTTTCTATTTTGTTTTCCAGGGAGATTGCGCTTGGGATGTTACTCTTCGACAACATCCAAGATCTTTTCATCAAGTCTTTGCCTTGCCTTATAATTTTGGTCATTGTGGGAGCTTATAGGTAGAATGAAATTACTTACACGTCTCGGAGAATTTATTGACCATTTTTTGGAGTATTTTCTCTGTACGTTAGGTAAGAGCTGCATCATCTGCGAAGATCAACTCTATGATTAATTCAGTCTCCACTTTGGTTTACGCACGGATACGACTGAATTATATATTCTTCCATCCTCCCTGATATTGATGTTCACATCCTAGGAACAGTCCATTAAAGCATGTCGGGGTAGCTACAAACTGTGATGGGTTGTGAGGTGGCGCTATGGGAGAACCCTGTGCTGGGCATGTTGGTTTGGAAAGAGTCAATGTTGATGATGTTGAGAAGCCGCGGCGGACACACTATTTTTTCCAATATACTTAAGAGAACCTTGCGGCTTACCATGTCATATGCCTTTGTTAGATCTAGACAATGATAATGGATTTCTGTTACTCACAACATTTCTCTTGCAGCTGTTGAGTGCGAATATCATGTCAGTGGCAGTTACATAGAAATGTATCACTAAGCATCTACCGCCCACCTTAAGCTTGGCAGCCCCCAACCAGTAAGGTGATTTTCCACCATGGCTCGCCTGAAACACTGTGTGCAATAAAAAGAATACGCAAAAAATGTTCAGCACTTTGATTAGCAAGATGGAATGTCCGAACTGTGTTCCCTGAAATCCACACTGACAAAAGATATGAGTAAGATATCAATTATCAATGAGGAACTTTCTAGATTCGGCATTGACATCCTATGCCTGCAGAAGACACGGGTGGCTGACAACGGCAAAATAATTGATGCAAACTATTCATTGATCTAGCAAGGACCACCCTCAGACAGATCAAGGCAGCATAGTGTTGTTTGCCTTAATAAAAACTCTTAGTGTCATATATTGAACTGGAAGCACAAGGCGCTAGAGAATACTTGGCATTAATATATCATCATTTTCGGTACAGCACATATCTTCAGCTTGTATGCGCCAACTCTTCGCTCGAACCAATCTTGGTGCTTTCTCGTCGCCGGTCTAAGGATTTGAGAGGCTGTGTTGTAGATTAGATCTTTAAAATCCATCCAAACAGTCTCAATGTTCGTAATGTTCAGTGTGGTAGATCTCAGTTTGTCCTCTAGGGCAGACTCAAGAGATTGTTTATCACTGGCGCAGTTTAGCTTTGTGATGTTTAGTCGTTTTAGGGTTTTCCAACCCCTGTGGCCGTTTTTTGAGCTGAATGCAAATATTAAGTTTGGAGATGATGAGAGGATGGTCTGTCCAGCTTTCGGTACCGCAGAGATATTTGGTCAGACGACCGTCTTGTCTATCTTCCTTCCTGTAATGACGTTGTCTGGTAGATGCCAGTGCTTGGAGCGAGGGTGCATCCATGAGGTCCTGTTTCTTGAGGGAAGACTGAATACTTTATGTGCAATCAACAAAGCATCTTCGGCACATGTCTGAAGAAACAGGAGATCATTGCTGTTACACCGGTCCACTCAATGTTTTCTTATCACACCATCCCAAAGAGCATCGTCGCAGCCAACTCTTGCATTAAAGTCACCAAAATTGACAAGCTTATCAGTAGAAGGAATGTTGGCGATGATGGAATAAAGGTCCTCGTAAAACCTGGATTTCCCTGCATCAGAGCTAGTAATTGTCAGGGCATTGTAGCTGATGATGCTAAGATATTTCTTCCCGACCAACAGAGGCAGTCTCAACGTCATGAGTCTGTCATTTTTGTCACTTGGAGGACCAGACAGTTTGTATAATAATGATGTCTTCATGGCAAGGCCAACACCGACCTCAAGGCGTTCCCCCTCACCTGCCGCTTCGCAACTTGCCGGTCAGTACTGGACTTTGGAATGAATCAATGTTGATGAGATTGACTTGAGCTGTGAATTAGCTAAAAGTGAGGAAGATTCGTGCAACACGTCGACCTCACTCTCTCGCCCAAAATCATCTGATCCAGCAGCAAGACGTTGCCGAGACTGCTGGGGATGGGGTGTATGGGGTGCCTATGTGAGGGTTGCG
The DNA here is from genome assembly GCA_944989445.1 of Ampullaceana balthica. Lineage (NCBI taxonomy): Eukaryota > Metazoa > Mollusca > Gastropoda > Lymnaeidae > Ampullaceana > Ampullaceana balthica. The sequence continues at coordinate 260,999 of CALYLW010000528.1, read as the reverse complement.
CTTCTGGATGGGAAGCAGTCGTACTCCTCTTGGGGTATTTCGCCCCCTTTGGTCCCCACCTGGAACTCAATTCTAACATGTTGCTCCAAGTAGCTGCAGCATGCACAGCGGCTACACCACGGTAAACGGTCTCTACTGACTGGCTAAACCAGGTGAGGGTAATCATTGGGATAAAAACCTCGGTGAAGTTGGATTTGTCTACCCAGCATGTGAACACTGTTTTCCGCTGCCTGCGCTGGATCTTCTATGGGCCGATGGGCAAGAGGCGATTCACAGCAAAGCCTGATGTGCCAGATGGGCGTCCTTGTCATCCACTGGATGTTATATATATTATGAGTAACGAAGGACATCTTCATAGACAGATTTTTGGTTATTTTTCAAAGTTACCGTCACCTTTGTAAGTACTTCCCAAACATGACTCAAACTATGTTCAATGAACACCAAATAGATTTCAATGACAAACAATTATAATCAGTGGCTTGATTTGTTCTAATTTATTTTATATTTTCAGATTGATTGGGAAGACCACTTGTCAAAAGTTTATTCCGGAAAAATTCTTAACTCAAGTGATCCCGTCGTCATAACGTCACCAGGTTACTTTGAGAAAGTTGTAGACCTTATAAGAGAAACCGATAAGGAGTGAGTCTGAAATAAAATTTTAAAAGTCATTTAGCCTTCTTTCCATGTTGTATATTTGGAAATAAAATCTTTTCCCAAACATGGGTCCAATAAAAAGTCTAAGTCTACACAAGGCGCCTGCGTAGTGAAACGGTGGAGACGCCTGTCTGTTTAGTCATCTCTTGTCAGTGACATTGTCTCGGTGGCAGGTGGTCAGTGAAAGGCCTCGATGGCACGTCATCTCTCATTTTATGACGGCCACTGAAAGAATAATAAATTACAAACATGAATTTGATATCCCAGGGGTTTAAATGTAAAGAAACATCGTATAATTGTGAAAATTTTGGTAGAAAGTCATCGAAAAAGGGTCGGAATTGCATTTACATAAGTACTAAAATTATACTAAAATTAATAAGACATACAATATCAAGAAAATAATTTTACCACCTGAAATGAATAAAGACTAATGTGCATTTTAGCGAATTATCTTAACTTATTTTACTAAATAATAATAAAAAAATAAAATTTTAAAAATATTCTTTTTTTTTAGTTAGTCTTCTCTGAAATTTATTCTCATTTATTATCGTATTATTCGAAATTATGTTTTTTTACAAATATTTTTTCTAAATTTTGTTGCAGGGTCCTCGCCAATTTCATGATTTGGTGTGTAGTAGACAGTGTCAGTGATTATCTTCCTATTTCTTTTGCAAAAGCCAAATTCGAATTCACGAAATTCTATTCGGGGAAGGAAACACAAACTCCTCGTGAGACTCGGTGTTATGACCTAACTTTAGAATATTTTGGAGTAGCAAACAGCGCAATTCTAATTGACAGATATTATACAACAAACACAACTAAAGCGGTAATTTTTTTAAAGTAATTAATTAATTACACTAATTTTAATGTATGTGTGCGTGCCAGGAATCGCGTGAGCTGATTTCAATTATTGTACAGTTAAACTTGACAAAAATGTGTTTACAATTCATGTCATTATTATATAATTATGTTTTGTTAAATTTGGATATGATTAATTTGGGTACGTACATTTTTAAATATACCTGTTATTTCTATTGTTTTTCTTGGTTAAAGAAAATAATGGGGGTGAGACTGCCACCAGGCTTTTAAATGAGTAAATGTATAAAATATAAACAGGGTATGAGTTAGCCTGACAGGACGTAACAAAACAGGGTATGAGTTAGCCTGACAGGACGTAACAAAACAGGGTATGAGTTAGCCTGACAGGACGTAACAAAACAGGGTATGAGTTAGCCTGACAGGACGTAACAAAACAGGGTATGAGTTAGCCTGACAGGACGTAACAAAACAGGGTATGAGTTAGCCTGACAGGACGTAACAAAACAGGGTATGAGTTAGCCTGACAGGACGTAACAAAACAGGGTGTGAGTTAGCCTGACAGGACGTAACAAAACAGGGTATGAGTTAGCCTGACAGGACGTAACAAAACAGGGTATGAGTTAGCCTGACAGGACGTAACAAAACAGGGTATGAGTTAGCCTGACAGGACGTAACAAAACAGGGTGTGAGTTAGCCTGACAGGACGTAACAAAACAGGGTGTGAGTTAGCCTGACAGGACGTAACAAAACAGGGTATGAGTTAGCCTGACAGGACGTAACAAAACAGGGTATGAGTTAGCCTGACAGGACGTAACAAAACAGGGTATGAGTTAGCCTGACAGGACGTAACAAAACAGGGTATGAGTTAGCCTGACAGGACGTAACAAAACAGGGTATGAGTTAGCCTGACAGGACGTAACAAAACAGGGTATGAGTTAGCCTGACAGGACGTAACAAAACAGGGAACGTTTCGGCAAAGAGCATTCCTCAAAGAACAAATAGTACACAAATAATACGAATATAACGAAAGAATAAAAAAAACCTAGCTGCGGTGATATCCAATTAGTCCAGTAGAGAAAAAAACTCTCTCTCAAGCATATTGACATGCACACTTGCACACAGATACACACACTCACACACACACACACACATATATATATATATATATATATATATATATATATATATATATATATATATTGGCTGTTAACGATTAATTTAAATTTAATCGTTAACTTTTGAAAAATTAACGATTAATTAATAGTTAATTTCGATTAAAGCAAAAATTTAAATTTCTTATGTCATAAGTAACACTTATTAAACGTTCTTGTTTAAAATCTAATTAAAACTGGAATGTCTCCTTTTTATGTCACCTTTTAACCAACTACGCAACAATACAAGTTTGTTGACATTATTTGGTTCTAGTTATGAGCGGGTCTAATTGACAATATAACCAGCCGAGCTGTACAATCATTCACATGAAACTGAGGGTACTAAAACTGGTATGCACAAAACGGTCTTGGCAAGGAATGACATTATCGGATATCGGTGTTCATTAAGTTTCCACCATTATAGAGGGTTAATGAATTCAGGAACTTTCATCTCCATTTTGTAACACAGTAGTTCATCAGATTAGCTAATTGGGTCGTCAATAGACGACGTCAAACACCTAGGGGGGGAGGGGGTCCACACATTTGTGACGATGTGTGACGAGGGCGGGGGTGTGTTTGAAAAATGTGACGTCACATCAAATTTCGCAACTTTAAATAAAACTTCCATATAAATATTTGATTTCTTACAATTTATTTTATGACTCTTTGCATGTCTTCACGCGTGTTACGATATAATAGTGCAATATTACCCTAAAGACATACCTAAATGACAAAAAAAGTTATTGGAAACATTTTTTTAAAATAGAAAATATGGCTTTTATGGGGGGGGGGACTTTGTGATGTCATATTGGAGGGAGGTCTAAGTTTTTGTGACGACTTGTGACGAGGGGGGGGTGGGGGGTGAAAAATTGGCCAAAATCGTGTGATGTCATTTATTGGCGGCCCCAAACGCGCTTTTCATTTGTTTTGATAAGTAGGCGAAGTGTTAGAACCAAGGTAAGCAGACGATTTCTCAAAGTGGATACAATAAACTTTATCAAAATCGTGAATATTCCCGTCCGTCAATAGTTTAAAACCAAAATATTCGTGTAATCGTCAGGCAATTTTTTATTATTTTTCGGCCGGTATTTTTTATTATTTGATTTTTTTACTTTTTTACTTTCAATAATTTGTAAGTGATGGGTCGATTAATCGTGAAAAAATAAGTTAGTCGTTAAAATGTTTTAACGATTAATCGATAAATTAATCGTTAATTTCCGCAGCCCTAATATATATATATATATATATTATACCGTTATACCTGTTATACCACGGCATGATTCATTGTTGTTTGAGGTCCAAAAATTCGTACTTGGAGCAATACTGTGAATTCTTTCTATAGCTTTCTTATGCTCTGATAATTTCTCGTCGTACATCTCACCAATAACATTATCGATCTTATGTCGACACGATAAATTGTAAAGTTTTGATTTGAAGAGCTATACATAGTTCTGTCTGTAGTCCATCATCTTCTACAATTCCCGTCGGACGTCCTGAACTGGCGATCCACTGTGCTACATCAATTTTAAAGTCCGTTGAAACTTTGTCGCTTACAGGCTTCTTTGATTGACACAATAAAAAAAATTAGTTATTATTGAAATGAGAGCTCTTTTGAAATCACTGTTGACAAGTGTTGATACTTGAGCGAACGTTTTTGCTTAAGGTGGTACGTCAGTAATGTATTTGAATCCAGGAAATCAAATTGTTTATATCAGTGAATGCCGTAAATTTTGTCGCCCTCGTCTGCTTTGCCATCCGCAGTTTGCTTAAAAAATAAAATGTTTGCTCAACTTTCTCATTAAATGCTTGACTTTAAACCGTGCTGTCATGTGTCGCCTTTTTGTATACGTCTGCACGTCTGCATATATATATATTTACTGGATACGACCCGCTGCATGAAGAAATGGAAAAAGCGAGTTAACGTCGGGTGGGGGGGGGGTTGGGACCGTTGACGCTTTGTTGATCTAGAGACATGCGCACTGCGGTTGTTCTTAACGGCCCCCAACCCTGCTCTCACCTCGCTTGCCAACCTTACACTGTGATTGGTCGACCCTAGCGAGGGTCATTCGTCATGCTTATTTGCTCGCGTCTTGTGTTTATCCTAATATCTCGTGAACTATCTATACATACCAGCAAAATACCCTCGATTCTGAAGCGGAAGTTAGGATTTCGGTTAGCGTTAAGAACCCGCGAAACACCAACTCAAAACACCAATATATTTCAAACTGGATCATAATGAATAGACTTATTTTTTAATATTTGTTAAGTTCGTGTAAAATCAAATCGGGAATAAAATTACATTAAGGGCCCCCTCGGAAAATGGTTGCAGGATGTGCATATCTCATAAGGCCTAAAGATTTCAATACAAGTCAATCTGGAGATACGTGTCTATATTTACTTTAATTGTTTAAAAATCTAAAAGGAAATAAAACTTTTAAAGTTAACGAAAAAAATCTTTTGGGCCCCGGCCACAAAGGAACAGACGTGAGTAGGTCATTATTCCATAAATTATTTTTTTATATATCAAATTTGGTAAAAAATTCATCCATATACTCAGTAGCCACTGTTTAAATTAGCTTTTGTATAGCTAATGTATAAAAATACCATTACAGGTTCCAGCCCCTATTAGGTGGTTTTAAAAAAAAGATTTTGATGCGAAAAAACTTTGCGGGAGCGTACTCAAAACCTCCCCCAAGTTTAATGGCCGTTTGATGAATAAAATACTATTAATACTGCTTAAATAACTAAAAACAGGGCCCAGGGTCCCTATCGTTGTAAGATGTAAAGTTCAAAACAACAGTTTATTTCAATCTGGGTCATGTTGGATATATTTGTTTGTCAATATTTGCATTTTTTTAAAAATGTGTGAAATGGAATGGTTAAATTGTCTAAAACCTTTACGAAAAAAGGAGCACTCGGCTCCAAAAGGTAGTGGAGGGGTGACCAACAATCGCCCTTGCATTTCACTTGCAATGCTCCTTCACAGAAAACGTGAGATTCGTAGTGTACTCGTTAACACGTCCGCCTCATGCGAGGAAGGTCCTGGCTTCAAGCCCCGGCGAATTTTTTGTTGTTGTTTTTTTGTTTTTTTTAATGTCTGTTTGTGCCCGTTCTTTTACCTCTTTATTGCATAGCATACGCCGCAGACTGGCTCATCATAGACAGTGCAAAGAACGTTGGGGGTGGTGAGAGTACAGACACAAAAAGCAGCACCAAGTAAATAAAAAATAGCGAGCAAATGTGAAGACATGCACACTTAGGTTGTTGTTACCCGCCTCCCATTTATACAACCATCCCTTAAACATAAACTTTGTTTGGCATGTCCTAGCGAGGGTTAGTAATATTATAGTTGTTAATTGCGTGTTGTTGTTGTTGTTGTTTTTTTGTTTTTTTTGTGTTAAACCGATTATCGATTATGTAACTCCGATTTTAAACCGATTATCGTTTTACAGCTGACTTCATAGAAGTTAGGGGTGTACTGAATTTCTCCTGCAAATGTCATCGAAATAAACAATGAGTTGGCAGTTCCCCCCCCCTTCCACCCCAAACCGACGTTCACTCACGTTGTTTTGATTTCTTCGTGCTGTAGTTTGTGTCCGTTATATCTCAACTTTCTATGCACTCTCCATGAGCAAGTCTGCGGCGTATGCTACGCCACGGGGCGTCTATTCCCTTATATTAACTTCGAAATCTTGTCTCTCTCTCTGTCTGTCGTCTTCTCTTCGTACGTTGGGCGGAAAAACTAAAGTCAAAAATGACCCACTTCACGTAATGCCATCAAGCTAAAATTTGGCACATAGACTCGTGTCACATAACAATTCATAGTATGAAAGTTTCAGATCAATCGAACATACCGTAATTAAATTAATGCATTTTTAGTTTATCTCTATACAACGTATGTAATTCAAATTCACACTTTGTTATTGTTATTTTTTTCACGTGATAGTTCAGTTCGTGCGTTGACGCCACCCGTACATGTACCGCCGTGCCTTTGTTTACATTTTACGTGTCACGCTGAGCTTGGTCCAGCGATCGGTGACCAGATCTTTCCCCTCCCCCCCCCGGGTTATAAATCAAAGGGGAGTTAATACAGATTCAGTCTGTAAATGTTTGTCGCGTTTGAAAACAATCAATACTTTCAGTTATATCTCATATATAAGGGATTTATAGTCAAAAACGTTGTTTTTACGGGTTTTATTTTAGTGACTTTCGTTTTTCCGCCCGATAACGAACGACTGAGAGAGACGGCGGTGAAGTTAATATAAGGGATTTAATGACACACCTCCCGTGATGCCATCGAACTCAAATTTTGCACTTAGACTTGTGTTACCAAACAAGGCAAGGTATTAAAATTTCAGATCGATCGAATTTACCGTAATTAAATTAATGCATTTTTAGTTTATCTCTATGTAAATATATGTAATTCAATTTCACTGTTAGTTATTGTTCGCCTTCCACGTGTCACTTGATTTCACGCCAGCCATCCATGTCCACAGCCCTCCCCCTTCCCCCGGTTTTAAGGCCAGGAGAGTTCAGTCAGTTTCAGTCTGTAAATGTTTGTTGCGTGATGCGTATCTTATTGAATTTAATCAATAAATTTAGTTATGTCTCATATATAAGGGATTTACAGTCAAAACCTTTGTTTATATTGGGTTGTTTCATTTAAATATTTTTTCCACTGTTACGATCGCGGGAGTGTACTTAACAACTTCCCAAAGTTTCATGCTTTTACTTACACGGGAAAGAGGAGATTTAGTGATGAGTCAGTTTTTATATTTTCATTTAAGGAAAAAAGTATATTTGGGCCCCCGGACCCCGTGAGTGGGAATTTTAAAATTCTTTTTCTTTAATTATAGTCGTGAGTTAACTCAAGATCTTCCCAAAGTTTCATGTTTCTACTTACACGTCCACCCAGTGAGTGATAATTATATATTTTTTTCACCTGTTACCATCGCGGGAGTGGAATCAACAACTTCCCATAGTTTCATGATTCTACCTGCACGGTAAATCGATGAATTAGTTATTAGTTAATTTTTTTGTATAAGAAAAACCTTACATTTGGGCCCCCGGCACCCCAGTGAGTGATAATTATATAATATTTTCGCCTCTTACCATCGCAAGAGTGGAATCAACAACTTCCCATAGTTTCATGCTTCTACCTACATGTGAAGTTGGAGAATTAGTGATGAGTCAGTTTTTATATAGCTCATATACGTAAAAACTACATTTGGGCCCCCAGCCCCCAATGAGTGTTAATTTAAATATTAGTTTCGTCTGTTACAATTTCGGGAGTGTACTCAAGAACTTCCAAAGTTTCATGCTGCTACCTACACGGGAATTCGGAGAGTTAGTGATTAGTCAATTTTTATATAAGAAAAAAATCTACATTTGGACCCCCGGCCCCCACTGAGTGATACTTTTATATTCTTTTCGGCTGTTACCATCACAGGAGTGTACTCAACAACTTCCCAAAGTTTCATGCTTCCACCTATATGGGAAGATTGAGAATTATTGTTGATTCCGTTTTATATAGTCAAAATTAGGAAAACAAATGTGGGGTCCCGGCCCCCAATGAGTAGGAATTTAAAAAAAAATCTTTTTCGCCATTTATCGTAGTGCGAGTGTACTCTGCAAGTTCCTAAAGTTTCATCTTTCTAGCTACACGAAAAGTTGGAGAATTAGTGATGAGACAGCGAGTGAGTGAGTGAGTGAGTCAGGGCTTTGCTTTTATTAGTATAGATATATTAGGGTTGGTACTGATTAAAAAAATTGTTCTATTAATCGTGCAAAATTAAATCGATTAATCGGACAATTTCGATTAATTAAATTTTTTATAAGACATATAGATACCTTTAATTTGCTATTCAATATTTCGCGACATCGGTTTAATCGCGGTAAATCCATGACTCCTAAATTTTGTGACGTAAAAAGCAAATTCATTCTGCTATGCAAGAAATAAGGAACAAAACAATATATATTTAGAATTACTAATAAATTAGAAAAAAAATATATGAAATATTATCTTAAATTTTAGTCGAATTTAAATCGATAAAATTAATTTTAATCGATTTAAATTTTTAACGATTAATGGAATAGTTTATCGTAAATTTCGGCAGCCCTTATATATATATTTAATGTTTTATATTGTCATCAAACAGGTATGCAGCTTGCTTGGTGAGATCCAGCATGAGTTCATCAAGAATTTAGATAACATCACGTGGCTGGATAACGAGACGAGATTGGGGGTCAAGGAAAAAGCCGAGGCCATGAGAAAGTTTGTTGGTCACCCAGAGTCACTGGGAAGCGTTGAATATGTTGATAACTATTACAAGGATTTTGTTGTCAAGCCTGGCCAATACTTTGACAACCTCCTCCAGCAGATGGCATACTCATTAAAACATAACTCAGATATATACGGGAAGGAAATTGACACAGAGGAGTAAGTGTATTTATATATATATATAATATATATAATATATATATATATATATATATATATATATATATATATATATATATATATATATATATATGTTATAAAAAAGTAATATCAATTAATTAATAAACAGATGATCCTAATAATTTTTTTAGCAATCAGAAAATACTTTAAATATGTCTAGTGTAACATGGGACAAGATTTATAAGAAATTTTTAATATCATTATTATTCTAGTTTGTTAGCTAGCTTCTTGTTTTGTTGTAAACAATTAGGGCAAATTTTTAGCTTTTAAGTCTATCTAAATTTTCAATAAAAATGTAATTGAGTGTGCACAATATGTTTTCTCTAATATGTTTTTAAATGGTCCCAGCTAACTCACCCTAATTTAAAAAAATTCACAGCAGTAATAAGCATAACGTTTTATCATATTATATAACCTGTGGTACTTAGAACATTAAAACGGCAAACACATTTGAACGGAGAGATAACAAATATATATTTAATGTTTTGCAGCCATACTTTATTTCAAGTTAATTATTTATACTTGATGCTTAAACTATACTTCTTTAAGATGAACTGTCTGATGCCCCGAATATAGCCTGAACGATTTTTTTTTAAAATGCATTAAAATTATACAATGTTGTTTTATTGCATGTTTAATTGAGATAAAGTCATTTAAATACGGACTATAAAAGTGATGCTACTATAATAGCATATAAACTCCAATATGGAAGGCAACGCCAATGTTTAAATTGAAATAGTTATAAATTCGACGCTATTTCTCTGGAAAATTATTATCTATTTTTGTTGAAATGTAAATACTAAAAATATGAAAGGAATTAATTAGTTTGATTCTTATTTCAATTACTTCTTTAACTGTTCGTTTTAATTTTTTTAAATATACTACTTGTATCTTTTCTCTTTACACATTTAATTGAAGATTCTAGTGAAGAGAAACAATTTTACTTGAAGAATTTTGAAAATTATAAACATATTTTTTAGGGCTGCGGAAATTATCGATTAATTTCTCGATTAATCGTTAAAACAATTATCGATTAATATCGATTAAAATAATTTTAAACGATAAAATTCGATTAAAATTTAAGAAAATATTTATAATATTTTTTTAAAATTTAGTAATAAATAATAAATTATTAATAATTAATACTAATTTATATATATTTTGGTAGACATTAGGACAGACGTCCGGAAGTATTTCGGAAGCATTCTGTAGTTTATTTATTATTTTTTAGTCTACTTCCTGTTTCACAGTTGCAGTTCTCAATTATTTAAAAATGACTCATCACAAAAATAAAATTAGGAACTCACGTGGACATACAACTTTGACTCATAATTAATTGTAACCAATGGTTAAATGGCCTTTGAACATGGCATTTTTTATGAATGAAACAATGAGAACAAGGCAATAGTAGTAGTGTCAAAATGAGGTTGACGGATGAATGGTTGCCAATGACAACAAGTCTGCCCACGGTACATTTTGTTATTCCAGGCGAATATCTGGATGTATATTTCTAAAATTCTTGATTAAAAAAATGTACATTATTTTATGTTTGTTTTATTTCCAAACTTATTAGGTTTGTTTACTATAAGTTGTGGAAAAAAAAATGTTTTTATTATTATTATTATTAAAAATAATAAATCTGGAATTTTTCACAATTTAAGTGTATATTATATATTACGCATTGCTTGTGACTGTTAGTGAAAGAGAGATATTGATGATCATTCTAAAAATTAAACAAAATAGCCTATTTTATTTAATAAAAAATAACAACAAAAATATTTAAAACCACATTAAACAAACAACATCGAGGTTAGAAGACACACACAATTTTATTTTGTCTGAAACGTCAATTTTAGACTCACTGGATAGTGTTCTATCTTAAATATTTATATAGTTTGAGGCCCTATAACAATAAGCACAACTACAGAAATATTACGTAAAAATGTAGACGAGAGGTACATTTTTAAATAATTGAGAACTGCAGCTGTGAAACAGGAAGTAGACTAAAAAAACAATAAATAAACTACAGAATGCTTCCGAAATACTTCCGGACGTCTGTCCTAATGTCTACCTAAACATCTCTAGCTTAATACTAAAATTTATTTTATTAATTTATGTTGACCGGCAGACGTCAACTATAAAATGGCTGACAGCCAGAGCTGTATTTACACCATTTTGGGACCCCTGGCAAAGAAATAGTGTTGGGCCCTTCCCCCGCAGGAATAAAAAATGAATATACATAATATATATAAAATAAATATATTCCCATAGGGCCCATATGCTCGTGGGCCCCAGGGAAAATGCCCAACGGGCCTATGCGTTAAGACGGCCCTGCTGACAGCATCAGCGCAGTTAAATTTTAATCATATAACTAGAAAGTTGAGCAAATATGTTGTTTTTAAGCTAACTGCGGATGGTAAAGTCAAGATGGTGAAAACCTTTACTGTGTCCACTGCCATAAACAATTCTCTTTTAAAGGATCAAATACATCGCTGACGTACCACCTTCAGCACAAATCAAGTATCAACACATTGTCATGAAATTTAGTTCAAAATATTCTAACTTTTCATTGTCCGTGAGAAATTTTCAGTTTAATGACGTCATAAATTTCTATTTTTGGTTTTAATCGAAATTATCGATTTATTAATAGATAATTTTTCAAAAGCTAACAAATAAATTTAAATTAATCGATAACAGCCCTAATATTTTTATTTCCTACACGGTTTCTTTTCAATTAATAAATAATGAGACGCAATCATTTTCAGCTTCGTTAAAATCATTTAAATATCTTATTTTGTCTAACATTTCAAAAATTTATTTTTGGGTTTTTTTTTCCCTTAACATAACTAACGTTATTTCGTATAGGTGATTAACGGTTTTATTAAAAATCAGCAAATTCTTAGTTTTTAAATTGCCAATGCATTTCTTTACAGTTTTTAAAATTAGAATTCATTGTTATTATAATTTTTTTTTAAACCGTAAAATTTATATTTGAAAATTTGGAATAAAAAAATAACTTTATTTTAAAAAAGGGGAATAGCAAAACACCTTATAAAAAAGAAACCAACCTTTCTAAAAATGCGGGGACTTTGGAAACACTTAATTATGTACAAAGTGTAACTTGGCAGTTCACAAAGAATAAATGTAAATTTAATTACCTTAATGAATCATGTTCTTAGGTGGCTGATGTCTCCAGATGAAACCCAGGCTTACAATGTGCCTTCGCTAAACGCAGTTTTTTTTCCACTTGGGATCTTGAGATATCCATTATTTTCCCTACTGTATCCAAAGTAAGTTTAATGTTTAGTAAAAATAAAAAACAGATGCAATTAATTTAAACATTTATCTAATTGCAATGTCATTGAAGTGGGGAAATTATATTTTTAGTTTAAAAATCGCAGTGGTTGCTAGAGCCGTCCATGGCGAGAAGATATTGTTCGGACTGTTCAACCAAATAGAAACAAACAAAAAACTGCAATTTACATCATTTGATTAAATCCTGAGAATTTTAACCATCGCCTTAGTAAGAGATCAAGCTCAAAAAAAGAAAAAGATTGACTGAACAATAAAAAAAAATTTGTTCACTGCAGCTGAAGCCTTCTAAGCAGAATAACAATCCGAATTCAGGCTGCGGGACTTTTGCCTCACTAAATTACCAACCTATGTTAGATCTTATTTTTTTTGCCGGATTAAATAACATCCCCGTATAGCTGGCATTTTCGTATGACTGGCATATTTCGATATATGTCCATGAAAGGTTAGAAGATTCATCGTTCTTTTCAATTGCAATACATTAAATAATTCGCTTCACTTCAGTTCAGTTTTTGAGAACTTGGCCAATAATGTGTGTTCACTGACCAACTTGACTGATATAGTGCAATAAACTCTATTAATACAATAGCGATCTTCTAGTTTTGGATTGCTGCTTGAGGTTCTTTCACTTAAGTGGTTAGTTCACACATGCTCCTCTTGTTAAATCAGCAAGCAACACGCCATTCAGCGAGGTCAGTTCTTTTTATGGAAGTCAACACTTTCTCAATGTGGCCGACCTAACGTTACTCTGGGCCTAGTCTCCAATCCGCCCCTGCGTTCCTAGCGGCACCGCAAACTCCCGCCCGAGGTAATTCCCTGTCGAGCTTACAACTCACTCCTTAAATTGTCCACTCTTATTATTCGGTTGTTAACCCTGTGGCATTCCTGGAGTGGCTTTAGAAACGTACCCCATGAATTGATAAATAACAATACTTGTTTCTCATTGGCGAAAAGTTAATTGGATTGTGGACGCTCCCAAATTTCCCCACAAACCGCACCTAATTTGTTTAGGTCGATGAAATAAGATGCTCGTCAGTCAGTATTTGATAGTATCAAGTATTTCCCAGCGTTATTTAAATTCACCCCTTATGACAGGTATGCTGCTTAGATCTTTCACTTCCATCTTCTCACGTGTATCTTAGAAGACGAGTTAATCTTTTTTCAATTGGAATACCTTAAAGAATCAGCTTTACTTCAGTTCGATTTACGAGAATTTGTCCAATTAGTGTAAGCTGATCCACAAGAATGATGTCAGGGGTCGAATCGACTGTGATCAAACATATTTAGCATTTTCAGTTTGGGCAAGCATTATTGGCATGGTTTTGACTGTGAGAATAATGTCGAAACTAATTAAATTGTCATTTGAACCGTCTTTGGAGTGACTGGAATCTTATATCTGTATCCATTTTAGCAATTACCTGAGCGGACCTGCATGCCGTTAGTTAATGATTAATCATTAATTAATTAATTAGTAATACTACGGAGTTAGCTGATATAAAACTACTATTAACTGCTCCAGTGGACTCAACTTTGTATTTTTATTCTTATATATTATGAAGTACCTTTATGAACTTTCATTCATAATTGGACGAGACTCTGTAATTACAGTGTAATTAAAAAGGCGAATTATTATTCTCACCAAAACTAGCATCGTACATGTGGTCATCATAAATCCATTAAGTTAATTTAATTTTAAAGCAGGCAAAAGCGAAAGACTATATAATGGTATAGCATACAAATTTAAAAGTAAGAGTCTGTAACAGCGACTAACAGAATAGATAGGACAGGCATGGGTGGGGGTGGGTGGATAATAAACATTTTTCTGGGAAAGAGTCTGCTTGAGTGTTTGCAAACATGCTAACTGTGGTTGTAAAACAAACAAAAAACAGAACAACCCCCCCCCAAAAAAAAATAATAAAAATAAAATAAAAATAATAATAAAAAGAAAAATAATAAGTAAGACCATCCTAGGATTCGATCCGTGTACCATTATGATTAATGAAATTAAGCTTAGACTAACAACTCACCTGGAGAAGCAGATGAAAAATCATAATTTTAAACATTTTAACTTATTATCATTAATTGCACAACTATAAATTTTTTATGAAAGTGCTACTTTAAAATTTCAGTAATCATGACATTTTAATTAGTATTAACATATAAATTACAAATTTTAGCCTAAATCGAGTGATATCGGCTATTATTTTGTCTGCAACGGGCACGTTTTTTTTTACAACGTGACCAGCAACTAGAAAGCGCATGCGCCAACGACCCGTGCGCATAATACTCGGCATTATCCGCACTGCCAAAACCGTGCGAATAGTCACTTCCTTTCAGTTTTGCTGGTGATCTTCAAGAATACTCTGGATTCCTTTAAGCCAATAAATCCATGACATATACATGACTAAAGATAGTATATATTTCCTTTCATTTATCCCCTTATTTCTGATTTTACTTTAGGAATTAAACAAATCTCGCTTTAAGATAAATGAAGTCAAGGCAGTCTTTTTGTTAGGAAATTTAAGTAAAAGAATGTCACAAATGTTAGCAAGAAATCTGATTAAGAAATCTCTTCCTTATCTTTAACACATCGGTCCTGTAATTGCACTTTTTTTTTATATTTCTGAAGTTCTTTGTTATTCCAATAGTATTCTAATGTTCAACAAAGTACTTTTAAAGACCGTAAAATCCTTGGATAAAATTATTGGTCTGGGGAAACAAGACGCCGCTTAGAAATTGGGAATATTTATATTATATATTGTTTATTTTTTTTTAAATGCTAAGGTGTTTTACAAACAAATTTAAATTTTTATTTTTCAATACGTAAATCTTTGACAATGAAAAGTATGTAAAATAATAAGATAAGAAATCTGGACACAGCGTGAAAGTTTAAAACTTTAATGCACTTTTGGTTACTTAGGTCTTAGGTCATGGTTAACTTTGGGAAGCGGATGCCTTGGAAATAAATTGTGCCCAGAGCCTATGAAGACCTTACATTTGCCATAACTTTAGGTGGGGTGGGAGGGGGGAAATATATTCTTCAGATTCTCAAAGAAAACCAACAATGACATTTAGGTAAGTTAAATAAATTTAAAAAAAACATTAAGAAATTATTTTAGGGCTCATTTTGTTGGACACATATTTATATTAAAACTGAAAAAAGTAAGATAGACATCTGAAAGCTTAATTATATTTGCTCCGATCTGTTGAAAATCACTAGAGGTAATTTTATAGTTTATTTAAATGTTTAAACAATTCTAGTTAAGCTCTATGCTATTTATCAAACGCTAAAACGAGTTTAACTCATGCTCCACTTTCTGTCCACACAGACCATACTACTATGGTGGGATAGGTTCCATAGGTGGCCACGAAATTACGCACAGTTTTGACGATCTAGGGATGAAATACACGAAAACCGGCGCCTTAACCACCGGCCATTGGTGGACAAACGCATCTCTTGACGCCTTCAACAACTTATCCTCCTGCTTTGTGGAATTCTTTGGCAAATACGAGGTACAGGGGCTGAAGGTAAGAAATGATGTTAATACACAGAGACGTCATTAGGGTTGGTTCCAACCAGTGCGGTACCTTGTGTTGTCACCCCTCACGACATACCCTATACACCGTTACACCGCTCCCACTTTACACTTCCGAATAGCGGAAACATACATAATTTTAAATTTTGTGCATTTTGGTGCATTTCAGATTTAATGACGCTATATTACTTTCAGAATTGATATTTTAAATGGGGGGGGGGAATATGGGTCTTTCTGTGGGACATATAACATAAAACATACAATATAGGAACAGTATCCTCGCTAAGTGAAGTTATATTATAACATTTTTAGGCTCAGTTATATTTCATATATTATCGTTATAAATTATTTTTTAACGTAAAACAATTTGAAAACTATTATTTCACATTTATACAACTGATGCAGAAATAAATCTGAAATTTAATATAGCCAGTGAATGATGTCGTAAAACGAATGGTCTTAAGTCTTAAGTTGCATGGGTCGTACTTCGAGCAATGGCTTTATTTTAAAACAATTATATTTTTTAAAAAAATTATTTTATGGCCTTACTAAGCCTTGATTTCAGAATGAATAATTAATTGAAACCTCGAAAAGAACGTGACATTTAAAAAAAATTCAAATAACGTTTCTATAATCCAATGTTGCTGTTGTGCATAGAAATGAATTGCAGTGATATTTTATTATTACCTTTATTTTAAAATTATTTTTTAAAAAGTTTGACGGCACAAGAACTTTAGGTGAAAATTTAGCTGACAGCGTTGGTCTGAAATACGCTTATAAAGCCTTCAAAGCTGCCCAGCGTGACGATGACTTCACCCTGCCTGACCTAAAGCTGTCTCCTGACCAGTTATTTTTTCTTGGGTTCAGTCAGGTACTAAAAACACGTTAAAGAATTGTGAAATATATATAACTAGACGCCCCGCGGCGCAGCATACACCGCAGACTTGCTCATGGAGAGTGCAAACAAAGGGGAGAAAGAACTGACACAAACTACAACACGAAGAAATTAAGACAACGCGAGTGAACGTCGGTTGGGAGGGGGCCAACTCATTGTTGGTTTCGAGACATTTGCGAAATTCGGTACACCCCTAACTTCTATGAAGTCAGCTATAAAACGATATTCGGTTTAAAATCGGTGTTACTTACTCGATAATCAGTTCCCCCCCCCCAAAAAAAAACAACAACAAGAACAACACGCAATTAACAACCATAAATATGACTATCCCTCGCTAGGGTCGGCCAATCACAGTTTATGTTTTAGGGATGGTCGTATTAAAATTAAAATGGAGGCGGGTAACAACAACCTCAGTGTGCATGTCTTTACGTTTACTCGCTATTTTTTATTTACTTAGTGCTGCTTTTTGTGTCTGTACTCTCACCCCCCCTCCCGTTCTTTTCACTGTCTATGATGAGCAAGTCTGCGGCGTACGCTACGCCGCTGGTCTCTCCAGAGTTCCTTATTTTCATTCACTCACAGTCGTTTACCCAAACCCACCCCATTTTGACAACTGTGTCTTTCAGGAAGTCTTCACCTTATACTAAATCATTAGCGGCGCATGCTACGCTGCGGATCAGCTAGTGTTGACAATAAAGGGGTAAAAGAACGGGCACAAACAGACATTTTTAAAAATTTAAAAAAAAAGTTTTCGCTGGGGCTTGAACCAAGGACCTTCCCCGTATGAGGCGGACGTGATAACCAGTACACTACGAATCTCACTTTTCTGTGAAGGAACAATGCAAGTGAATGGCAAGTGAACGCAAGAGCTTTGTTGCCACCCACTTTTGTACACGGTCCTTCCTGGTCTGATGTTTGGTCGGGCAGACTGTTGTCTATTTGCTTCACAGATAGCTGCGCCTTGCCGTATCATAGAGCACCAGGGGGCTCAGTCACTGGTTGCTGTCTCCCAGGAATAATGTCCAATGCCAAAGACCTTCGGAGCAGTTTTGAGTGTATCATTGCAAGGCTTACGTGGACCTCCGCTCGATATCCTGCATAAGCTCACCATTGAAGACCCTCTTGAGGAGGTGATGGTCAGGCATGCGCACTGCATGCCCCGCCCAGCGTAGTTGGCTCTGCATGACGCTTGTGTGGATGCTGGGTAGTCCTGCCCTGGATGATATTTCGGCGTCTGGAACTTTTTTCTGCCTTTTATATTGAGAATTTTTCTTACGCTTTTTTCGTGAAAGTCTTCAGCAACCACTCATGGTGTTGGTATACGGTCCAATTTTCACAAGTAATGTAGAGTGTAAACTAGCAGAAGAGCCCAGGATGAAGGAAATTGAAGAAAAAAAAGCGAGGAGACAGGCGAGAAAGTGGAGAGTACAGAACACGTGTGCAAAAGCTGAGAGAAAGAATGTCATTGAAGGAAAGGATTGATCAGCCCACAGATATAAAATGCAACCCAATCAAACGGTAATGCGCGATCGACAAATGAGACAGAAATTAAATAAAGAATGTTTTAAATACAAATAACAATAATATTAATTTTAAAATGATAATGGAGATTACCAGCAAAAGAAAATAAAACACGTCTATACAGGAAGTAAATCAGCCTTTTAACAAAAGTCAACTCAGTGCAAGTATTTTTTTATCATAACATCATCAAACTGAAAAAAACCCAACTTTTCTAAGGTCTTTAAAAATATTTTTTTAAAATATTTTTTAAGGAAACGATTACTAAACAGAATATTTAGCGGCTCATTAACGATTTATGGTATTAATTTTGATAGATTTTTACATCACCCTTCTTTAGGAAAAGTAATATAATTATTGATTACTTGTGTAAGTTTTTTATTATTATTTTTATTATTATTATTATTATTATTGCAATGCCTATTTTTGTTGAAATTAACAGAATTGGTGCAGACATTTTACCCCTGAAATGGAAAGGACTCGTGTGTTAAACCATGATCACACTTTGCCTCGATTCAGGTATTGTATGATTGATTTATATTGTAATCCATCAATCCATACATCCATCCATACATCTATCTACATATCCATTCCCACCATCCATCCATGTGGCCTATTTATGCACTATTCAATAACCATTTTAGTAAGGTATTTTTAGAGCGGTGAATCGGTGTGCATAAATTTAAGTGTAGGGTCTTGAAATACCATCTTTAAATACGACTAAAATAAATAAAAAAGGACACAATTTTGTTACTCCTAATTAAAATTTGCTCTCCCTGTACAACATTAATGTTTAAATTTTTCCAGGGTTTTGGGAACAGTTTCACACAGTAGAGAGTTTGCCAAAGCTTTCAATTGTAAACCTAATTCAAGAATGAATCCCGTGACGAAATGTGACGTATGGTGAAATGGTCTTCAATCTTCCTATGCTTTTGTTGCAACAGTATCTTGTCTAATTATCAATGTTTATACAATTTTAAAAACTAAGTTTGAAAAAAAAATTGAATTCATTGTAGTTCCTTGATCTAGCATATAACAAAATTTGCTTTCAATAAAAGAGAATGCAAGTTACAAAATTTTATCTTATATTATTTTACACTTTTCGCCCCCTAATTTTTTTTAAATTACACGTTTACTTTTATTCATCATAGTTAAATATAATAGAATTAATCTTTGATTGCTTCTGAAAGTCCTTACACGTAAATAGTCTTTTATTACTTGAAAACTTAGGAGATCGTAAATAACAAAAATTTACTCCGACGATAATAGCGATAACCTCATGCCAATATAAGTTGGTTTTTCCTGATATCATTTCCTTATGCGTAGGATAAAAATGCGTGTCAGAGTTTAAAAACACCACCATCAAAACAAATAAATTAATGTTTAACAAATTAATTAATAAAATCTGTCAACTTAATTTACATGTCACGAAAAGTATCGCTCTCCTAAAATTAAACTTAAAATATGAATAATGATAATTTTTAGTGAAACATATAAGATGCGTCAATTCCAAAGTGGTTATAATATATTTTGTCCAGATTTTATAAATATAAAGTATACTAGCAAAATACCCGCTGCTGAGAGGCGAATTAGGATTCAGTTAACAATGATCTCGGCAAAACCACTAAATTTAAACAGGATGCACAAAAAACCTTACAGATTAAACACTTGACACAATAACTTAATCGAAATCTCCAAAATGAATTTATAAACAATGTAATTTCTAAAAATAACCAATTAAAAACTTATGGTCTTTTATAAAATCTAAAATAAAAAGGAACCTATAGGAATATCAACACTAAAAGGCTCAAATAATAAAACATATAATGATAACGATACAAAGGCTAATATCCTTAACACATATTTTGTATCCTCATTTTCTGCCTCAGGCGACAAGAAAGTTTTTAATTATTTTAAATAAAATGAAATAAACAGGTAATGTAACTGTAGACGAGATAGGTATACATTCATTCCTAAAAAAACATTAAAATAAACAAAGCAACTCACCCAGATGAATTGACTTCAACGTTATTAAAAGAACTAAGGATTCGAAATTAGCCAATCTAACTCCACTCTTTAAGAAAAGTGATAAATCAGACCCTGGTAATTACAAACCTGTATCACTTTCTAGTATCACCTGTAAATTACTATATCATATAATATAAGTTAACCTTCTACACAAATATAATGCCTATGCCCACATCAACACGGTTTTAGAAAAACAGAACATGTGAAACACAATTAATAGGTTTTATGATGATCTATCAAAAGACAATAATGATCAAATAGATACAATATTACTAGACTTCTCAAAAGCATTTGACAAAGTTCACCACCTTAGTTTACTTAAAAAACTTAACTACTTTGGAATCACACATTCCTTACATCAATGGATCCACGACTTACTTTTGGGTAGGAAGCAAACTGTAATAATTAATGGATCTAAATCTGCAACAATAAAGGTTAACTCGGGAGTTCCATAAGGAACTGTGCTGGATCCCTTACTCTCTTTAATTTATATAAATGATTTACCCAATAACATCTCAACAGGAAAAAAATGTTAGGTTATTTGCTAATGATTGTATGATCTACAGAACAATTAAATCAGTACAAGATAGCAAAATTTTACAAAACGACTTAGATGAATTGATAAAATGGAATACTAACTGGAGTATGTCTTTCCACCCAGAAAAGTGTCAACTGTTAACAGTAACAAAGAAAAAATAAACGAATAAATTCAAAATGGAAAAGAACTGACCCAAACTAAAGATGCAAAATACTTAAGAGTCATAATAAATAAGAAACTATCATGGAACCCCCATGTCAATGAAGTTATTAAAAAGTCAAACAAATTTCTAGGCTTTATAAAGGAAACTTTTACAAATGTAATAGAGATATAAAACTAAAATGCTATCACACCTTGGTGAGACTAGTACTAGAATATGCATCTTCTGTATGGGACTCATCCACCAAAGAGAACATTTATAAACTATGACAAATTCAAAAAAGAGCTGCCAGATTCATTACTGAAGAATATTCAACAAGAATAACACCATTAGTTGAATCACTAAACCTTGAAACACTAGAGGATAGTAGAAGAACCAAAAATAAATTAGTTATTTTACAGAAAGCAATTAATTCTAATTTAGAAATACAACAGAAAGATAACTTAATACAACCCTCAGATAGACATAAGGATAAAAACACCTTTCTTATTCCGTATGCAAGAACAAACACATACAAATGTTCGTTCTTCCCGTCCGGAATTCGAGCTTGGTAAGGGTTGCCTGAAGAAACAAAGAAAGCCAGCACTTCATCAACATTTAAAACTCTAATATGAAATCAGGACTAAACACAAACCACAGATAAGAATTGGACGCAATAATCTTCTGTATAGAAGGAGCGTCTGTAACAGATGAGATAACATAAGTAATTGACATTTTTTGTTTTATTGAATTATTTTCCCTGTCTAATATGTTTGTGCTGAAGGTGGTACCTCAGCGACGTATTTGATCCACTAAGAGCGAATGGTTTACGGCAGTGAACACAGTGAACACAGTGAACACAGTGAACACAGTAAACTTGTTCACCACCTACTCTTCTGTGAACACAGTAAACTTGTTCACCACCTACTCTTCTGTGAACACAGTAAACTTGTTCACCGCCTACTCTTCTGTGAACACAGTAAACTTGTTCACCACCTACTCTTCTGTGAACACAGTAAACTTGTTCACCACCTACTCTTCTACTTTGCCATTCGCGGTTAGCTTAAAAACAAAATACTTGTCAACTTTTTGTTTATATTCTTAAATTTAACTATGCTGAAGCTGTCATTAGTCACAATTTTTTGTTTACATCTGCACTTCCACATAAATTATAAAAATACGCGGGAGAAGTTTGTAGGTTAAAAAATTAATTTATTATTATTAATTAATAATAATTAATTATTTTTTAATAAATTGAAAAGAAAATATTATAAATATTTTCCTAAATTCAAATGGAATTTTTATCGACTAAAATTATTTTATCCGATATTTAATCGAATTTTTTTTTAACGATTAATAGGGCTGCGGAAATTAATCGTTAATTTCCGCAGCCCTAGGCTAGATATTTGAAAGGTCTGGCCTGTCTTTTCGAGGTTTGAACAGCAACTCCTCCTGAACCATACCACATGGAGGGTTCAGGTCTTTTGCAAATATGTTAAGGAGGTCACAAGGATGTGCACGGGCCAAAAAATGACCGAAAAGGTTAACTGGATTTCCTGGAAAACTTTTTTTTTAAAACGAAAATATATAACTATTTCGTCCAATTTCTCGCCTATTATAACATATATCGTGTTTAAACAAACGCCAAACGATAGCTAATAATTTTTAGAACAATGTTGGAGAAAGAATATTTGAAAAATCTCATTTAGTTCGAAACCCGTAATTTAAACAGCAATTTGTATATAGCAATCGTTTTGTTTAGTTTCAGAATTATTGATTTGAAATGACTTTTAATGTAATCTACAATGATAGTTCTTGGGGTTTTCCCACTTTGTGAAAGCGAATGTTAGACTGTTGCGCGATGCGCATAATATTGACACATTCTTGGCGTGACTCTAGAATGATCTCCCTTGAATAAAAAAAACGCAAATTCTTTGTTGGAAATTGCGTTTAAATACTCATTCAATTTTTTATTACTTGTTTAGTCATATTTTATTATTATTTATTAATATATTGTAAACTATTTAAACGATGTTTTAGTAAAATGCGTGGGCTCCTAGATCAGTTTAAGTCTGTTAGTACTAAGATCAGACCAAGTCTGTTTGTACTAATATCAGACCAAATCTGTTAGTACTAAGATCAGACCAAGTCTGTTAGTACTAAGATCAGACCAAGTCTGTTAGTACTAAGATCAGACCAAGTCTGATAGTACTAAGATCAGACCAAGTCTGTTAGTACTAAGATCAGACCAAGTCTGTTAGTACTAAGATCAGACCAAGTCTGTTAGTACTAAGATCAGACCAAGTCTGTTAGTGCTAAGATCAGAAAAAGTCTGTTAATACTAAGATTAGACCAAAGCTGTTTGTTGAAACTAAAAATATATTGATTCGTTCATTTGATGTATATTCAGGTCTCTTATCTCAGCTGGTTCTATGTATAGATGTACACATAGATATATAGATACATTCTATTTGTGGAGGCGATGATCCTAGTTGTTATGTGCAAAATGATTATGTTGAGACTACAGATGACGGATATAAATTGCTAAGATACGTAGAGCTCCTATGTTATAACCATTATAATATCTGCTAATTTTGATTTAGTTTAAATGCAGTTTTCTAGTTCTAATTTCCACTTTCGAAAGGGGGGGGGGTGTTATCGGCTATTACGTCCCTTTTGGGGCATCTTACACAAAGCATAGATACGTCTATCACACGCGTTACTGGTTTCTAGACCACTGCATTATTTTGGGGCCGTCCGTAAAGGACGTCACGTGATTTTAGCCGATTTTACACCCCCCCCTCGTCAAGCGTTGTAACAAAAACTAAAACCCCCCCCTCAATATGAACGTCACAAAGCATTGCAAGCCCCCTCCATTAAAGACGTATTGTCTATTTAAAAAAGAGCATGTTTTAAATAACGCGTTTGTCATTTAAGTTTGAATTTAATGTAAGGCTGCACTGTACCATAATAAACAGTGTGAAGCCATTGAAATCACCACTAAATAAATTGAAAACAATCTAAAATTTAAGTGGAACTTTTATTTTAAGTTGCAAGTTTTGATGTGACGTCACATTTCTCAATCACCCCCACCCCCTCGTCACACATCGTCACAAATGTGTAGTCCCCCCCCCTCCCTCGTCTAGGTGTGGACGTCATTTATGTGCGGCCCCTTAAACATATTATGTTAATTTTTCGTTGAACTACATGATCTTTTTCATTGACATTAAAATCAAACTTAATCTATCCACATTTATGTGAATGTGGGGAATAGTCTGACATGTATATATCTGGAGCTTTACTTAGTGTTTTAACGAACAAATGTCAACATTCTTTGTCAAGATATACCTTTTTAAGTTCATATTATTTCTTTTGCGTCAGACTCTGAGAATAACATTTTCAAGTTGTGAGACTGAAGGCTCCACAGCAGTACTTTGTTGGTCAATGGCGTATTGACTTTTTCAAACTTTATCGTATTTTACACACCTGTGAAACAATAAAATATAGATACATTCTAGATTTACCTATGTTGTTTTAATTACTTGTGCTTCTTGCAAATGATAAAAAAAGCTATATTCCTTGAATAAAACGTTTCTGGAAAATCATTAAAACGAAATTAAATCTAAAGATAAAGTGAGTTCTAAAATATTATGTTTGGGCTCTACCTTGTCACGAAATGGGCTTCCGAATCTCTACTTTCTTGTTTGTTAAAGGGATCAAGAAAAAACAACTTAATACGCTTAAACATTAATGCAGAGAGCAGGTAGCAAAAATAAAGTGGGCCTCATTTTACTGCGTTTAAACTAACTGATGTTGCAAAATTAGCCTGAAGTCAATAGCATAATTCTAGCAAAAAATATTGGAATTAAGAAAAGAACCACATTTTTTCACCTTTTCTGCTCTTATTTACTTTTTCTATATTCACCCACATATTCTCCAAAAAGTTTAAATTTCCCTTTACAATTCAAGGATTCTACTAATTTTTAGGCCCAGTAGTCATAAGAAAATGTATGCTCGAAATTCAAATAGGTAAAATTCAAAAATGATTATATGCACTGGTATACTCACACTCATGTTACTGACTCCACTGCCCGGGCCTTGCACGAGTGAATTAGGTGAGGTAGCGTCTTGGATGACTTTCAACAAGTTAGACCTGATTGATAAGAAGACCTAAGCAATCATATTTCTCAATAATAAAACATCTAGTACTTAACTCATCCTACTAATATTCAGGTAGCGAATTCTGTATAGTTATACGGTTCAAAACATCAACTAGGAATCTTATCTACATTATGTCTGACAACATGTCCACTAATAACTTCATCAATCACGTCTGTCGCCTGCCTACACCGCCTAGATCAGCTTAATCCTTCACTACCTAACAGTTAATGGAACGAAAACTCAAGCCTGTGCTCGTGTTCTCTCTCGTCTTGAGTCTTGATTATTGTAATTTTTATAGTTCAGTTTTTCAAAGGTAATGCATTGAAAAACTATACAAATTTCAAAATTAAGCTGCGAGGCTGGTTCTTAAAGAATAAAGACACAATGATATTTCTCCGCTAATTTATTTCTCTTCAATGTCTTCCTGTAAAAGCACGCATTGATTATAAATTTCCCGTTCTCTGCCATAACTTCTTTTCTAACTCATGAACTTCATATCTTACTAAAATTCTCTCCGTCCACTCACCGACTCGTCAGCTACACTCCTCAAACATATTCTCTCTGCACTGAACTTTTTTCTCTCTCTCTGCGCCCAAACAACGGAATTCTCTACAATTAACAATTCGTAATACTCTTACCACTTTGGTCTTCAAGACTGTTCTTAAATATAAAAAATTATCTATTCAAACTTTACTTTAAAATTAATTGGACAACAATGAAATATTTCTTTAAATAATAAACGTAGCTAATATGTATACAAATGTCGTTACATATTGTTGTTAGGATGAGAATATTTACATTGACTGTATTGATAGTTATGTGTTTACTAATTTTATGTGAAATGCTGTGAGTTCAGCTTTTTGCCGAGGTACTGCTCTAAAGAAATTATCAAAATATTATTATTTTTTCCTCCTAAAATTTCTGTCTAGTGTTCATAAAAACGTGTTCTGGTATACGTCGATGAAAACCATTTCAAACACCATTTGAATTTTTATTTTTTATTTATCCTGTGCGATCACCTAAAATTATTTCAAACTATATTGTTGGCATTTTGTTTAAGGGCATTCGATATATATGATTTTCAGACAGCACACACCTCCCAGCCTTTTAGCAAATGAAATAATAATTAGGTGTTTTGTTTTTTTAATTTTCTAAGACCCATTTTTTAAATTTTTTAAATTGATTGAAAAAAAGTAATAGCTTGTATTGTCATATCTGACGCACAAATCCTTTGCAACAATTTTTAAAAAAGGGCAAACAAAAGCAACATATTCATTTTCCAATATAAACAATATTTTTAATGAGGTGAAATAATTTACTTAATTTTAAAACTGAAGGGTACACAACACAAAAGAATTGATATCCCCTGAATAATATTTACGCATTTTGTAGTTGCTTACATTTAGTTTGCCTGAGCAGTTGTGATATTATTTCTCGCATTTATGAAAGCAGAATTTCTGTATGTCACTTGTTTTTTCTCTATTATCTGTTCTACTCAACTGTCTTAATTGTTTTTTTCTCTATTATCTGTTCTTACTCAACTGTCTTACTTGTTTTTTTCTCTATTATCTGTTCTTACTCAACTGTCTTACTTGTTTTTTTTCTCTATTATCTGTTCTTACTCAACTGTCTTACTAGTTTTTTTCTCTATTATCTGTTCTTTCTCAACTGTCTTTGATAAAATGAATTTTAATCTGTTCACTTTTTGTTAGGAACACATATTTTAATCTTTTTTTTTACATCAGTTTCCATTTAGCTATAGTTTTATTTCATCTTTCCTGCAAAGATATAGCCTCAGGAAATAGTATTTGCAATGTCTCTGGAGCAAAGTGGATATAAGTTACAGCAATTATTGCTGGCGCTAATCTTGCCTCTCATTGTTACGTCTAACCACGTGCAGCAAAACATCATTGTAAGTCATTGCCATCAAATATATTACGCTTTTATTCTTATGGTTCGTTAAGCATGTATATTTCAATTTAGTATCAATGTCTTTGTAAACTAGAAAATGTTTAGTTTAATATTTCAATAATTTAAAGTGAACAATTTATACTTTAATACATTCCATATCTGTGTTAAAATTCACCTAAAATGTTTAAATTTTAACAAATGAGATGAATAATGAAAACTCCATAAACTTAACACATCTAGCCCCAGGTCTGCAGGACTCCAGAATGCATACAAATAAGCAAGGACATCAGGTCCCAGATGGACACTAGCGCTGACCCCTGTGAGGACATGTATCAGTTCGCGTGCGGCGAGTTTCACAAGCAAAGGACTCTCAAAGCTGACGCGTACATAGAGGACAATATGATGATGCTCAGGGACGAAGCAGACTTGCTTACAATAAAGGTACTGCTTCTAAAAATCTAATCTAAAAACAGATAATAATTGTTTGTAGGTCTTTAGAGAGGCCATAATAATTTTGCTTACACTGAGGTTTGAGTATTTGTTCAGCTGAAGAATACTCTCATATGTTCTATTCATTTCTTGCTTTTAATAATAATAATCAAAATTATAAGTTGATAATTCCTATAGCGCTGTACCCCAGTAACAAACTGGATTCACGTGTGGTAGTCTTGGTGTCATTGTATAATGTTTGAATATTTGTCCTAATACAATATGGTCTTAGCTTATCTTATTTATTACAGTCGATCCTTCTATACAAAATATTATTGCGCTGTACGCTTATCCATCGTTTGCGTCTAGTCTTGCATTTTTGTTAAAGTTTTAAATGTTGATAACTTGTTGGTTTTCCTGCTTTCTTCAGGCAACCCAGACCACGTCCGGCATGGGGTGAACGAGAATTTGTATGTGTTTGTTTATTGATACGGAATAAGAAAACAAGTAATAACAAGAAATAAAAACTAGAATGAGTATTTAAAAGCAATTTCCAACAAGGAATTGCCGATTGTTTATCAATGGAAATCATTCTAGATTACCATAAAAGTCGATTCAAATAAGTAATTCTGAAACATAATATGACGTCATATCCCCTCACGTTACATCACACCAAGAATGTGTCAATAAAATGCGCACCACGCAACAATCTAACATTAAAATTCACAAAGCGGGAAAACCCCATTAACTATCATTCCAGATTTCATTAAAAGTCATTTCAAATCAATAATTTTGAGATTAAACAAAACAATTGCTTTCAAAAATTGCTTTTAAAATTACGGCTGGCGATCGAAAAGTTATTTTTGAAAAATTCCTTCTTCAACATTGTTATAATATTATTAGCTATTGTTTGACGTTTGTTTCAACCCGATTGATGTCATGGTTGGCGAGAAATTAACAAAATACTGATAATTTTCGGTTGTTTTTTTTTCCGGGAAATCCGATATTTATTTTTTGGCCGCTGCACATCCTTGGGACCTCCTTAGCATATTTGTGAAGACCCGAACCCTTTATCTGGTTTGGTTCGGTCCGATAAAGACGTAGCGAATTTGCAGCACAGACTACAGCGCGACCTCGATAAGATCGAAGCATATGCCAACAAATGGAGACTCATAGTGAACACAGAAAAAACCGTCCACTCCATTTTCACAAATGGAAGGAATGCACTTAAACACGATGTTGTGCTTAACATCTGCGGGAAAAGGCTGAATTGGGACCAGGCGCCACGTATCTGGGCGTGCGACTGGACCAAAAACTCCAGAGGCACAATCATATACGTGAATTGCGAGCTAAAACCTCTGCTCAATTGTCCCTGGTGAAAAAACTGGCTAGCACAAATTGGGGCGCTGACACAAGAACGCTGAGAGCTCTTTACCTCAGCAAAGTGAGAAGTGCCATTGACTACAGCGTCCCCGTCCAGACTTTTGCCAGCAGAACAGCGCTCGAAGACCAAGCTCTAAGACTGGTTTGCGGGGCGTTACGTACCACACCCAACGCTGCGGTAGAAATCTTGGCAAATGTATAACCGCTCAAAGTACGGCGAGAGAAGGAAATACTAACTACGGTGGAACGATACCGTAGAATGGACCGTGATGAACCCTGTTTTCAGATACAAGACAGGTGGGTAAAACGCTCGCGACTGAAACGACCCTCCTTTATGGATGTGGTCAACGAGCTCGAGGTTTCAGTCAATTTAACTAAAAGCAGGGAAAAAATGCCCATGGTCCCGGCGAGGGGACCCCACGAATGCTTCTCTCCGCCCGATCTAAGTTTGACACTGGCAAATGCCGCGGTGAGGAAAAATAGTCCAGTAGAGCTTCAGCACGAAGAAGCGCTGAGAACTATAAATGCCTATGGAACTGGCGTATTGAGAGTATACGCAGATGGCTCATGCTTCACAGATGGACGAAGCGGGTACGATGCACTGATTGAATACCCCGAGGGGGGACCAGTAGCAGCTGAGCTGTCTGGAACATGTGGAAAAATAGCCTCGAGTGGGGATGCCGAGCTAGAATCAATTCACAGGGGTGTTAAAGAAGTGCGCCTACGCCTATGTAGAAGAAAGAATTTTCTAACAGTCGTAGTCTTCACCGACTTAAGATCCTACCTGGAATCCTTGGGTCGGAGCTCATTGGAGAAGAAAACTGTCAATGCTGTACTGGAGATCGTGGACAACATTAGATCTCGCGGGGGCATGGTCGTCCTACAGTACATAACAGGGCACGCAAAGTACCACAGCAGGAAAGGGCAAACCTGCTGGCACAACAGGGCGCTGCCCAGCCCCAAATCAAACGCCCAATGACTCAGCTGGGAGTCAAATCGTGGTTAAAAGCCTGCTTTATGGAAAGATGGATTGCGGGTATGGGGAAATGGTGACACGGCAAGGGTGCTATACAACGAAATGCCGCGACCGCGCAAGCGAGATACCTGGTGGGAGCTGCCTCGTAGCTGCCAGTCCCTCATTACGCAAATGCGGACTGGACACTGCTCAACAAACAGCTACCTTCATAGGCTCGACAGGAACAGGGAACCCGGCTGCCATTTATGTGGTATGGCCGAGGAGACAGTGGCACATCAGCTGACCGAATGCTCTGTGGCGATTGGGGACACGGACGGATCAGACAGCCCATGCACTGTGAAAGAATATCTCCATGGCGATGCCCTTATGTTAAGGCTCGCCGTTGCTATTGTAGGCCGGGCTATAAGAGTCTGAGTGACTCAGCCCTCCAATGAGAATGTCACATATCTGGTTTGGTTCAAGAGGAGTTGCATGTGCAAGCGTTACAGATATTACGAATCTATAAACGCAATTTTTACAAGGGAAATTGCGTTAAAAACGCGAATGACTATTTAAATGTAATTTCCAACAAAGAATTTCCGAATTTTTTATTAAAGGGAAATCATTCTAGATTCACACCAAGAATGTGTCAATAAAATGCGCATCGCGCAACAGTCTAACATTAACATTCACAAAGCGGGAAAACCCCAATAACTATCATTCTAGATTACATTCAAAGTAATTTCAAATCAATAATTCTGAAACTAAACAAAACAATTGCTATATACAAATTGCTGCTAAAATTACGTGAATTAGACAAAAACAGAATTTTAAAAAAAAATGCTTCACCATCATTGTTCTAAATATTAGTAGCTATCGTTTGGCGTTGGTTTCAACGCGATAGCTGTTATGGTTGGCGAAACTTGACAAATACTGATAAATATATATATATATTTATATATATATATTTTATTTTTTTAATTTTCCAGGAAATCCAGTAAACATTTTCGTATTTTTTTTCGGCTCGTGCACCTCCCTTGGACCTCCTTAACATATTTGCCAAAAAGACCAGAACTCTCTATCTGGTATGGTTCAGGAGGAGTTGCTGTTCCAAGCTCGAACAGACAGCACGGACATTTCAAATATATAAACGCAATTTGTCCAAAGGAAAATTGCGTTAAAAAAGAGGAAATGAAGACTGAGAAATTAGAAGACCTAAACTAGAGGCGTTGAGCAAGAATGGGAGAAAAAAGACAGGAAGTAAACAAGACACAGGGACAGTCATGTTGGAAACTGAGATTACATGGACACAGATAAACTACACATAGAGAAACAAAGAAGTTAGTGATAAGGTCCAGAAGGATATGTCATCAACGTTATGTAAAAATTTAAAAATATAACTAAAAGTTTTCCGAAAGATTTGGTTGGTCCACTACGAAAAATACAGCAGTCAAGACAGTAAATTCTTTTTTTTTAAAAACAGCAGCAAATCGTGCAATAGGGGAAACATTATGTGGGGTAGCCAGCATCTATTTTATTGACCCTTACTTAGCAGGGGTAGATTATCGGGTGGCTGATCCGCCATCTGATTGTTTGTAATGGTATAGTTGAACACCAAAACCTGCTTTTAGCATTATGTTTGATAGCAGAATATGATCCATGGGTTTTACAAGGAAATTTGTAATGTCGTTAGTTATATTACTGCAGCAGAAACCAGTCTTCACATGCTGCGCAGACAAGTTCCACTTCACTGAAGTTTGTATCCCATCGTTTACCCTCATCTGGTATAGCCGGTCAGTCGAGACCATTTACTGTGTTGTGGCCGCTATGCGTGCTACAGCTACTTGGAGCCAAAGGCGAGGGCTGGGCGCGAGTGGGGACCAATGGTGTTGATCTACCCAAAGAGAAGTATGACTGCTCCCAATCCAGAGGCAATACCCCTCCCATGGACACCCTATAAACCCCAAGACATTAGTAGCATCATGAGTAAGGCCGTTAGCATGTCACACAATGTCATTTTGATATTTCTATCACCCAGGCTCATCGGCATCCTTCCGTCTCGAGAGACGATGGTGCATCAACGTTGGGTTGGGTTGCATTTCCTCGTGTGGCTTATCAGTTCTATCCTTTTGCACACGCGTTTTGTGCATCCCCATGTTTTGTCCTTCCTCCTAGCAATTCTGTCTGTAGCCTCCTCCATCCTTCGGCTGCGATGACGACCTCTTAGACAACTGTGCGCCACGTAGTTCGGTCTTCTGTCTTTCACTCCCAGTCACTTGTGCGTATTTTGGCAGCTTTCATGTGTCGCTGGCAGACATCATTAAATTGTAGTCGTGGGCGACCTGTCTTCCTCTTTCCCGATGCCAGTTCTCCATAAAGGAGGTCCTAGGGGATACGACTAGCCCATTCTATTACCTAAGGAACAGGAAAGACAAAAGCAAAACATAAAATTCGTTGTACCATTAACATAAAACTTCACTATAGAAAGCCTGAAACAATTTATTTTTCACAGAACATGGAAGAAAACAGCACCATGATTCAAGGAAGGCATTCTGAGGCTGTTTTCAAAGCTCACAAGTATTTAAGAAATTGTTTGGATGTAAACACCATAAATGAGAGAGGATCAGAGGATTTAAAAACGGTATGATTTAATTACACATTGTTTAATTTTTTTTTAAGGCAAAGAATATATTAAAAGTGTTTGAACTTTAATATTCATCTAATTTTCAATGCATTTTGTTTGTTTTGTTTCTCATATGTGTTTGTTGTTTGTCCTCGTGTCAAACGAGGACCATTCTCATCCCTTTAGATATGTATTGCAGCAGCTTGGTGTGTCCTTTGTTTAGTTATTAGACCCATTCTTCTCAAAAGTTGCATCCACATATCGGACAAGAGATGTCGGGTTGTCATTAGGACGCTCCCGAGCCTTCAAAGCCTGTCGTCTGGACTTGACTGCTTGTCTGTTTCGCAGACTGCTACGTCGTTCAATATCATAAGGTGCCAGGAGGCTTGGTCGCTTGATGGTGCCTCACTGGAGTATTGCCCAATGCAGTAAGCCTTTGAGGTGGTTTTTATCGCATCATTGGCTTTCTGTGCATCAGTAAGCTTGCCACCGAAGAGGTTTTGTGTGGACCTATGGTCTTGCATTTGCATGTACAGCCCCCCCCCCAAGATATTTTTGTTTGTTCAAAAAAATTAGATCATCATTGTTTATATATATATATATATATATATATATATATATATATATATATATATATATATATATATATATATAATATATATTATATATATATATATATATATATCTTCTTCTATACTAATAAAAGGCAAAGACCTGACTCACTCATTCATCACTAGTTCTCGGACTTCCCGTGTAGGTAGAAGCATGAAACCTTGGGAAGTTGTCAAGTAGCCTCTCTCGACGACAAATTGAGAAAAAGAATTTTAAAAATCACCTTCATGGGGGCCGGGGGCCCAAAATGTTTTTTTTCCTTCTATGGGTTATATAAACATTTGAAAATCACTAACTCTCCTATTTCCCGAGTAGGCAGAAGCATGAATCTTTGGGAAGTTGTTGAATACAATCCCGCGATGGTAACGGGAGAAAAAAATATTTAAATTTTCACTTCTTGGGGGCCGGGGGCCAAAATGAAGTTTTTTTCCTTATATGAGCTATATAAAAACTAAAAATCACTAATTCTCCTACTTCCCGTGTAGGTCGAAGCATGAAACTCTAAGGAGTTGATAAGTACACTTACGCAATGGTAACAAGCGAAAATATATTTAAACTATGACTTACTGGGGGCCGGTGGCCCAAATGTAGTTTTTTTCTTTTATTAAAAACTAACTCCTCAATAATTCTCCATCTTCCCGCGTAAGTAGAAGCATGAAACCTTGGGAAGTTGTTGAGTAGCCTCTTGCAACGATACTTGGCCTAAAAATTTTTTTAGAATTCACACTCATGGGGGCCGGTGATCCAAAACAATTATTTTCCTTATATGGGCTATATTAAAATGAAAAATAACTAATTCTCATATTTTGCGAATAGGCAGAATCATGAAAACTTTGGGAAGTTGTTGAGTACACTTCCGCGATGTTAACAGGCAAAAAAATATTTAAATTATCAAAGCTATATAAAAACTGAAAATCACAAATTCTTATATTTCCCATGTAAGTAGAAGCATGAAACTCTGAGTAGTTGATAAGAACACTTCCGCGATGGTACCAGGGGAAAAAACTATTTAAATTAACATTTACTGGGGGCCGGGGGCCCAAAAGAAGTTTTTTCTAATAATAAAAACTGACTGATCACGAATTCTCCAACTTCCCGTGTAGGTAAAAGCATGAAACTTTGGGAAGTTGTTGAGTACCCTCTCGCAATGCAAATTGGCGTAAAAGAATTTTAAAATTCACTCTCATGTGGGCCGGGGGCCCAAGAGCGTTTTTTATCCTTATACTGAAAATAGCATTATTCACCACTTTCCCATACAGGTAGAAACATGAAACTTTGGAAATTTGTTGATTCCACTCTTTCCATGGTAGCATGCACAAAGAAAAAATATTTAAATTATCACTCACTGGGGGCCGGGGGCCCAAATATACTTTTTCTTATATACCTTATTTTCCACTTTCCCGTAAATGTACTTTTTCTTATATAAAATCTGACTCAAATCTAATTCTCTGATTTCCCGTGTAGGTAAAAGCATGAAACTTTTGAAAATTATTGAGTACACTCCCGCGATGGTAAAATGCCAACAAATATTTAAATTTTCACTCACTTGGGGCCGGTGGCACAATTTTTGATCTTATGTAAAAAGTTAATCATCACAGATTCTCCATTTTCCCGTGTAGTTAGAAGCATGAAATTTTGGGAAGTTGTTGAGTACACTCCTGGAATGGTAACAGGGTTTTTTTCTTGTTTAATTATCACTCACTGGGGGCCCGGGACACAAAAGTAATATTTTTAACGTATATGAGCTAAATTACAACAAACAAAAAGAAAAAAAAATTAAAAAAATTGGATACTGTGTAAATGTATTTTTACGAAACTTGGAAGGTAAAAACTTGATGGCCTATATTAAAATTCGTTAGGGCATTAAAATTATATTTTTTCAATATTTTGTAGCCGAGGGCCGCTAATCTATTTTTTGTAAATGTTTAAGACATTTTAACCATTCGATTTCACTCAATTTTAAAAAAAAATTGTTTACTAACAAATATATTCATCATAATCCAAATTAAAATAAGCTGTTGTTTTGAATTATACGTATTACACGGATAGGACCCCCAGCCCTTATTTTAGTTTTTTTTAAAGACGTATTAATTGTAAATGTATTTTATTCATCCCACAGCCATTAAACTTTAGGAAGTTTTTGGGTACGCTCCATCGAAGGTTTCTGGCATTAAAAGTAAAAGTTTTAAAACATCACTTATTCCGGGCTGGGGGCCGGTATGCCATATTTTAACATAAGTTATATAAAAGGTAAATTAAAATGTGGCTACTAGGTAAATGGATGAACTATGGGCAAATTTGATTTAAAAAATAACATAAAAATATATAGGGTAATGAACTTCTAACGTCCGTTCCTTTGGGGCCGGGACCCAAAATATTTTTTTTCGTGAAACATTTACAGCTTTGTTACCTAAAAAATAATTTAAATAAATATAGTCACATTTCTCTATCATGGCATAGATTGAAATCCTCAGACCTTATGAGATATGCACATCCTGCATCCATTTTGCACTGGGGCCCGTAATGTAATTTTAGTACCCATTTTATTTTACATGACCTTGACAAATATTGACAAACAAGAATATCAATCATGATTCAGACTGAAATCTATTGGTGTTTTGAATTGGTGTGAAACGGGTTTTTAACGCTTACTAAAATTCTAACTTCCGCAGCGGAGCGCGAGGATTTTGCTAGTCTATACTAATAAAAGGCAAAGCCCTCACTCACTCACTCACTGACTGACTGACTTATCACTAATTCTCCAACTTCTCGTGTAGGTAGAAGCATTAAACTTTTGAAAGTTCTTGAGTAGCCTCTCGCGACGAAAATTGGCGTAAAATAATTTTAAAATTCACACTCATGGGGGCCAAAAAATGTTTTTTCCCCTTTATGGCCTATATAAAATATGAAAATCCCTAATTCTCTTATTTCCCAATTAGACAGGAGCATGAAACTTTGGGAAGTTGTTGAGTACAAACCAGCGATGGTAACGGGAGAAAAAAAATAAATTATCACTTCCTGGCGGCCGGGGGCCCAAATGAAGTTTTTTCCTAATATGAGCATTATAAAATATGAAAACCACTAATTCTCCTATTTCCCATGTAGGTAGAAGCATGGACCTTTGGGTAGTTGTTAAGTACACTTCCATTATAGTAACAGGCGAAAAAATATTTAAATTATTATCACTTACTGGGGGCCAGAGGCCCACATTTTTTTAAATATTAAAAACTGAATCATCACTAATTATTCAACTTCCCGTGTAGGTAGAAGCCTGAAACTTGTGTAAGTTGTTGAGTAGCCTCTAAGTTGTTGAGTAGCCTCTAAGTTGTTGAGTAGCTTCTAAGTTGTTGAGTAGCCTCTAAGTTGTTGAGTAGCCTCTAAGTTGTTGAGTAGCCTCTAAGTTGTTGAGTAGCCTCTAAGTTGTTGAGTAGCCTCTAAGTTGTTGAGTAGCCTCTAAGTTGTTGAGTAGCCTCTAAGTTGCTGAGTAGCCTCTAATTTGTTGAGTAGCCTCTAAGTTGTTGAGTAGCCTCTAAGTTGTTGAGTAGCCTCTAAGTTGTTGAGTAGCCTCTAAGTTGTTGAGTAGCCTCTAAGTTGTTGAGTAGCCTCTAAGTTGTTGAGTAGCCTCTAAGTTGTTGAGTAGCCTCTAAGTTGTTGAGTAGCCTCTAAGTTGTTGAGTAGCCTCTAAGTTGTTGAGTAGCCTCTAAGTTGTTGAGTAGCCTCTAAGTTGTTGAGTAGCCTCTAAGTTGTTGAGTAGCCTCTAAGTTGTTGAGTAGCCTCTAAGTTGTTGAGTAGCCTCTAAGTTGTTGAGTAGCCTCTAAGTTGTTGAGTAGCCTCTAAGTTGTTGAGTAGCCTCTAAGTTGTTGAGTAGCCTCTAAGTTGTTGAGTAGCCTCTAAGTTGTTGAGTAGCCTCTAAGTTGTTGAGTAGCCTCTAAGTTGTTGAGTAGCCTCTAAGTTGTTGAGTAGCCTCTAAGTTGTTGAGCAGCCTCTTCAACGGTAATTGGCTTAAAAAAATTAAAATTCATACTCATAAGTGCCGGGGGCCCAACATTTTTTTCCCTTATACTGAAAATCACTAATTTACCACTTTCCCGTGTAGGTAGAAACATGAAACTTTGGGAAATTGTTGAGTACATTCCCGCGATGATAACATGCTAAAAATTATTTAAACTGCCACTCGCTGTGGGCCGGGGGCCAAAATGTATTATTTCTTATATAAAAATTGACTCATCACCACTAATTCTCCAATTTCCCATATAGCTAAAAGAAAGAAAGTTGGGAAATTGTTGCATACACTTCCGCGATGGTGACAGATGGAAAAAAATATTTAAATTATCACTCACGTGGCGTGGGTCCAAATGTATTTGTTCTTATATAAAAAGTTAATCATCACAAATTCTCCAAATTTCCGTGTAGGTAGAATCCTGAAATTTTAGGAAGTTGTTGAGTACAATTCCGGGATGGTACCAGGCGAATTAAAAAAAAATATCACTCACTGTGGGCCCGGGACCAAAATGTAGTTTTTTCACCTTATATGAGCCAAATTACAAATAAAAATTTTGGATACTGTTTAAATTAATTGTTACAAATCTTGGACGATAAAAAGTTGAAGGCCTATATTAAAATTCGTTAGAGCATGAAAATTATATTTTTTCAATCTTTTGTAGGCGAGGGCCTCTAATATCTTTTTCGTAAAAGTTTAATATATTTTAACCATTCGATTTCAATCGATTTTTTAAAACAAATTTTGACTAACAAATATATTCATCCTGATCCAAATTGAATTAAGCTGTTGTTTTGAACTATACGAATTACACGGATAGGGCCCCCGCCCCTTATTTTAGTTTTTTTTAAATATGCATTAACAGTACATGTATGTTATTCATCCCACGGCCATTAAATTTTAGGAAGGTTTTGTGTACGCTCCAGCGAAGGTTTCTGGCTTGGAAAGTAAAGTTTTAAAAACACCACTCATTAGGGGCTGGGGGCCCCCGTTTGCCATTTTTAACATTAGATATAAAAAGGTAATTTAAAAAGTGGCTACTGGCTAAATGGATGAATTATTAAACAAATTTGATTTTTAAAAAAAATTAATTAAATTCTATAGAGTAATGAACTTCTAGCGTCTGTTCCTTCGGGGCGGGACCCAAAATATTTTTTCGTAATTATTTAAAGCTATTTTACCTTAAGATTTTAAATAATTTAAATAAATATAGACACGTATCACTATCATGCCCTAGATTGAAATCCTCAGACCTTATGAGATATGCACATCCTGCATTCATTTTCACGAGGGCACGTAATGTCATTTTAGTACCCATTTTATTTTACACGACCTTGAAAAATATTGACAAACAAGTATATCAATCATGATCCAGACTGAAATCAATTTGTGTTTTGAATTTGTGTGAAACAGGTTTTCAACTTTTACTAAAATCCTAACTTCCGCAGCGGAGCGCGGGTATTTTGCTAGTATATATATATATATATATATATATATATATATATATATATATATATATATATAT
This sequence comes from Ampullaceana balthica, assembly GCA_944989445.1. NCBI lineage: Eukaryota > Metazoa > Mollusca > Gastropoda > Lymnaeidae > Ampullaceana > Ampullaceana balthica. The sequence continues at coordinate 222,350 of CALYLW010000528.1, read as the reverse complement.
ATATATATACAAGGTTGTACTGCGGCGCCGTGGCGCCCTCTTTTTTTAGGGCGCATATGGCACCCACTTTTTCAAAAGCCCTACTAACTCGTCCTTGTATGATAAATACGTAATATTAAACTGCTTTAAATGTACACAAAGTATTTTATAATAGGGGATGTAGGGTACCTACGGCGCCCACTTTTTTGTCAAAAGCCCAAGTAACTTATCCATATACGATAAATACGAAATATTCCTGAAATATACACAACATATTTGTTTAAATTATTTTTTACAGTGCTAATCACCACACATTTTTTAACCGCATGTCCCGTATGTCCTCTCCGTGACGCTACTAAGTTTAGAAAGTAGCGCACCAAATTACTGCAGCAAAAAATAACTCTTTGAGTCAGTCAGCACTGTTTACAACACAAATGCTGACGTAAAAGTTTCGTGCGTTGTGTGGTTAATGTTAATTTGGAACCCAAAATGATTATGATTTTTAAGTCTATTATATTTTCAATTTAAACAAAAAAGCCGACTGATGTCCCTTTGCGTTAGGCTACATAATTGAGAGTGTTTATTACATACTAGTGTATCACCCGTCAAAAATGACGGAAGTTTTCAAAATAAATACACATCAGATTAAAAAATAACGTAATACAGAACTTTCATTTATTTTATTTATTTTTAGTTTATTCATTTATTATCATATTGAACAATTTTATGCGGAACGTTCGAAAAGTGTTATTTTTGGTGCAGCACTATAAAACAAAATCGATCGCAGCGCCACCTAACAGCATTACATCCATTCGCAGCGCCACCGACATTACAAACATACAGACGACGGGAATTATGTATATTGATATATATATACATATAAAAAAATATCCTATTTTCCGTGTAGATAGAAGCATGAACCTTTCGGTGGTTGTTAAGTATCATTTGGCTATGGTAACTGGTAAAAAAATATATATATAAATTATCAATTACTGGGGTCCGAGGGCCCTAATGTTGTTATTTTTCTTATATTTAAAACTGACTCAACACTAATTCTTAAACGTCCCGTGAAGGTAGAAGCATGAAACTTTGAAAACTTACTGAATACACTCTTATGACGATAATTGGCGAAAAATAATTTACAAATTTTCACTCATGGGTGGCCGGGGGCCCAAAACCGTTTTTCTTATATGGGCTATATAAAACTGAATCAACACTAATTCCTCATCTTTCTTTAAAGGTAGAAACATGAATTTTGGAAAGTTTTTGAGTACCCTTCCGCGATGGTAGAAGTCGAAAAATAAAATCACTAACTGGGGAGCCGGGACACATATGTTATACAAGACGCATTTGTTATATGTTTGATCTCTAATAACTCAAGATCCAGACAACCAAATAACGTGAAATTTGGTACACATACACATAATTATGTGGGAAAAGTTCTTAAACAGGTTTCGTTCCATTTATATAAGATACTGGGGGCCGGGGACCCAAAAATGTAGTTTTTTTCCTTATGTGAGCTTTAAAAATAATAAAATTCAAAAGTATCCTATTTACCGTGTAGGTAGAAGCATGAATCGTTCGGTTCGGTGGTTGTTAAGTATCATTTGGCGATTGTAACAAGTAACAAAATTATATAAATTATCACTCAGTCTCTTAGGATTGCTGGTATAGACTTGCAGAAACAATGCTTTTCTCATGAAGCGTTGTATGTGGCCTTCTCCAGAGTTGGCAAGAGGAAAATCTTTGTGTACACATTCCAAATGGTACTGCAAAAAATGTTGCTTTATCACATTGCTTTAAGTTAAATGTACCCTTTTATTGCATGCAAATAAACAGTTTTGTACGCTTCTACAGAAAACCTTATTTTAAACCGGGGAATTAGCCATGTACTTGCCCCTAGCATACATATAAGATGCATTTGTTGTCTGTCTGTTAATCTGTTCCTTAAAAACTCAAGATCCAGAAAACCAAATAACGTGAAATGTGGTACACATACACAAAATTACACCAGAAAGGTTATTAAACAGGTTTCGTTCCATATATATAAGATACTGGGGGCCAGGGGCCAAAAATGTAGTTTTTTCCTTATATGAGCTTTATAAAAATTCAAAAATAAAACAATAATCCTATTTTCCCTGTAGGTTGAAGTATGAAACTTTCGGTGGTTGTTAAGTATCATTTGGCGATGGTAGCAGATAAAAAATTTATATAAATTATTAATTACTGGGGGCCGGGGGCCCCAATGTAGTTTTTTTTCCTTATATTTAAAACTGACTCAACACTTATTCTTCAACTTCCCGTAAAGGTATAAGCATGAAACTTTGGGAACTTGCTGAATACACTCATATGACGAAAATTGGCGAAAAATAATTTACAAATTTTCACTCATGGGTGGCTTGGGGCCCAAAACCGTTTTTTTTCCTTATATGGGCTATACAAAACTGAATCAACACTAATTCCTCTTCTTTCTTTTTAGGTAGAAGCATGAACTTTGGAAAGTTGTTGAGTACCCCCCAGCGAAGGTAGCAGTCGAATAAAAAATAAAATTATCACTAACTGGGGGGCCGGTGGCCCAAATGTAGTTTTTTCTTAAATGAGCTATATAAAACAGGCTCATCATTAAATCTCCAATTCCCCGTGTCGGTAGCAGCATGAAACTTGGGAAATGTTGAGTACCCTCCAAAAATGCTAACTAGCGAAAAATAATTAAATTATCACTCTCTAGGGGGCCGGGGGCCTGAATGTAGTTTTTTCATATATAAACTGCTATTTACTAATTCTCCAGTTTACCGTGTAAGTAGAAGCATGAAACTTTTGGACGTTTTTGAGTACCCTCCCGCGATGGTAACAGGCGTAAAAAATATATAATATTCACTCTTGGGATTGCTGGTATAGACTTGAAGACACCATGCTTTTCTCATGGGGCCTGCTCCAGAGTGGGCAAAGGGGAAAATCTTTTTATACACACTCCATATGGAACTGCCAAAAATGTTGTCAATCACATATTTTAAAGATAAAATTTACCCTTTTAGACAAATCATCTTAAATGCATTGTCGATGATGAAAACCAAAATACCCGTTGAAGTCGGGTAAATCCCAGGCGATCGTTTTGTCACCCTCAGTTTACTAGCAACGCTATTGAGCGGTGCCGGTTTAGGGCCAGGAGCGCCAGTACGAATTAGCAAAAGGAAAGTTGAAGAACGCAGCGGACGCCAGTTCTGAGGAAACCTTCCAGTGGGGGTTACACCATAGGTAGGTCCTTGATGATCCCCCGCTCTGCGGCGGTCCTAACAATGGAGACTCGTGTGCTTTGCTGGGGTGGCACCACAATGGGGGCGGGTCGTAGTAGGGAATTTCACCCCTTCTTTTAGGGCCAATTTAGTGGGAGGTGTCAGGGTAGGAGAATCACTGCGAATGATTGTTGCGAATGATTGTTGTGAGATTGTTGTGAGCCAGTGTTGGAGTCGGGTCAAGGCGTTGTTTACGGGTATGAACTCCTATCACGGGAATAATGTCTAGGATGGCTGAGTGAACTTCTGGTCACACGGGATATGTCAGGGACGACCAGAGGACACGCCAGGGGTCAGTTGAGACCAGTTGGGGGGTATATAAGAGAGTAGTCGAGATGAGTGCGGGGTGTGGCAGAAAGCTGTGTAGTTCGCATAGTGTTGTGCGGTCAGACCGGTCAGGATAGACCGGGGAGTTGCAGGGTTGCAGTAACACAGAGAGCTGAGGTTTAATGTCGCCCAGAAGCGGTCAGGCTAGGACCGAGGGGACTTAAACGCTTTGTGTATTTACGTAGATCTGAAGAGGACTTGAGCATGGGCCCAGGATGGTCGAGTCGGACCGAGGGCATGCTTGAGCATACAGCCAGTTATATATAGATGTATTTGATGTCAAGGCAAGACAGACAGTTGTACATAGGAGAATAAACATTGCATTGTTATACCGACTTGTGTCATCTCTTGAGTGTTGTGTGTAGCGGAGAGCAAACAATAATCCACCAACGAATGAGACCATAACATGGGGGCCCGTCCGGGATAAAATATAAAATATAACAACACAAGACGTTTATGAGGCCCTATTAACAATATTCTCTAGAATGGGATTCCCGGAAGAGATCTTGTCAGATAACGGGCCCCAGTTCTCCTCCGATATGTACAAACAGGTGTGTGAATTGTTTAACATAAAATCCAGTCACTCTTCTATTTACCACCCACAGTCTAACGGGATGGTGGAAAGATTAAATGGCACCCTAAAGGGCATGTTAAGAAAAGTGGCAGATGAGGAACCCAACAATTGGGATAGATTTTTGCCGGCAATTTTGTTTGCATATCGGGAAGTTCCGAACGAGACAACGGCAATGTCTCCTTATGAACTCCTCTTCGGGCGGAAAGTGAGAGGACCAATGTCAATTTTAAGGAAAATACTAACAAATGAAAATACGACAGAGGAAGGTAAAAACACATATGAATATATAATCGACCTCAAAAACAGAATAAAATCAGGGTTATATAAAACAGAGGCAATCACGAAAGGAAAGGCAAATAAATATAAACAATATTATGATCAAAGGGCTAGAGAGAAAGATATACAAATTGGGGACAAAGTGCTCGTGTTGAAACCTAAAAAAGGAAATAAACTCGCTCTGTATTCAGAAGGTCCATTCACCGTCACGAGGAAATTATCGAAATTTAATGTAGAGATTGCGAAGGGACATAAGCGTATAGTTTATCACCTCAATAGATTAACAAAATTTGTCGAAAATAACATGGATAACACAGATGCGAACTTATCGGCAGCAGAGAAAAATGAAAAGACAATTAGTGGTGCCAGTGCCACAGTGATAGCCGAAGAAGAAGAGGAAGATGTAAATAGTGAAGACATTAAGCAAATTCCGTTAATCAACGTCAAGGTTAATTCAGGCATTGACATCAATAAGGAACTAACGGAGACACAGAAAAGACAAGTTGACGACATGGTGCATGAGTACAAGGAAATTATTTCAGATATCCCAGGGAAAACATCGGCGGGTACGCACAAAATAGAATTATTAGACTCTAAGCCCATTAACGTAAAACCGTACGCAATACCTATTCATATGGTTCAAAGGCTAAAAGAAGAGATTAGTATGATGCTAGAACTAGGTATAATCGAGGAAACACAGTCACCATATTGCTCTCCCTTAGTTTTAATTAAGAAAAAAGATGGATCGATTCGGACTTGCGTGGATTATAGGAAATTGAACGCAATTACAAAAAAAGTAGCAGAAGTTATACCTAACCAGGATAAACTTCTAGAGCATATGAATAAAGCCAAATACTTTACGAAACTAGACTTAACAAAGGGATATTGGCAAATACCTCTTGAGGAGGAAAGCAAAGAATACACAGCTTTTCAAGGCCCAGACGGGGCATATCAATATAACTTTATGCCATTCGGATTGGCAACCGCACCGGCAACGTTCAATAAAATTGTTAAGAAATTATTCAAAGGAGTAAAAGAGGTAGTTACTTATTTTGACGATATCTGTGTATACACAGACGACTGGGAGTCACATATACGAGTTACTCGAGAGGTTTTAGAGATTTTGAAAAAGGCAGGGTTCACCATTAAACCATCTAAGTTAGAAATAGGTAAAGAATCAATCGAATTTCTGGGACATAGAATTGGAGCAGGCATCTTAAAACCAGACATGAACAATATAAACAAAGTGTTGGAAATAAAACGACCCAAAAATAAGAAACAAGTAAGGGGACTAGTTGGCCTAATAGCGTATTACAATAAATTTATACCTAATTTTTCAACGATAACAGCCCCATTGACGGACCTTACAAAGAAAGGTAAACCTAATAATATATGTTGGACTAAGGAATGCCAACAAGCATTGGATACAATCCAAAACTATTTAACAAATAACCCCATTTTGGTTCTGCCCGACATTAAGGAACCTTTTATAGTTCGTACAGATGCGTCAACGAAGGGATTGGGGGCATGTTTGATGCAGAAAAGAGACAATATGCTCCACCCGGTGAAGTATATTAGTCGGAAACTGGTTGACAGGGAAACCAGATACTCAACAATAGAGAGGGAATGCTTGGCAATAATATGGGGAATTCAGAAATTATCCTACTATTTAATGGGGGCAAGATTTACGCTCCAGTGTGACCACCAAGCGTTAAAATATTTGAACACGACTAAATTTGAAAATTCAAGAGTTTCCCGGTGGTCTTTGATGTTACAGGAATACGATTTCAACGTGGAATACATTAAAGGTGAAGATAACATTATTGCAGATTTTTTATCGCGACAATAAGCAGATATAATGTCCCACTGAGACTGGTAGGATCATGACAGATCTGGTAATGTAATCATAATTAATGAGCAGAAATCAAACCATGACCGACAAGGACTCGCAGGACAGGTTTATGACAAACAAGTAGAGTTGCTTGTTCATGGGGACTAATTTTGGTAGAAATTGAGGTCTGGGTCACCTCGGGCCAGTATTATTATTATATGAACATGATTGTAAGGTTTCATAACGATTATGTACTTAGGTTAGTTAGTACTTACGGATGGTTGTAAATAAATATGAGATGGTTGTATTTTCGTGCTGATGTTTTTTATTATAATTTTTGGCTCCGGGTGACCTCGGGCAAAATTTCATTATAAGGAGATGTAATTATTTATATATATATATATTTATGAAATTATGAGATATGATGATAATGATTTTGTTCATGATTATGTGTATTATGATGAATTATGTTGATTACGACTACTAAATGCACATGATTGTTATATAATTGATTGTAATGGGTTAAATACAATCAGGCTGAAATGTCTATAGTCTGGATAAGTAGTTATCCCTATAACATTATCTCATGCTGGAGGTAATCCTGGAATAAATATCTTAAGGAATTTATATGAGGAACCAGTAGAGTCAGTGGGTAAATAGAAAACAATCTAGCGTAAAAATGGTCAATTGTTGGATACTAATATGTGAGGCGTTATGACCAGTAGTAGGTCGAAGGTTGGTTCTTTGAGAATTAAGATAATGATAAAGTACGAGTTGCGGATTAGGGAAGTCGTATAAAGGTACGACCAAGTGGATTTATGCTGTGTGTTGTATATACTAGTTTTTTTTCATGCCATGTTGTGTATAAAATTATTTTGAAAGATATTATTTCATTATGTATTATATTATTGTAATTGTAATGTGCAGTGATTCCATGCCCTGACTTTGTTGTATTGTGAGATTCTACCGTAAGTAGAATCTAACGGAAGAGGGGGGATATGTCAGGGTAGGAGAATCACTGCGAATGATTGTTGCGAATGATTGTTGTGAGATTGTTGTGAGCCAGTGTTGGAGTCGGGTCAAGGCGTTGTTTACGGGTATGAACTCCTATCACGGGAATAATGTCTAGGATGGCTGAGTGAACTTCTGGTCACACGGGATATGTCAGGGACGACCAGAGGACACGCCAGGGGTCAGTTGAGACCAGTTGGGGGGTATATAAGAGAGTAGTCGAGATGAGTGCGGGGTGTGGCAGAAAGCTGTGTAGTTCGCATAGTGTTGTGCGGTCAGACCGGTCAGGATAGACCGGGGAGTTGCAGGGTTGCAGTAACACAGAGAGCTGAGGTTTAATGTCGCCCAGAAGCGGTCAGGCTAGGACCGAGGGGACTTAAACGCTTTGTGTATTTACGTAGATCTGAAGAGGACTTGAGCATGGGCCCAGGATGGTCGAGTCGGACCGAGGGCATGCTTGAGCATACAGCCAGTTATATATAGATGTATTTGATGTCAAGGCAAGACAGACAGTTGTACATAGCAGAATAAACATTGCATTGTTATACCGACTTGTGTCATCTCTTGAGTGTTGTGTGTAGCGGAGAGCAAACAATAATCCACCAACGAATGAGACCATAACAGGAGGCATTTTCGACACTATGTCCTGGATGCCCAGGTGGCCGCCTCAGAAGCGACCGCTTCCGGGGGGGGGGTTGTTCTCAGCTATTACGTCTCTTTGGGGAACAGATAGCTGAGAGGGTCTTCCGGGAAGACCAATAAAGAGCACTAGGCTAGGGGCTTCTGATTTTCTTCCACATGTAGGATCATTGCACGCAAATAAACAGTTTTGTACGCTTCTACAGAAAGCCTTATTTTAAACTCGGGAAAACCGGGTACTTGCACCTAGTTTGTATATATATATGTTTTACATATATCAATCCATTTAAACCTACAAATAAATATTGTTTAATGCATAATACTCCTGATAGCTGATTAACAGCCTTGGTTCCTGGACCGTTGTCGAATGTAATGACCTAAAGCAGTGGAACAGAATGGACTGGTCCATCAGGGACAATTTACCACTCATCCACAAAGTCTCACACGGCGCTAGCTTATGGTCTTT